>JASVER010000101.1:1642972-1704070 GCA_030449065.1 Oceanodroma leucorhoa | reverse complement strand
TGCAAGATTAAGAACATCATCTTGATTTTTTAGCTGCTTATCTGTGCCAGCTGTTCCGCCTGAGAAAGCTTCTGCTTCCTTCAGGGTTCTGTGGCCCTAGCACAAACTGGTCACCCTGTAAACACCAGCAGATTAGGGTTACAGAACCCATACTATTGCTGTTGTTCAAAAAATAAACATCAACAGGTGCAACCTGGAATTTACTGTTTATCTTTGATAAAGCTAAATACTGAAAAATATTCTGTAAATTTGTCCCTTAATTGTCATGACAAGTGAAATGAAAGATAGTCAATACTTATTATTAGATGCCATTATCTATTTATTATTACATACCATTTATTAAATAAAGTGCATCTTAATTTCTCCTCCTCCTTTATAGGAAGATAGTTCTCTTGATTAGCGATAGCACATCTATATTGCTGCCCTGGGCACAGATGATGAGAGCCTTGGATGGCTTTTGTCTGCAGGATGTGGTTATGGTTGAATAATGGAATGAACAGACTATGAAGTACAATCAGAACAAGTTCCCAGGCAGTTTTTCATGTTAGAAATTGGGGAAGACCTTAAGAAGAAATATTTTCCTTTAAAAAAACATTTTTATATACATTTTCTTGGAGCAAAGGGTCTTTTGCAGATATTCCGAACCTTATGAAGTAAACTTCGTATTTTTCCAATAAGGTGGGCCAATGGGCTGCTTTCAGTTCATCTCTCTCCTGAACTTTTCTTTTTGTATCTCACAATGGCAATATAAAATACTTGTGGTCCTAATMAAAAAAAAGAAAACCTCTGAGGCAAATGTTAAGTGGCTTGTACGTATGCTCACCGTTTTGGTAGCATAGCGGAAAAGGTGAAGACATCACYGGGAACTTGGATATATGTTCTGTTGAGCTGTACATTGGCTTTATTAGAAAATGAAGGCAGTTTGCAAACTAACATTTTTATAAAGATTACGAAGGTATAGAACTGCTGTCCTTATCTGGCTTCTTTAAGTAGTAGATAGAAATCTCTCCTGACGCTGCAGTGGAAAATTTTATATAGTGCAGAAGCAGAAAATGCCAAATGCAAAAATGTCATCATCCCTATTGTAGGATGCCAACTTGGCTTATACAGAAAGTCCAACTCTATTATTTAGCAGCATGAGGTATTTGACACACAAGCTACTTTGCCTGGACAAAACCTGCTTAGTTACACATTGCAACTCTCACCAGTTTCACACAGACAGTGTTTTCACCCAGTTATCTGGTGTATGCAATTTGTGTGTGTTTGGCTGCAGTTATGACAGGCATCTCGAGTTGTCCATAAACACTTTTAGCAGTCAGAATTTAAGGGTTGGGAGGCCTATTCAGGAGGAGCAATATAAAGCTTTGTAATCAGATTCATATAGGCAACTAGTTATGCTTAAAACAGCCACCTGTTTTACTGTCTTGTTTTGTTGTCACCTCCCTGCCCCCCTGGCTTCTGAGTAATTAATTGATATATTCTGTGGAGCCTGTGACTTTTGTGACATAAGTGAGGAAACGGGATTTGGTGGCTGGCTAGGAGCTTCTGATTGAGAAGTTAAATGTGCAGAAGATGGTAATAGAAATACTGAATGTATTGATGTTTTCAGGTSGGTGACCTCTTGGCTGTCTTCAGCTTTTGTGAGTAACATGTCCTGGATCTCTGTCAGTGTCATGTTCTCCCCTACACTATCCACAGGGTCTGCTTCTTTATTTGTGCTCCTACCTTTTCTGCTTGCACAGTYACTCACCAGTCTGCCTACGGTGGATTCACAGGTTCCTACAGTTACTGGGGATMCATCTTCAGTTCTTCTCAGACATGCTGATTTCCTCTTCCTGTCATCCATATATGACCAGCTTCAATCAGCTCTCTTCTTCTCCCAAACTTTCTCCATTATCACTTTCCCATTGCTGAGCACCAATCTCATGTGCTCCTAATACAACCTGTCATTTCAGTTTGATTAGTTAAGGGTATGTGGGAAGAGACCCTTGAATTTTACTYGGGCTCCATGAAATCTTTTGACATACATATCTATCCTCTCTGTTCTCCAGACACCTCCACCTCTGTTGGAGGCACCTTAAATTCTTTATAGGTCATCCTGTAATAAACCTGTGGCTTTACTGCAGGWGTTTGACTCAGCCCCCCTTTCAACACTGTGCCACCGGCCTGTACGGCTGTAAACGGCACTAGGTTGTATCCTCTGCTGTTACATGTGTGTGGCTTCTTCAGTTTCAGGTCTACATAAACTATCAAGAGGGTAGAATTGAGCTTTGTTGTCTGGAGGGCATCAGACCTTTGTCAGTATAGAGGTGGTGTGTGCACAAAGTGGATCCAATCCTTGTGTTTTACAACTTTCAGAGTAAATGTAACCATTGCTAGCTGACTTCAATTAGCTTTTACTTTTCCAAAAGTAAATCTTAGAAGTGTGCCTGGAATTAAAATTTAGGCTTTCCAGTGGGTCTTATTCTGCTTATATTGCCATGAACTGAAATTACCTCCTGCAAGAAAGAATAGTATGCAGGTGAGAAGATGCTATCTTAAGGAAAGAGAAAGTTTCCAAAATAGTTGCATAATATAAAGTGACATGGAAAATTGAAAGCTAACTTGCCTGAGAAGTTAGCTCTGACCCACTAAATCTTGCTCTGCTCAACTCTTAAAACTATCTAAAATAGTGATTTTTCACATCAGGTGTCTGATTTGCATTCCAAGATCCTCATGCTCTGGAAGGTGATTCTGTGATTAGCTCTCCTTATGACTGATTAAATTAGTTTTCCTCCTTCAGCAGCTGAATACAGTTGTAGGTAAGTAGCAATTGTGATACATACGACATAAGTTGGGAGTGTCTTTTACCTGTACTTACCTTCTTCTCTATGCAATAAGACTTTGCATAAAACTGTTTGTGCTAGTCTTTGACATTCCACTTTGAATCTAATTTTAATGGCTTTGCCTTTATATAGACTTATAACCACACGAAATAAAATCCATTTAGTTGTTTGATGTATAGATCTCCTACTGCTGGCCTTCAAGGAAATGCATTTGAAATTGGTGACTTGCTCTGTGAACAAGTAATTACCATGAGGTATCAGAAAAATTAATTTGCCGCATTTGAGCCCACAGAAGTGAGCACACAGAACAGGAAATACCAATGGTTTACAGTGGGCAACTTCTCACTGTTACTGAAATGCAAATACGCATGAGTTAATTGGTTAGGGGTGGAGGAAGCTCTTAATTGGAATGTAAAAAAAGAGGCAAACGCAGAAAAGTTGCAGGTAGAGCACTTGGTGCTAGAGAGAAAAGTACTCTGCAATATTAATTAGACTATGCCTGTAGCATAGTTTTGGTCTGCATCCAATGAAGAATTTTGTAATACATAGACTTGATGGTCAGTCGGCTTATTTGTAGTTAATGCTAATTTATGACTTAAAATAATCTTACCTCTGCTTTGTGACAGTTGTTGCTTGGGAGACTGGATAAAGTAAGGGCAAAACAAGACAAGCATGAGATTTGTGTAATACAGCATGGGTTTTGTGACTAAGATTGGAATATCTCTCCATCAGTGGAGCTTTCTGGTGTGTATCTTGTGCCTCAGGTTAAGAGTGGATATGCTCACTGTCGGGCTGGCATAGCTGGTTGTATCCCCTCCTACAGACTCACAGGCAGAGGCATTTAACCTCTGGCATTGCTCAGGCAGAAAGGAATTCAAGGAGTGGTCAGTATCCATTTCAGATACATTTTCACACTTGATGAGGCAATAAAGACAGAAGCTAGCATACAAAGCTGTAAGTTCCTGAGGAGGACTGTGCTTTATTTATATTGATGCTATTTTTTGATGTCAGACAAAGACTGTAACTCATTTCTAAAATGAAGCATCCCTTTATGGGTGGAATTTTTTGAGATTTATTAGTGATAGCAGGAGATAGATTGATGCCCCAGGAATTCAGTTCTGCCCACGTGTCTCATATTCCTGTGCTGGACTTCCAAATTTTGTGCATTCTCTCTCCAGCAGCAGCGGAGACTGTGAGGTAGTGAAAAATACTGGGTTTTGTTTTGGGGCTTTTCTGTGTCTGAAAAGTGAAGGCTTTTAATGTTGTGTTTAATGTAATTTCCTCAAGGTTTCCAATTAGCCCTTACAAATCAAGGAATTAGCTACTCATTAGCTTTTCATTTTGGAACACTTGCTGGAGGAAGGACATAGTTCAGCTCCTGGAGCGACGAGCCAGTGGATGGATGTCTCATGTGCACTTTAGCTAGATCACAAAGACCACCACTTACCATGGAAAATCCTCTGGTATTTCCTGGCAGCTGGCCATTCATGAAGGCCTTGAGCCAGATAGCTTAGAAACTCAGAGCATGGGAACTTAAGTGGAATTAAGTTGGATGAATCTGGGTCCTAATCCCCGTTTACCTCTGTGGTTTAGCGGTATTAATTACTGTATGTGATAAGGCTGAGGTCATTAATGCTGAAAGAGATCGAAGACACTATTATTTTCCATGCATGGGCTTCCAGAAGTTCTGTGTTATCTGGAGACCTATAACCGAAAGACTTTAAGTGCTATTGGTAGGGTGGTGGATCTCTGTGTTGGGTTCAGTCTGCGCTGGAAGGAAGGTTCTGTCACTCTTACTGGTTGTGTTGTGTGACCTTGGTTGGTGGGACATGTAAACCCACCTAAGTTTGTGTAACCTTTCCTGTGACACTTACCATGAACAGAAGTAGGACTGTAATTGCTTAGTGGAGCCCATGTTTGGAGTGAAATCTATTTCATCTTTGACTAAGAACATATAGAATGCCTTGCCTTCTGAGTATACTCACCACATATGGACATCTTTTCTGGGAAACAAAGGAACACCTGTTTGTGTTCACACTCTTACTTTGTTTGATCTGATGAGCTGCCTAGGCTTAGCCCTGGGATGAGAGAAGGACAGATTAAAAAGTCCCTGTAAAGGGCACTCTGTCATTCTTAAATGGGCACCAGAACTTTTGTTGCAAATGGGATTTTTGTCCAATCAAAACCAACAATCTTTGGTGCCTCTTTTTATAGATGCCAGCTGAACTCTTGAATAAATCTGTGCAGTTTTGCTTTCAGAGGAATAGGAATGTTTAATGATAATGACTCTTACCTGAGGAACTGAATTTAGAGCATCTCTAAAATCTTAGCTTGACACCTGAAGTGGAATACAGAAAAGGGCTATCATTCCTAAATCCATAGCAGAGATGAAAGAAGCTGAAAGCATTAGCCTCCTAATCCAGTGTGACAGCCTTTTTCTATTTTATTAATGTTTACTTTAGAAACAAAGATGTACTTGCTCAGTTTGTTCATTTTCTGAGACTAATTTATGTTCTGAGTTCAGTCATACTATTTTCCTTAGTGCTATGGAATTTGGTTATGCTAACAATGAAAGAAAAATCCAGAGGGTTGATCTAGAGACAGGCATAATTTATCATGGAAGGAGGAAACCCAGTGGGATATCTTATCACTCCAGTTTTCAGTAATAGAAGGAAACTATTTTGCTCTTTTTGTCCAGATGTTATGGCAGACAGAACTCCAGAATTTTGGCTGCAACAGTTGCAGAAAACAGAGTTAATCACTTTGGCACCTGGAAAGCTAATTTACTACTTGGCTCTGAAAAATGAGGAGCCTGGGAATCTTTATGCAAAGTATATTTGGGAAGAAATAACTGTAACAAAGTAAAAAATTAATCAGCTAGCCCAAAGTCTGAACGAAATGAATACTACAGACCAAGTGCATTGTTCAAAGATCTCAGCAGGTGTATTATAAATCCAAGGCTCTTACTTTGAGGAAATTTTATTATTGCGTACAAAACCCATGTAACCCAAGATGACAAATACCACTTCGGCTTTCCCCACTCCTTTGAAGAAACTGTTCACTATGAAAGCACTAAATTTTTTGTTACATGTTGTTGTACTGTGACCTGTGAAGAGTAAGGGCACAAGAACATGAGAAGTTCAGGACCTAGTTTGTATATTGCAGAGGGAGTTGCTTTAAATTTAGAAATTGGACAAGCTGTGTAAACTTTTTCTGCATTTTTGTTTTTGCTTATTTGGTAGGTTTGCTTGGATTGCACAAAAATTTTTCCAAGTTCTGTCTTGCTCCCATCTGTTCTTGGCTCTGGTCGACTTCATTGTGAGCAGTGAAATGTGCAGTTAGATTCCACTTGTGCAGAACACATCACCACAGTAAGTTGAAGGTTGGTTCCAAACTCAAATGTCTTTCAATAAAAAGACAAGATTCTCCTGTTTGTATTTTACCCAAGAGTCTCTACCTTTATGCCTCAAACACCTCTTAGTGCCATGTTTCAGGATAGAGGACAATGTCTCTCTGTCTTGGGTCAGTGACCATCTAGTTTTTATTCCTGACAATGACAGCTAACTGGAAGAAGAAAGCACTCCACTTGATTTTAGGTTAATATACTATCTTAGGTGATTGCATTTTACAATCACAGAGCATAACTGTAAAACTTCTGATATATCAGGGTATTATAATGTTACCACTGACCAAAATTAACAGAAACCTGACCTGAATTAAGATTGGGGGAATTCAGTGCTTGTAATTGTGGTTTTACAGCAAGGTTTCAAAATGTGATTTAAAAAAAGATACCTCCAATGTTTGAGGTGACAATAACGATTTGGAATGTGATCATCAGTTGAAGACATTAATGGATTTCTCGGTGTGTAGTAAGTATTAATCGGCAACATATCACCTTCCCATGGTTGTATTAGGTCTGTAAAATTAACAGGAAGGGAGAATATTTATCTTKCAATTAAAATAGATAGGTCTGATCAAATGACCTTACCAGACCTTTCAATAAGAAGGATTCCTACTTTAAGATCATACTTCCACACTTAATTTAAAAATGCAACTCAAGGCTTTAAATAGTTGAGCTACAAGGATGCAGCTCTTACAGGAAGAGCAAGAGCAGGTTTATTGTTCTCTGTGACTACTGTAGGGTCACAGAGTTAGGTCTGGTACCATTTATGGAAGAGCTCAGTTGGGTCAGCTTTTCAGGTAGATAAGAAAACTTTATTTAGCCATGTTAGGCAGAGCATGTTCACTGTCTCAGCCCTATCCTCAGGAACAAGTGTCCATATCATGATAAACGCAAATGGGGGTTTCTTGTTGTCAGGCTCTGGAGTAGGTTTGTCAATTCATCCCAAGAGGTTCCTTSCTAAATAGGACTAAAGAACTGTGAGCTCCCGTAGACAGCTCAGACAGCCTCTGCCTTTGCTCCACCTGCTCTCCAAACAGATGATGAACACTTTAAAGTGTTTGGCAGCCTACTAATGTTTCTCAAGTGCTTACTTCCCATCAGAGCTGAAGGTGCTATTTGGGGACATGCCCTTGCTAACCTTGAAATGAAGCGATCACAGCAGAAACATGAACTAATTCCTTTTACTACTTAGAGTTCTGTATGACTTCCCTGTGTCCACAGCTAGGCAGCAGCTTCTTGGCTCTGTTTCCTGTCTTGTCATCTTCCTTTTCATCCAGATTCACCCTCTTTCATTTTTAGGTATTTAGGTTTTGATTTCTGAAAGAGAAAGAAAGGAATCTCTGATGAAAGAGGTGGGCGTGACCATTCTTTTAAGAAAGGAGAGAAAGAAAAAGTGAAGTATTGTGTAGCATGAGTGTTTGCTGAAGAACAGACTGTTCAGTGGCACAGACTATTCATGGTTTTATTGTGAAGCAGAATAAAATTCCCAGTCGTCAGAGTTCAGACCCGGAGGAATTGGCTGTAGCAATAGGCAACAACAGCCCTGCGAGGAAAGTTTGTTTGTTTTGGTTTTTTTCTAACATTTTTCTACATGAATAAATTCAGTTTGCATAATGGAGTGAGGAATACCTCTTTTTTTAGCTGACCTCTTTTTGGCTTCTCAGCTTCTTTCACTGTCTAATAGCCAGAGAGACAAGCTTTATCTGAAATTCCCACAGTTCTTTGCCCCTTTCATTCTCTGGCCACCTAGAAACCACTTGCTATTTCTGGATTAGTGCTGGGAAAAAGTTATCTGGGGAACTTGAGAGTAAGGGGGTGCATTTCAAACTAATCTCAGTGTCGCTAGAGCTGGATGATGAGGTATACCTGTGTATGGTCTGAAACTACCAAAATCTGTTCCCATATCCCAGGTAATATGCAGAAAGTGGAAACAGTGTTGGCGATGTAGTATTACCAAGATATTCGCAGATTTATGGCACTTCTACTGCAATTTTGGGGTAGAATCAGAATTTTTATTTTAATATCTGTAGATGCACTAGAATGTGTGTTTCAGAAAGAAAACAACCAGCCATTGTAAGCTGGATTCTGATTCCTGTGCTAATTCCTGAAGCCTTCAAGAATCATACTTGATCTCTTTAAATAATGAGGGAGAAGAAGATGATAGACTATGTTGTGACTCCTTCTCTACTACTGTTTCCTGCGCGCCCGCCCTGCCCCCCCCTTGATTTTTGGTGAAGCAAAGAACAGGGAGGAGGGATAATATGGTATTTACAGCCATATCTTATTTTCTGAGCATTCTGTAAATGCTTAATTATGTTGCTTTGTGCCATCAGAACAACTGGCTTTTTTCCTATGGAAAACTGGTTAGTTGATCATGTTTGAGACCATTTGCCAAGACCAATTCACTGGCACATTTCAGATGCGCTGAAGAAAAATACGTTGTCTGATCAGTCTTTGCTTAGTAGGCATGTTATTTAATGGTGCCATTAAATCTGGGGAGCAGCCTTTTACTGTAGTATTTTCCATGTGATTATAATTTACCTCATTTATTACTTTTTTGGTTTTTTTTTTTGTTTGTTTTTTTTTTTTTTAGAATGTATGCCTTGGTTTCTTCTTTTTGACAGTTTCAATCTATAGTGTTGATCTGCAGCCAGAATGTTTTCATAYTGTTCTGGGTGACTCTCTTCTAGAGAGTTTTTTGAGAGAAGTGCATTTGAACCCAAGTTCAACACTGCACGTCTAAACCCAGGCACCTTCTGTGCCTTCTGCTTCAAGCTGGTCAGCAAGTGCAGTACAAATTTAGACTGCTCCTTAGCATGTTTTCCTTTGGATTTACCAGATGAAGTGACTCTGTAAGGTACAGAATTAGATTGCAGAAAGATGTATATTGAGRTTTTGAGGTATTTTTATTACTCTGGAAATTACACATAGAATGTAGGTCATGATTTCACGGGAAAAATGGGTCAAAAATCTTACTGAAACAGTGAGGGTCCCCYGATACCATAGGTATGCAGAACTAATATATCCTGTACACGTGTAGTATACATGCCTATCATGGGATCTGCAACTCTCATCCGCAGAAAGTGTGAGTAGATCTGGGTTTATAATTGGAAACCCTAACCCTGTGCTGTCCATATCCAACACACTTGATGGCCGTAGGGGAAGTCTGTGATGCACAAGGAATGTGGGTTTGCTGCCAAGTGTTATAAAATGYGGAGATGACAGCTCTGTTCCACAGAGCGCAGTCTAGAAAGATGCACAGACATCTTTTACGTGATGCTGGTGTCCTTCTTTTGAGCAAAATGACAACACAGACTAGGAAATCCAGTGGTAAAGGTGGCTGAAGGTTTGTTTTGTCTTAAATATAAACTTGTATCTTGCCATAAAAAAAAAAAGGCAATTTTAGAGTGTTTCTATAGTTTTTCTGGTGGTTTATTTCTGTCTTGGTGACTGAGACTTTTTGCTAAATGGCATTGTTGACTTTAATTTATCAAAAGCTTATTAACATGATGCATGAGTTTTATAGCTTCCATCTGTTACCTAAGAGCACTCTTACTGTTTTTAGTCAGAAGCAATGCRTGCTTCTGACCCCAGATCCAGTCAAATTGATTAGGCTGTTAATCAGTGAAGTGTTTTTGAGTTGCAATAGTTTAAACCAGTTTCACAGACATACTACTTCATCACCAGGTCTTGGCCAAATATCCATTAATATCATAGCCTCTGGTAAAGCAAGAACAATGTCCTTCCTTGCAAATTCTCTCTTACTAGAAAGAAAGAGAACTTGATGTATACAATGGGTGGTCAGCAGTAAATAAAATAGTGAGAGGGATCTCACAAAACAGAGTGAGATTTCAGGTGGCAGTTGTAGGCTGTTGAAACCAGTGCTGACTTTCAGCTGAAACAGAGTTCTTAGAAACACGGGGGCTAAAATCACTCTGGTATGTCTTGGAAGAGAGGTTGCTGGGGAATAACTTTCAGGTCTGTCCAGATATTTGTGAACTTTGAGTACTGGATTTCTTAGTGACTGCTGAAGCAGCACATATAGTTTTCCAGAGGGTCTATTCTGCAAAATCAAGCTTGGGTCTGGTCTTGGGTCTGGTATCCATCTTTCAGCARGGTCATCCTTCTAGTGGTGTAAGCACTTCCGCTCACAGTTGTCACGAACACCATGAGGAATTCCAGTTGGAGACTGGATTCTGAACAGGCAGATTTAGTGCTGCTTTCGGTAAAGTGTGTGTGTGTATATATATATATCCTTCTTTCCATCCCCAGCAGAATCAGCCTAAGCCAGTATGTCAAGTGTTTTTCCTGCACACATCACTAATACTGTGGTTCCAGAAGCTGACTGCACATCGCTTGTTTGCCTGTCAGACACTACAGGGAATTTGTGGAGTATGAGCTTCCTTTGGGACAGACCTTCAGGCGCAGCGTGCTAATTAGTACTGCAGAAAAGGGAAGTCTGAGGGGAACTGCTCAGAAGGAGACTTTTGAACTAGGCTGGCTTTTTGTTTTGTTTCCCTGGAAAAGAACAGCTTTTCCATTTTGTAGTAGTGTTAGTAAAGAGAAGTCATGCTTGTGCAAATGGCTGCTGTGACACTGTTAGCAATGATGCCTCTGCTCTACTTCAAACAAATCCACTTTTTTGAAAGTGGTGTCTGACCCACTGCAGCATGTTAATAAGTCTGAAGGTGGGAATGGGAAATGTTCTGTTGTCTATACAAGCTAAAAGATGGGAAGGGTCTGAAGTCAAAACTGACTCTTTCTTTCCACTAGAGAATAGACCAACTTCACTAGCTCATTCCACACATTGGCCATGATTCTGTAGTTTGCTGTGCTGACCTTAGTACAAAAATTCAGTTTTGGGCTGTCTTTGAGGTTAAAAGTTAATGAAAACTTTTTCAAGTAAGTATTCTTGTGGCTGCTCTCCCACACCTTTGCCTGCATCACAGCAACAGACCTCACAGACCACAGCTGGTTTCCTGACATTTCTTTGTATCGCTCCAGCAGCGTACAATCCAGAATCTCTTTGAAAGACTACACAACAGTTGATGGGGCAGAGGGGARAAGTATCCCTCTTCAGTTTCAGAATGCCTCTGTGCTGATTGTTTTAGTTTAGGGAACTAACAAGTCTTCTGCCATAAATCTGAAAATGTATTAACAGCATTTCAGCTGTTTTTGAGCACCTGTTATCTTAAACAAGAAAGAAGAAGGAAAAAAAAGGCATTAAAACAAGAGATGATATCAAACTCTACAAGACAATGTAAAGTCTTGCTTCATGAAAACAGCTATGAAGATCGGGACTCTTAAGAGCTTTTTTCCTGTGTCTATTTGAACTTTTTTAAAAAAAAAAAAAAGGAAACTTTATTTGAGGTATTAGTAGTTAGTAGTTGAGAAGCARATCATAACGTGAAGACAAGTCCTGTGCAGACAGCTAAATTCAGGCTTTGTTCTTTCAACAAGTCACAGATACCCCTCCCTGGAATTCGTCATCTGAAAAGGGAAGCTGGACATGGTCTGGCATTAGGCAGCTGAATTACATTTCTACCTCAAATTACATTTCTTCTTCAACTAATCAGTGATCTTTATGCTATATGTGTAAGTCACACCTTGGTTTACTGTTTTGATACTGGCATACCTTTGCCTCCTGAATTATGGATCCAATCCAAAACCTCTTGGTTTCGGCAAGAGTAGGATAGTACCCGACAGAGCATATGAGTGCAATAGCTAGTGRGGAGATAAATGCTTATCACTGTGAMACATTTGTGAATCAAACTTRTTTCCTCTTCCCCTAGATAGTGCTATCCAAGATGTCCAGAGGGAACAATTTAGTAGTTGGTTTGTAATTGACATGAACATTTTGTGCAAATAAGATTCCTAATCTGATACCAGGTTGGCAAACAAACTGAAAGAGCAGGTTGGTCAGCAGGCAGAAATGAATACCAAATATTTTTCTTGCTGCCTCCCATATTTTTGGAAACTGTTTGGAAGCCAGAAATGTTCATTGGAAATGTTCGTTAAAATGATCCCCAAAGTGGATTTGTCAGCTAGTTCTGGAAGAACACTGCAAATTCTTTTCTGTTGTGCTGTTGGCTTTCTTGCATCRCTATTGATTATGACACTTAGCTCTTTAGCAGACTGCTAATTAAATTGGGCTGCAGTGATACGGACAAGTATAGTACCTCTTTCTATTCTCTGCTGAGATAGTCATATATCTCGGGGTTGTCACGAGGAAAAGCCAGCCAGGCTGCCAGTTACCCTTCCTCTAGGGATGACATGTCACATTTCATTTGACTACCTGTCTGTYATAGTGAATCTCTCCCTCCTTTTCTTTTAATTTTAGAATTGTTTATCTCATCCTTTTTCAAGGCGAGACTTCAGCCCRACAGTGCCTTTTTGACTTGGTTTGAGGGCTCTTAATCAGTCAACTATGTGATTCAATTCTGTCCTGAAGGCAGTGTTGGCTGTAGTGTGGAAACTGAAGGCAAAGACAAGAGGTTACTASTAGTAGCATCTCTATAATTATAAATACTGCCCCAGTTCTATAAATCTGCTGAACTCTGACATTTTTCTGTTGTGAAACTTATTTAAGCTACAGGTGCCTTACAGTGTTTCACTCTCTCCAGACACGGCCTCATTTCTCTGACTTCACTGGGGAGAGGTGATGGTTTCCTTCATTGTATCACCTGATTTGTTGTCTGCTCTTAGCTCAAGTAACATGATGATGGAGAYGGAGTTTTGTTCTGTAATTTYGCTCTGTAATTTTTTTGATGATAARAGGGTGCTGAAGGAGAAGATAGTGCCAGAAGTGCAGTTTTGTGTCATCTCGGTGAAGTAAACTACCAACTGCTGGCTGATGCATAGTGGGCTATGGCTTGCATCCTCTTTTACAGCTCTTTGCAGCTGGATATCTTTCAATTGGGAAGTCCCTTCCATATTCCTTGCTGACTTCTTGCTGGAAAGCTGTAGCATATTTGTATACCACTGCTTTTTCAATCTATTMTCTGTTTGAACCAGAGACACATCAATTTTTCTCGAAGAGAGTAAGGCTTTCGTTCCGTGATATGTGGCTGCTATACCCTTCTTCTGAGCACCAGTGGAAGACTSTTTTGGAGAAGTGAGAAGACAAATGCAATGCCTTACTAAGCAATGAGTTAACTTTCATTTCCCGCCTTCTGAGTGTTGAATTCCAAAGCCCTGTTGAACAGAAACTGCAAGACCATTATATTTTTTGCTAGCTATGCTGTTCAGATATTGATCAAAATCTGCCTTTGTATTCACCATTTTACCTAAAGAGCTGATGTGTTATCTCTGAGATAGTAATCTTTTCTAACAAAAACAAACCAAAAAAAAAATCCCTTAACTTTTCATGTTCACTTGTTTTGATCTAAATTTATTCTTCCTGGAAATTTAAAACTCGTCTAGCAAGTTTTGTGGGTAGGATTTTGCAGCTGAAGAATGTCAGGGGCACTGTGTGCATGTAACCTTCTAGTCCAAATTGGAATTTAAAGCAGATCAGAGGCATTTGGAATTTAATTAGTATAAAAGGATTCTCATAGATTTGTGGCCTACCCTGTTATCACCTTACATTTGCATCATATTTACCATCAGTGTACGAGAAGTATATATCTTGATATTGGGTTTTGTTAAAAATTAAGACTMAATTTAATTCCATCTTTTCTGTCCYAAATTTCTTATTTGAGTTTTCTTGTAATATTTTTCTTTTAACTTGGGAAAACTTTGGGGTTTTCTGTTGGATTTTCTTGTTTGGTTTTCAGTTTCTGGGACTTAYTGGTACCTTTCCTTGCCAGACTGAAATACACAGCTGGGATTGTTATAAACTGCTAATCAAACCTGGAATTCTTCATAGTATAAAAAGCCATGGTCACAACACTGGTTTGTGCATTTCTGTTACAAGATTTACTGTGATATGAAAATGCCTACAATGGGCTATTGAAAGTAAATGTAGTGTCGATTAAAAATAGTGTGAATTAAAATCCCATGTTCAAAAAAAGAAAAAAAAAGTCTTAAAATACTTAGCACAAGAAGACTGCATAGTTGTGTTTCGAGAAATGCATACCTTCAGCGAGTTTATTATACTGAGATCACAAGGTTAGCCAGTGTTGTGCACACATGCACATATGAATAAAGAACAAGCTGACTGAAGAAAATTCAACATAGTGTTTGCGATTCAATAAACTCAAAATTGCCAGCCTAAAAAACTGTGAACTTGACTGCAAATTTGGGACAAAAATTTCCCTGCAAACAAGGGGACTGATTAATCAGGGCTATATAACATACCTAAAGAAGTAATGTGTAGTAATATTTTTTCCAAGCAAGTTTCAAATCTTTTCAGGCAAAATTTTGTTGTCTTCCATTAACTCCTATGGAGAATTCAGTGGATGCTCACCCTATTCAAAYAGGGAAAGCTCAGCTCCATTGAAAAACAGGTTAGTGTATCCAATCCAGTCTTTATCATGAAGCTATAACAGATGCTTTGTTCTACAGAAAGGATTCTAGCCTCGAAGACCTCTTTAAATTTCCTATGCATGAGAAATTTTTGCAAAGCATCTTCTCACCAGCCTTGTTCCACATTGTGAGTCCATTCACGAGCATAACAGGACAATCCTGGCAAATAGGTAATGATTTTCCTGAGACAGAAAGGGAAGCAAGAAGCTGTTTTACAGGACTAACATAAAGATTCTCAGAAGGATTTTTCTTCTGGTACCAGTGCTGGGCTGTTTATCATACATATAGATGGGGTAGAAAGAAGATCTCTTCACCTATGTTTCCTAGCAATATCTGTGTAAGTTTGTAGGCTCAATTGCARCAGAGGAAATTCTGAATAGAAATTAAGTTTTTTCACAATTCTGTCATCTCACTGCCTACTGCTTTCACACTAGTGGGGGGAGAAAGGTGACATTAGACTACGGACATTAAATCTGTAGTGGCCACTACTTTGTGCGTCTGGCTTTCCTGCTTACTTCTGTCCCCCTGTTTGTTGTTGAAATGGCAGAGTGGTGCCTATCGCCTGCTGGCTGTAGTTGACTGCTMTGAAGTCCTGGAGATCATGGTTTATTTAGCCTTGTGCACCTCCAAAGCTCAGTGTAACACAGGTTTCCTATTCAAGGTAGCATGGTGGATAGAAAGATAACACTGTGCTCTTGGCCAAATGATACGTAGCGAAGCCCTTCAGTTCCGTGGCCCARATCTAAGCTTTGACTTTATTATATGTATATTGTCAGTTCCTTATCTAGTGTTTCTTTGTATTTCTTCCTATAAGCTACCACCTTCTGCTGTGCRCTTCTGAATTGGTTACTTCATGTATAGGTGAAGCTCCAGTCTTTAGCTGTGACTATGTTCTGTTTATGTTGTATGTTTTTTAATACCATATTTGGACACTTTTCAGCCTGCACATAGTATGTTGGGCGTATTTGGTATGGAGCTTGGTTAGCTCTTCGACAGACTACAGATGGTCTGTTCATCAGTCTGTTATCTAGCTGCTTATCAGTCATGCTCTCAAACTCCAGCCCTTGTTCTGGYTGCACAGCTGCAGTAATTAAGACTCCGTTGTTTCTATGCTTGCACAGCGTTGCTTCAGCCCACAAGTGGGAGTCCTGCGGCAGCCCAAGTGTGCGTCTGTTTGCCAGTGCCTCCCACCCAGAGTTTGAAGAGGCGGCAAGCAAGCAAGTTATGCCTCTTCTGTAGTTTGGGAAAAGTCTCTTTTTCTGCTTTCTGCTCTGCTCACTATGGTCAGCTCTGATCTTCAGCCAGGAGCCCTACAGCAAAAGACCACCTACCAGAAAAAGGAGTCCTCAACCAGTAGTATTCAGGGAGAGTTGGGAGAGCCTCGCATGAGGGACAAGGGAAGGGGACGAGGACAGAGAGAGATTAATAGAAGATTGGAACTCTTTCCCCTCCTGCCCTCATGCTTTACAAGGTGGAACTCATCAGTTTCTTTGAAGGAAGCAAGAAAGAACTCCTGGGTTTGAATCAAACCAGGAAATGGCTGCAGGAAAACCATCTTGAAAAAGATTTTGTAGTGCAGGGAATGCCTCACAGACTTGCATGAAAAGCTGAAAAAGATGCCAGTCTTCTATCCCCTAGTCAGCCAGAAATATTGCACCCTGAGGCGTGTTAAAGGAGAGAGCTGTACAGGCAAGAGTTATAGCCCTTCCTGTAACTTCTCCTTGGATGGGTGAAGAGGTCTGCAGAAAGGAAATTTGATCAATTCAATTTAGACTGGAGAAATAAAATGACAAGAGGATCTTATTTCTTTCATTTTTATTAAATTCTAGGGTACATTTCCTTATAAGACTTACGTGATCGTAACATTTTATTGATTTATTATTGTATGCAAAGTAGTTAAAAATACTAGTATTAAAGAAGCTGGAGCCATACCCTGGCATATTGAAGTATCCGGATTCCCTTGCAGTTTAATGAACCCTTCCTGTACACTGTCCAATAACGCGTGATTGGTAAGGGATTTTATGTGTCTGTTATTTGAGGGTGCCGAGACAGGGATTTGAATGACTTATATGCAATCAGAAAGGTAGCCCAGGGTACAGCTGAGCACAGAGTGCTTGATAGAGTACTCTTGGACTCCACTGCCTATACACTCCGCTCCCCTACACTTCTTCCTATGCATATGTAGTTAGCATCCTGAAAGGTATATGGAATGGGTTGTAACGCGCAGCGGAGCAGAACCAATCTCCTTACGGGCAGTAGTGTTTGGCACAGGTGTCCAACTTGAATGCTTTGTTTATGAGTATTTTTTGGTTTTGTTTGTTTGTCTCAGTGGTGACTAATCCTTAATTTGTCATCTTTAGTTTGTTTCAAAACAAAACACAGGACCATCAGGGACTTGCTGAGTCACTGTCTTACAATCTCAAATAAGCATAGTCCTTTTTCTCTTGCAGCCAACTCTGTTCTGGGATACCTCTATAGGGAGACATATTTTCCAGAATGTGTCTCTAAATCAACTRGATTGTCCTGCCCTCATCACTGCTGTTTAGGAGGCTGTTCCATGACCTTACTGCTCGGAGAGTTACAAGCCTTCTGCAACTAAAATGTCTTCCCAGTCTTAAATTTTCTTACAGCAAGTTTGTACACATTTGTCCTTGTGCCAGGGTTGTCCTTCCAGTTGAATAGCTTCTCCCTCCCCACCCTCAAGTTCTGTAGGCATTTCTCTTCTGAGAAGCCCCTATTGCCCTGCTTGTCACAGGGGGCCTTCTCTGTGCCAGGAGAACTGGGCTTTGGCATTAAAGGTTATTTCCTCAAACAAGGATACTTTGTGCTTTGTGAATGTTATGCCAACAGTTGAAAAGAACCTCAGCTTCCTCTGACCTGTGGGAGTTCTCCTCACGGAACATGTCCTTCTTAAATAAAAATCCCSCGTGTGGGAACTTTCAGACTCCTGTTAGCTTTTGTGGTAGTGTAGCAAAGAGAATCCTCAGGTAMCCCCCAAGCCAGGTGTTTCTGAGCAAAAAAGGCTTGAGTGCCAGGGATTTGGGGATGTCAAAGTCAAGCGATAATTAAAACTGCCATAATGTAGTGGTCCTTTTGTAGTGAGGAGACTCTTACCATTGCATTTGCATTGTAAGGGAAAATGTCTTCCAGAAACACCGTGAACAAATAAGATGTTTGGGTTAAAGCATCTGGCAGCCTCTATCTTGCATGCTTTTCTGACTATTATAGCTAATGTCAAATTGAAGATTTGGAGCTTCTAGGTCCTGTATTAATGGCCCTGTCTAATTCCTTACGTTCCTTGAGATTTGTTTATGTCTATGGAGGCTAAACAGATTTGATGATGGAAGAGACTGTATGTTAGCTTAAGCTGTGCAGGGAYAGAACTGAATTCCAGCCTTCCTAGCACGTCTTTGGTTACTTGTGCTGAGATCAGCATGGAACTAACCTTGTCTAGGGAGTCAATTTAAAAAGAGTAATTCTTACTCAATATTCAAGATTTTAGTTACTGTTCTGTCAGCCATCATGTTTAGGTGATTTCTTTGAACACTTGGATATAATTTTTGCTTCGATTTCCTAAAAAGAATAGAATTCATTTGCATATTGTGGTTTAAGCAAGAAATCCCTATTAGCAAGAATGGGAGGTTGGACTAATGGTTGGCTGGTATGTTTGCATTCGTATCCTATACCAGCCAGGTTACAAGGTCATAGATTCTGTGGACGGATTCCTCTCTGGTTGAGACACAAACTGTGACTTGCAGTTTACTAATCAACTTGAGTTTTTAGCCATATTTCATGTTCAGCTGAAATTTAAAGCAAGTCTTTTGCATCTGCCAAGATAACATGACATTAACTGTGGCATAAATGTTATAGGCTTTATAAWGTAATGGGGTTTGAGCTCCTTTCCTTTGGATTTCCTTATTGTGTGTATGCTATYGAAGGAGACCTCTCTCTTTGTTCTCAGTCCTGTGCTACTCCTAAGAGGAATGTTTTTATAGCCGGGATACTGAAAATCTGAAGCAATGTCAGAAAAATGGAAAGCACAGGCTAAGAATCATCTTTATCTCAGTAATGGCCTCTGCCTGGAGCTATCTGCCACTGCTCGCTCTCAAATGCTCTCTTCTGTTTCTGTTTTTGAGGCTCTTTCCTGGACCTTTGGTTTGTAGGAGAGGCGCTCATCCTTTCAGTAGCAAAGACAGGGTGGTGCCTCCTAACATGTGCGATAAAGATATATATCCACAACAGGTAGAAGGTTTAYGTTTTATATACGCCAAGGATTGCCACAGGAAAAATGCTTTGTTAATTTGTCTTGGAAACTTCAGTTGTGAGCCCAAATCTTTGCACATCTAAAGCGAGGCAGCTTTAAGACCAGGCTTTCGAAGATAACTTGTGGGTTTCTTTTGTTGCCCCCCCTTTCCAAAAAGCCATACGTGAGACTTACAATCTATTTTAAACTGGATGAGGATAATGAAGTCTTTTAAAGTAAAACCTCCACGCTTTTCTGTTATTCCCAACTTGAACGTTTCCACAGGCTCTTGATGCATTTACYGTAAGCCTAGAAAAGGCTTCTTCAGAATTATTTTTTCTCTTTTACGTTTTGTTTTCCTGGTTCATCCAAAGTTGCCTAAATAGTGGGGAATGGGGACAGCATAAACCCAGGGGCACTGAAAGCATTCTGAGTTCCAACACAAGCAACGTGTAGCTAAGCACAGGACCACCAGGCCACAGACTGCCATGTTGCAGTTTGTGCAAGTCTGAYGCTTGTTCAGCATCTGTGATGTGTCTAGGATGGAGGGATTTGAAAACTGGGAAATATGAGATTCTAACTTCGAGAGGTTTTTTTTGTGGGTTTGGGTGGAGGGGGGACTTCTTGCCAGCATGAGTCCATGAGAACAATAACATCCTGGTCTGCTGCTAGCAAAACAGCATGCTTGTGTGCGTTAGGAAGCTTGTGATGCACATCCYGAACGTGACTGTTGGCAAGGTGCTCGTATTGCCAAGCAAAATCAGGGACTATCCTGGTATGAGTATGGATTGAAGGGATAATGCGCAGACTGAATTACAGAGCACTGATTCCGTGGGTATTTTGAAGCACAAAAGTGTGCGGTTCTGGCATCCCACCACTTGGTTCTGGRTATTGTCTTTTTCCCTGCTATTTTCTTTCTCCATTGTAATTACCGCTGGGTATGTGACCCAGCTTGCTGGATTTGGTGTCGTGCCTATTTTCTGTGCATGTAGAGGAGCAGACAGGCATTCTGGGTGTCTGCTGCTGCCTAATGAGAGAGCAAAGYTGAGGTATGCACAGCAATGGAAGGACCACCAAATGCTGCAAACCCCAGCTTTTGCTTCCTTTTTTCAAAGCATAAGTTCAGGGGTTTGCTGCAGTTTTTCCTTCAGGGAAACYACATGTGTGGCCATTCCCCCATCTGGGCTTCCTTTTGCAGCTTGAAAAAGTGCAGCCAAAMCAGCAAATTTTAGTCCATTGCAAATGTTGTATTGCAGTAGCAGTGGAGTCCTGCCAATCCACAGCCTCATTCCAGTCTATGTGGTACAAGCAGACCATGGAGGCGAGTCTGCCTTATGAGGGAAAATCTTCTTTAAATGGTTGGGCTGTATAGTATGAATGTGAGTCTTGCTGCTGACCTGATCAAACAATAACCAGATCAATAAAAATGTAATCCTTCTGGCCAGACTTCTTGCAATGTTGYCTTTTCATTTAATCTATAGGAATAAAGTCAAGCCCTTGTTTGGGTATTTTTATTAATATTTTTACAAGTGGTAGAAGAGTAGCCTTAGGCAAGTCTTTCCTATCTGCATGTCTCAGGACACTATAATCTGAAAGGATGCTGTCATGGCTGATAGCAGTTGTATAAGATGGTTACAAAAACAAGTGAGCTTTCAGGCCTGTTTACAAAAGCAATGATATAGAACAGAATAGACTATTTCAGTTGGAAGGGACCTACAACGATCATCTAGTCCAACTGCCTGACCAATTCAGGGCTGACCAAGTTAGAGCATGTTGTTGAGGGCATTGTCCAAATGCCTCTTAAACACTGACAGGCTTGGGGCATCGACCACCTCTCTAGGAAGCCTGTTCCAGTGTYTTGTGAGTCTTTCTCCCAATGGTAAGAGCTCCAGGAGCTATTTTACTGGGGAGTGCAACAGGGGAATTGACAGAAATTAATATTTAGTCCTGTCTGAGTGTGATTGCAGGTAATGACACACGTGAGTTAGTGGTGCAGCAAAACCTACAGAAGTAAGAATGAGGAGATCTTGCTTCAGTTTCAGTACTGTTACCAGCAAATTGCTTTGTCTCTCTCTGCTTTCTACCATCAGCCTTGCATCACAATTTGTCCCCTTTTGTAGTCCCACTTAGCAGAGGGTCTGTGTCCTTAAATTGCCTAGCAGAGTGGTGTTGTGATCCACTCTGAAGTCTCTTTGCGTGCTAGTAACACAAGGAGCTATTCAAAGCTTTTTTTTGGAAAAAACTGTTATGGTTTTAGAACATGCTCATACTGAGCACCTTGTGCAGCAAAAAGTAACTATATTCTTGGAGTAAATGGGCAACAAAATGGTTTCCAAGGGGAGGTTATAGACCATGACTAAGATGTGACTTCTGCGGAGCTTTGTTTTAATGACAACATATTGCTGTACATAAAACATGTACATTGAGGAAAATTCATATTCTTTGGCACCGGCATTTGAGAGGTTATTGCATGTTCATTGTAACCAGGCAGGCACAACAACAATCTYTTATTTTGAGTTGGCCTGTAAGCAGCTTTGGGATTATATTGCAAAAAGCTCTGCGGTGCCTGGATTTTATGCATTTGCATTAAACCCCAGCAATTCCAGGAAGTGTCTGAGTTCTTGTGCTGCTCACCAGTTGTCTTTCTCCTCACTAAAGACTATGTGGAAGAGAGCAAGGCTGGAGTTATGGCCTAAATCATATGAACAAATAGAGGAATGTCTTCCTCGATTGTTTTTAAAATTAGTGTGCAGCTTGAGCACCCTTTTCTGGCAAGTAATTCCCAGTTCTTTCAAAACACTGCTTGCTTAAGCAAGATCAGAAAACTGTAAACTACCACATCTTCCGAGCTCACAGTCCCCACTTGCTGTGTTTGATTGCAAGGCTCCACTGAAACTAGGAGTAAAGTTCAAGACAGGACAAAAGATAAGAGGGCAGCTGAGGTCATATTTCCAGGACCTGGGGCTGGGAGGCAGGCTGGATTCTGCTCCGRTCTGTGGTGTGGCACAGTATGAATTGGGATCCACTTACTCAGACTGCTGAGCTCTTACTTGTGACATGTCAGTGGTTTACAAGGCACAACTGCAGAGAGGATTTATATACTAAGGTAAGCAAATGATTCACAATTTAGCCTGTGACATTCAATTTTGGTTTGTTGTGGGCTCTGTTTTACCAGAACTTTAAATGGAATTCGGTGTTTCTTTCCTAGAAAGATCTGTGGATAGGAAGCTTGAAAGTTAGCTTCCACCTGTCAAAACAGAGCACTGTTAAAGACTTCCAAGGTAGTTACACATGAGCAGATACGTCTGTGTGTGTTAGACCTTGGTAGCSAGGTTGTGACAGGGACAGTGATTAACAGCCTGGCTAATCAACCTGGCTGAAACAGTGAATTGATGTATCCATGCTCCTTCTGGAGCTAGGTCATCGTGRGCTAACTTGGGTATTGATCTTTCCAATCTTGAATTAAAACTTTAAAATCACCTTGTGCTTCCTGATGCMTGTGCTGTGACTGTAAGCTGAGACGCTCCCTTTAATTAATAGCTTCATTCCTGACCCTGGCACAGCCTTGCTGTTCTGGTGACCACAATATACTAGATGTGATACAACCCAACAAGGTATTGTGTTTGCTGCCCTGGTACGCTGCTCATCCTAGGATTGACAAGAGCAGTAAAATTTTGGTGCAAGCCTAACTGAACTCTTAGCTGGTCCTAACTATCAGCATTAGCTAAGTGGCTTGTATTGCAGAGCGGCTTCAGGCCCTTAGATTCTCCGGTCTCCACACCACAGCATAGGCATGGTGCTGCATTAGAGCAAAATCAACAGGCAGATTTATTGAGAGAGTAAAATGCAAACTGTTACTTGGCCACAGCAATTTCTTAATGGTGCTTGAAGTGAGGCTAGAAGTCATGCTCCAACTGCAAACTGCTGTTCTTGCGACAGTCGGCTAGTGAGCAGCCACAAGCTAATTGGAGCAAGACAGCATTACTCAGTGCAGCTGCTCTGTCGTTGTTTGCACAGGTGAAYGTCACTCAGAGCAAACCTTGCTGGTCAAAATCTTTCAAAATCCAGTGAGAGCTGTAGGCTGAGAGTTGTTCTGCTCCCTCCGATTGAGCTGCTCCCTGTTCCCCTTGGCTGGAGAGGAGGCTGAGTGGGAGTATTCTGCTCAGCCTGAATTCCTGCCCGAAGCATTCCTCCCTCCCTGCTGTGCCCCAGTGACTGCTTGATCTGCTGTGGCTGCATCAGATTGTCCTAATCCCCTGCTTCCCACGTCCTCTTCCCTTTGGGAGCTGGGGGAGCCACTGRGTACCAAGCCCTTGGTGTTGAGTGCAGCCCAGCTGAGCCTGTGGACTGCTTGGGCAGCTCCCCTTGACCTCAGCCTCTGCTGCAGCTTCTTAACCCAGTGCACTGGTGCTCCTACCATGGCGTTTGACAGGGCCCATGTTTTGTCTAGAGGGGGAACTTTAACCAACACAAATAATAATACCTGAAAATTTTTTTGCTGGTGACTGAGCGCAATTAAATGCGAAATGTCATGCAGCAGTGTAGGCTGCACTTTTCTAGTGAAAAATAGTACATGGTGATTTGGTGGCAGCAGTTAATTAGTTTGGGCAAATGATCTCTTGCTGTGGATGTTTATCAGTGCAATCACATTTATAGTCAAGCTAACTGGGTAGCAAAAAATGGAAGGGAATACTCCATCTGCCCTTTTGCATTAGGGAGAGCAGATCATCAAGCTGTGTGACTCTTTACAAGACAGGGACCTGGCTCTGTGCTTTTTTCCTCAGTTCTTTGTTAAACAAAATACTCAGYGGCAAGAGTGTCTCCTGAAGGTTGCTGAGCTGCACACAACAAGAACTGACAGGTCTCTTTCCAGGATCTGACTGAGCTGCAGTAGATAAGAGAAAATGAGGTTCAGCAGAGCTCTCAGAAGGAGCGTGTGGAAAGTTCAGGCCAAAGTGGATCCCAGTGACTGTGCTTTGTGTGCTCAGTGCAGACCAAGAGAGGCACAGTGAATAAGAGGACTTCCAAATTATAGAGCATGATTGTACTAGAACACGTTGCGCTGGGTTTATAAGCAGGTGTGTGATTCTCTGGCACCTTTCCCAAGGAATAGCGCTGAACTTCCGTGAAGAGAGCAATGCCTACTGGTGCCCAGAAACATAGTGCCTTTAATTTAACTAAATTTGAGTGAGTTCATGCATATTCGTGTTGACCAGTCTAGTCTAAAATGCACTACATTAATCTTCTCTATAATTTAAAACAAAGCTGACTTGAACTCACAACATCATAATTTGAATATGCTTAGCTTTAAGTATGAAACAGTGTGTAGGCTGACTTGTTAAGTGTATGTGTAGTTAAAGGATATATAGTGCATATTTTTGGACACCACAATAAGAATGCTGTGGGATGGGTTGGAGAGGATTCAGAAGAAAGTAATGAGAGTAATCTGGGGAACATGATCTATAGGAAAAGTTTGGATGATTTTAGGGGCATGCAGTAGAGGAGAATGGGAGAAGACATGAATCTTGAAATACCTAAATAAGCTGTTGTGAAGGGAATAATTTGTTTCTTATTCATGGGGTGGGGAGAGTTGGGGGAAAGAGGGGGCAGGGAAATCTGTAGCAAAGAAGAGTCAGATTGGATGCTAGGAGAATCCCTGGGAAAAAGATTATCTGGAGAGGCTATGAAGTCTCAACCAGTGAAGATCTTGAGAAGGAGGTTGGGGAAACCTTTCTCAAAAGCCACTGTGACTCTTGATTCAGCTTTAGAACAGATGGACTGGCAAGAACACTTTGTGAGGTTCCCTTCCAGTCTTGCCTTTTGTAGACAAGGTCAGAATGAACACTGGGCCACCACCTATGCTTTGAGGTGCAATTCAAGTAACTGGCTTCACTGATCTTTTTTGTTTTATTACTGCACAGTAAATAACTTTGGTTCCATTCCAATATTCTTTACTCTGGAAAAAGTTGGATTAAATCCTTTCTGCACAGTTAGGGGTACAGCCATGATTTCAAGATATTTCCTGCTAACTTGTTATGTATTTAAAAGTATTTTATGTGTTTGTAATGGATGAAAATGACTTCACAGGCTCCTCTTTCCACTTTCAGTGACATGTTGTGTAGACATTTGAGTTGTGACTATTGTAGAACTCTGTAGGGTATTTGGATGGTCCCATAAATAATTCAAACTATGTGAGACATGTAGGAAGGAAGTACTAGATAAAGTTTGGGGGTTTAAGTGGCTTAGTACCCCATCTTGGAGAACTTATCTGTGGTGAGTCTCCATTCTGTTCCCAGAATGAACAAAAAACATTACTCATAACTAATTAGATATGATAGCGTTTAACCTTTTTATTGACATCATCAGTTCCTGGTGTGTGGGAGACAGAATCCAGATGCCAAACGTTGTCAGGGAATGTTTGCAGTAGCAAAGTGCTACTCAGTAGTTAATGGTACATGCAATTTTTGGTGGGTTGTCTCGTGCACTGACTGTCTTCCAGCAATGCTACGTCTGCGTTTTCTTGCCTTCCTGACCCCATTCTTTCTCTAACATGGGTCAGCAACTACTAAAAATGGTATTGTATACCCACTGGGAGTGAGGGTTCTAGATTCTGCTGTGATGCCTCTGGGGCCATCTCCATGTTGTTGAGTATTATCTCTAAGTAGCTGTATTCAGCTGCAGACCTGGTCATCTTACAGCAGGGAGATGACTGGGGAAGGATTGAGGGAGATGTAAATCAACTGCTGGACCAAGAGAAAATTGAAGCAGGCTCTCAACATCTTTCTCATTAGAACCCGCCATAAGCTGTTCATGGGGCYTGGGAATACAATTCAAAAGTTGTTCTCTCAAGCCAAAATTTGCTTGTTGCTTCTCAGTGGATAAATGCAAATCCATTAGTCAGAGACTGAAGGGGCTTGTTCCAGTAACTGAATTGCTTCAAACTGGTTTCTGGAACAAATTTATGTGGCTTCATATGTTGTTTCCAAGGCCCAAATCCTCTTCTCACTACAGTGGAGATTGATAGTAGTTGTATTAGATTGAGTGGTAGCAAGAGGGAATCTGCCCCTTCTACAGAATACTAATTGTGGCTATTGGGCTGGGGAACATGCTTCCCTTCCTGGGGTAAGGGTGGGACAACAAGCAGAGTATCTTGCTGGCATCACCTTGTAAAACCCTACAGATGATACAAGGGTAAAAAGTATGTTGATTTGGTCAAAGATCCTCTCTTCCCTGCAGTGTTTACCCGGTGATTCTGAGAAAGAAAGCTGGTGGATTAGGAGGAATTCTAGAACATCCTGAGTTCAGATAATAGTATTTGTAGTTTTAGGTTTTTTTTTTCTTAATAAATTGGATAAATGCAATAGAAAAATGAGGAGTGGCATACTCTTATAGGTTTATACTGTAGCTGCACTGCACTGATGGTGTATTTGGAAAATGTTCTGCCCTGCCAGTATGTTGGGAGATGGATCCTTCCTCATCAGGGGAAAAAGAACTTTCAATCATAGGGGTATTACGGAGAGACGATCATKGGTGGAGAGGGGTATAGGCTGAGTACAAATTTTAAAATTCCTTTCTTAAAAGCAGATGAGAATGTTCTGTTTGTAGGTGTGCCTTAGTGTGGGAAAGGAAAATGATGTAATTGTAGCGATTGAGAGTAAAACAGTACTGTGATGCTCAGGACTCTGCTTGCTTGTCCTAACCAGCATGCTTGGTCTTGCTCTGGCTTTTCCACATAACACAGAGGAAAGCGAGAATTTACTTGAGTATGGGTAATAATAGCCTCACTCACTGATGTTGGAAGTATAATAACGGGGGAGAAAATGATTTGCATCATGGGTCCTTTTTGGGCAAGGTAGATCTGTTCACGATATGATGCAGCCTGCACCCTTCCTCCCCTTTGCTTGGTAATATTAGATAAAGCTGTTGCTGCTTGCTTTCTAATGGAAGACAAAGTGGCCAGCTGTGAGTCCACTGAGCAGTGCTGCATGCTTACTTCTCTTGCTTCTAACTCCACCACCTTTGTGGTGGCTTRGGGATAGTGTCTGCTCTGGACTGTCTTTGTACATTGTATAATTTTGGGTTTTGTTGTCTTCTTGAATGTGGAAATATCTGTGAGAAATTTTTCTGCCTAAAACTGCTATTTCCAGGCAATTAATTCTGTGACTGTGCTGAAGATGTGCTTTTTGTGCCTATGAAAATATTGACAGGAGGCTGAATTAGATGCATTAAAAAAAAAAAAAACACCCAAAAAACAAACAAACAAACAAAAAAAAACAACAAAAAACCACACACACACAAAAAACCCCCAAAACCCAAATAAACAAAAAACAACCACCAAACAAGGAAAAAAACCCCAACCAACCAAAAAAACCCCAAAACCAAATCACAGCAAACTTCTCCTCTTCCTGCAGTTGTATGTCAATTTGTTTTCAAAAKGGAGATCTAATTGTGATTATTCTAAGGAACAAGGTGGACACTCAGTTGAGGAAGTAGCATCAATTGTGGTGAGATGGTGTTCACACTATTTCCATTCCCCAAAAGGGAGAGGAAAATTATAGTCAAGTCAAGAAGCCATCCTCACACAGACCTAACTCCGCTCTCTCTCGGGTTTGACTGGTTTCACAGGTCAGCTTTTCACATGTTCTAGCAATAGCTAGGGCCAGGAGAATCAAATGTATTTTGCATGCAGCCATGCCTGCAGCATTGTCACTGGGAGCGTAGAAGCCTTCTCACGATTTCCAGGTCAGTTCTTCAGCTGTCATCATTTTGAAACTGAGAAAACCTCCCAATTTCTTCATCAACCCCAGTCTTTGTATTAGTCCCAGAATCCATTGCTCAGAAGAGTAACATCCTGATAACAAGCTTCTCTGCCTCCTAAAAGGCTGGATTAAACTGGAGTTGGCTAAAAAGTGAAGTTGTAGATTTAGTGGTGGAGTCATTGGAACCGTGATGATCCATGACCAAACTGAGTGCCAAACGTTCCTGGCTTTTGGTTGTCAGTACCCAAGCCCACTCCTAAGTGACAACTTATACCTTTGGTGATCCCAACCACTGCAGAATGTGATGAGAAATGATGAGTACAAGTAAAAAATTCACGTATTGTGCCTACAATATTGCTTTCACCTCAGCCAAAATCTGGGAAGGCTAACGTCAAAGGGACACTATTTTGTTGCTTTGGACTGGGAGTACTAATTACAATACTCTTCATAATCTCTCTGCTAATACCTTGTTTAGTTGTGAATTCATCTTTTCTTTTTGTCCCTCCCATCCAGTTTCTGCTCACAGAACAGAGAGATGTGTACATGGAGAACATTTCTCTTTCACCTCTGAGAGAGCTTTCTAACCTGTATCAGACTGGAAATGCCATGCTGTATTGAAGCCAGGCAAGCACAGTTGTGCCTGTTTTGATTGTTTTGCTGTTGACATTTTTGAGATTATGCATCCAGGGATCTCTGCAGTTTGGTGAAGAGAATGAGCTCAAATCTTTGAGGTTACTGTGAGGTTAATAATGAAAACTCATACAGCTCAGAAAATGTGTCCTGGAATCGATTGGAGACAGTGCTGTGTACAGAGCAATTATTCCCAAGAACAACAATTTCCAGTTCAAACAAGCTCAGACTTGTATTTACAGCAAAGGCATACYGGGGTCAAGGGAATTGTTTAAGTTCTGATATGCTTTGATGACATCCACTACGGTTTCAGCAGGAAAGATAAGCAGACGCCAGGAACATAGTTTAGAAATGGTAGTTTCCTGCCTTCAGTAGACTTGCACCTGCTGAGTTCAGAAAGGGACTCAGGAGGGGGAAAAAAGTCCCATTTTCAGAACCTGTCCTTTGCATTTGTGCTTTAAAGGAAAGAAGGCAGACAGAAATGTAATTAATCAAGGTGCGAGGAAACAGGGTGGTAAAGAGATTTATATACATCATCTGCATGTATAATGRCTTTGTCAGCTGCACGACAGCCTCTGTGAAAGGGCTGCTGTCTAACACAGTGGAATTTAGAGCTCTACAAGGCTGAGGCAGGTGAAGGTGGGAAGSTTGCTACAGGGTGATGTGGGTCCCTATTTCCGTCATTCTTTGGTTTTGTTCTGATCACTGCAGAACTGGGAGAAACGAGGAGAACAGAGGGTCAACACAGTTTGATATAAACAAAAGGCTAATTTGTAAAGATTTGTGAGTTTACTTTGGGCTAGTCTGTGAGTAGAAGAGTCATGCCTGAATGGCTAAAGAGCATCCTCTTTGCATAGGTCTGCCATTGTCCTGTATAGGACTGCAGTTGCAAGCAGTGCTGGCTATCTCCAGCAAGAGTAAGGGATGAGGTCTGTTAATCATTTTGCTTTTCTAGGCTATCACAAAGGCGCTGCATTGCGGCATCACCCCCTAAGTCAGGCTGATACTGTGTGCTGCAGTTTAGCCATACGCTCTGAATGCAGTATGCCAAATACCAAGTGTATGTGCGTGGAATATCCGTCATTGCTGCACCCACATGGCCTTGTGGACTTAAAATGCATCCTAAATTTTTTTCATTGATTTTATAACATGCTAAACTTCTGTGATTCCCAGTATGTGCTATGTGCCTCACTCACTGATTTTAATCACTAGAATAATCCTCTTTTAAAGCTCCTTTAGAATATATCAGCAATACTCTCACTGAACTCTGGATTTTACAGAAACTGAGAAGCAGTAGACCAGTATCTCCTATGATTGCTTCTGGGGAAAAATCTGGAGAAGTTAAGTGARTGTTGAGGAGAGCCACTGCAGACATGCCACGGTGTGCACAGCAGTACTGCACGCAACACACGCCTTGCCCTGCTGGTTTTTCCCTCCTGCTGGTCTCTCCAGGTCACTCTTTACACACTCCATACTTGTCAAATAAAACAAATGTTTTTGGTGCTGAGAGCACTGGTCACTGTCAAAGCAAAGATAGATGGCTTTCCAGGCTGAATGGACACCTTCTGGGAATTTGTTTTAGAGGGGTTATTTTTTTTTTTTTTTTTCATATTGGAGGAAGAAATTTATATCTTTTGACAGTAGTCTCCTGGGGGACTCTTTCCTTTATTGATACTTCATTGTTGTCCTTTGATGTAATAATCCTGCATTGCATAGTCTGTCACTCAGAAATGATGAAGCTGGGCTTCTGTTGCAGGGGAATACCACCAAAGCTGAAAATAAAAATAATTATTTAACTCTACAAGACAGAGACAACAGCTATGCCTCAACTTAAAGGAAGATGCTACTGCACAGAACCATTCATTATAAATATGAAAAATAAGCCAGCAGCTTGGTTTCACAGAAATGTAACATAAACTGACAGATTTTGTGTTTACACAAAAGTTGTCAGCCAACTTAAAATACACAGTAGCCCTTCCATTGCATAACTTTTTTTTAATATACCTCAACCACGTCCTGCTCTTTAGCAGTTTTCTCTTTGGGGAAAATCATGTGTTTGTAAATATGTTTTTGTTTTCCTTGGAACTTCATTTGAAAATGGAATAAGGGTACTCAGACTACCAGCCCATAGGATTTTAGCCTGGAGAATTTGTGTTGCTTTGTTCAAGAGATCAAATCTTGATATATGAGAGTAAAGCTCATAGGCAAAAAATGGGCTGCAAAGATGGAGAAATCAGCTTGCTTAAATCGTCAGGGAAAGGAAAAACTGGACACTTAGATTCATCATCCTAAGTGAATATGCATCAGGTATAAGACCTTTGGAAAAGAAGGTTAATTTAAATTTCACTTCTAAATTGGCAAGTTGTTACTGGAAGAATTCCTCCGCCATTTGCTTTAGTTCTGAGGAACAGTGATTTTTAGACGCTGAAGGACCAAATCATTCTGTAACTAGTAAACCACAGCACATCATTCAGTGTATTTGAGAATAAAGGTAATTTTATACATTGAGCGCTTTTGAAAGCTAGGTGGCACCGGGCTTGGGTTCCTTGTTTCTTTTCCCCTGCCCYTCAGTTGGATATAGTGTAGCTGGAGTGATGTTTGGAAAACTAGAACGTGTTTCTGGAATTGYGAGACTGGAGTCTGGAGCAGAGTCTGGAGCAAGTTATTTGTATTTTTTTAGCTGCTTTGGAAAAGCTAAGGGTTGGGAAATAGTAAATGTACAGTTTCTGTTCAGAAACAATGCATTTTCCTATTCTCATTGGTGGCATATGGGATCTAAGTAAGAATCAATTCATAAATGGAAACAATAACAACAGAACTGTGGAATTAAATGTTTTAAATTTTGGCTAATAACAGGAAAGGTCAAATTTGACATATTTGCCTGTAAGTGAAAGGATTATTATGCTTGTTTTATAAGTTCAAACAATTGATAAAGAATTGCAGGTTTGTTAACCACTAGAACACACGAACAGAGTTGCTCTGGAAGGCACTGTCCTTGTTTTAGCCTGTTTTGATTTTGCAAGTTACACCACTAATGTCAAATTTAAAAAGATTATTTTGACTGCTTCAGCTATCTCTCTAGAAGAATGTCCCTTTTCTGACATGTGCCTTAGGTAGAGCTGCATTTGACTGTACCCTGTGTGTACTGGTCAAAGGAAGGATAGGCTTGCTTTAGGTAATGTGCCTTCTGAAAAAGCTTCATCTTCTCTTACCTTTTTAAGAGACCTTGTTCAGTTTGGTCACAGCTAATCAGCAATGCTCTTTTATTAGTTAGTATTGAGATTATGTTGCTGCCTGTGTTAATATACTTCTGCTACTTAATTTTACCGTCTCCAGCTGGGGATGGGTTTAACTTTTAAATCAATCTCCAAAGCTTCCAAAATATTCTGTGTTGCATCCAATGATCTGKAAGTGGTAATGTGTCATTTTGAATTCGTAGTTCAAAATGGACACTTAGCATCTCAGGCTCATGATTTGCTGAAATGCTGATCTTGCCAATTCCACTATTCTTACTTCCTTGTTGAAGCCCGCAGTAAACATCCTAAGTAATGAATTTAACTATTAAAGGCACACTGACCAATGTGACCTTGCCAGAATGCTTTCTCCTTTTAAAGAGATGATTAATAATGTCTTTGAATTGAACACTTGATGTATTCCAAGAGGAATAATGTTTTCCTTGGAAGAGTTTTCTTGCTATAGGGTGAGTTTGCATCTGACACRTTCAGCTATAATTCGGACCTGGAGCTGAATGTTGTAAAAACACTCTGAAATAAGGTACCTTCTCACACCAGTTTCCTGGAAACTTAAAATTATTGAATGTGAAGTCTCTCTTTTTTTTCCTATGATATTTGAAAATTTATTGAGATGCATCAATCAACAGGTTCAGTATCTTGAGCTTAATTCTTTAAATTTGATTTGCAGTAATATATCATATCTGCACCCTCAGATTCCCAGGGAGCAAATACTTCACAGTGGGCAACTCTGTTCCTACTACAGTGTGAAAAATATYGAATGTATAAGGCTGTAAGGCCTGTCCTTGAGTCCTTAAATGTATTTCATAAGARTATTGCTGTCCATGTACAGTTTAAAAACATTTTGGTGCAGTGTCTTTCATATATACCACTGGCAGGGAAGTCTGGAGGGCCCTGGGGAGGAGAGGTAGTGAGAGCTGCCTGGTGTGGGGACTGCTGTTGGCGCTGGTGTGAAGCACGCTCCCAGCCATGCAATGAGGGCAAGAGACTGCACCATCCTCTCATCCAGGTCACCTCTGTGCTCCGACCTTCTTATTCCATTGGTTTGTAGAGCTGGTCTTCAACACAGGTGACGTAGCCGTACTGGATATTAAAACCAGTCAGTCCTGGACTCCAGCAGTGAAGTTTACACTCACAGAACTGTAAATATGCAATGTCTGAGTGAGTTTGAAATTTCCACCTTGTCTCTGACCATGAGGTCCCTCTAAACTGACCTGATGTGGCACCCTCCTATTCTGCACCCATCTTCCAGTGGAGATGCTTTTATGTCTGTCTACTCAGAATATAAAGACTGGATGACACTTGGCCATGTTCAGCATCTCTCCTGTAGCTTGCTCAGAGCTGATCTCGCAAATCTGTTCTGAATAACACGAAAGAAGAATCACCCTGACTAACTCAGAGCCTGACTTTGCCTCCTTCGTTTGGGTAGTGTTGTGTGATTCAAACGTGTATGCTGCAAAGAGCCTGATCCCTTCGCTATCATGGCAGTTGTAGTTAAATAGTATTAATCCTTGATTTCCTGTTTTCGTTTCAGAAATATTTGGTAGCTTGATCTCAGGGATTTTCTTAGAACTCAGATTAAAATATAAACACGGAGAGAGGGATTTCCTAAAGGTAAAGAAGTTTTACCAGTATTTTTAATGAAAAGACTGTAGCCCCAGTATGAAACCAGAAGATCTGTTGTGTGTTACATGAAGATCGGTCATTCAAAATAATGTCAACAAAACAATCTTGCTGCCCCTTGAGACTTATACTTGATAATGCACAAGAGCAATTGAAAGTCTTCTCATGGCATTCATTTTTAATTACTTCTGTGGTACAAGGTCATAGATATAAGCCACTTGTCAGCCTGGATAGCTTCACAAAGATAAAGACTAGATTTATAGCATTATGCAGAATTCTGGGAAAAAAACAAAGGTCACATTTTTCAAATTTAAGTGTTCAAAGTTAGCCTTTTAAATCCGTCTTCAGACACTTACATAAACAGCCTGCTTTTCAGAAGTGCCAAGCAGTGGTTCTTTGTGCTGACTTTGCTGGAAACAGTATGCGCCCAGTGCATTTGTGTTATTCATTGTATCAGTTAGCTAGCTATGGGCTTGCAGGCCTTGTTTCAGGTTCTGGTGTTAAACAGTTTTGTCTTTGGTTGCATTGTTGAAGGTTTTAAGTTATTATCAAGACAATTCTTCATTCTTAGTTGTTCAATTTATAATGCGGATTACTCCATTTTAAGAAAGACCCGTGTCTTTTTTTTTTTTTTTCCTGCTCCAGGTTTGGCTGTCGTGAAAATAGCGTAAGGAAGTTGATATGTCAATGCAAAGTTGGCATGACTGGGTGCAACATTTTAAAGACTTTGTGATATGAATTGTTTTACTTCCTAGTGACAATTCTTCATGAAAATTACCTTAACCATTCTTTATAGTGTGTTTTTTTCCAGGCCAGTAGTTAAAGCTTAGCGTATAGTGGAATTTTCTTGTTTCCAGACTGTGATTTAAGACTGAAGAAAACTGTATGCTTTTTGGCAACAAAATCTTTAGCAAAGACTTAGCTTCCAAGCTCTTGGTCTTCTGAGGGTGTACTTGGATGTAAAGACATAATAAAAGCACAGAATCTTTGGAAATATAGATCAGCCAGAATTTCCTACAGCATGTTTACATTTTTTCCTTTGTTTAATACAGTAACAGGTACAAGAAAGGAGGCACTATGAGAGCCTATGATAGCTTGGGTTTCTAACACTCTTCTGTGAGTGCTCTTAGGCAGTTGTTTTAGAGGTGAAGCAAACATCACAGCTAAATCTATATAATTAAAACAGACAAGGGCAACGTGAGATTTGGGAGATAACAGCACTTGCATTAAGAAAACTCCAATTAAGTCCCTGGAAAGTAGCTGCAGAGGTAGGAGGAATAACAATTCCTGAGAGAATAGGGGGGAACGTTTTCTATTCAAGGTCTTCATTTGAGGACTGGTGATGACTAGAAGCATTGGTTATGTCCAAATTGTTTGAGGCTTTTTTGTTTGCTTTCTGGAGAAGAAAAAAAAAAGGTTAAAACACAGAGTTTGACTGTGTTTGAGTATGAACCAGGGCTTTGGTTCAGATGAACCCAGATTAAGTAATGGCAGAGCAGTAAGACTCGGTAGCAGTAAGATAGTGTGGCTCCTTTGTTCACACGTTCCCACAGGCAAGTTTCATATACTTGTGCAAGCAAAAGATGAGAGAAGCCCAAAGGTGACCGTTAGGAGTAACGCCACGTGTAACTGTGCACTGAAGTAGCGGCAGGTGTTGAGATCATATAGGGGAATCTGTGGGAATAATCTTTTAAGTAAACGATGTGTCTTTTTTTGCCAGATTGCTGATCTTCCAACTTGCGGGATGTGCCTATAAGGTTTTGAAAAGCTGGAGCAGATGCTCTCCTAAAAATAAATTATAAAAAAAAATGCCTGATATCTTATTGCCCTTTCAAATTCATGTTTGTCAGGCTTGTCAGCTGCACTAACACCCTTTGATGCTTTTACCGCCTATGTTTGCTGAAGTAGGTGTTGTCCACCGTAAATAACTATTGTTCTGATTTCCTGGCTCATTTGCTTGAATTTCCTCAGTTGTTGTTACACTTTTGGGTAAGAATGGGTGGATGTGGAGACACGGACATGGTGTTTTCATCTTTGCAGGTGAGCTGAAAGCTCATCCAAGGTTACTGCTGATCTGAATTGACTCTGATCATGCTCTGCTGGACGGTGTCAGATATGTTGTTTCCCAACCAGCAGCCTGTCAGTATTTTGGGAGGCAGTTGTCTGATGAAGGGGCAGCGTTGTTGTTGTTTTTCATTTCAAGGGAGGGGAATTTGGTCTGGGTTTGATTTTTACTTCAAGGCATACAGGCACAGGGCTAAGAAGCAGAGTTAAATGGACAGGTAAAAATTCAGCATGAGTTTGGAATGTCAGTGTTTGTTACCTGTTAGAAACAAGAAACACAACCATTTTAGTCTTCCACAGAGGAAACTACTGAAAAATTATGATGTATGGTTTCATCTACCCTCCCTCCCCGCCAGCTCCTTTAAATAGCAGCTATGTCAATGAGTAAGACTTGTTGGGGCAGTAAATGACATGCCAGATATTCCAACCAGTACATCCTACCGAGGCTATGGTAAAGAATGTGCCTGGGTACTAGAAGGGATTTGTCTGCTAGTTTTGATTGCTACGATTGATTTAATGTTTAGATTGTGATAGGGACTAAAGGACTGAACTAGAATTGTCCCCATCATGTTCAAAATTGTCCAGACATAAAGTAAATAGCATTTCCAAAGACATCCATCTGAAAAATGAGAGCAAACAGGTCAGTATGGATGAGTAATCAGACCTGAGCAAATAAACAACAAATAGGTAGAGTAGGAGGACATGCCTGCTTTCTTCCAAGTCAGTAGCTGTGACGGGAACGCGGCCAGTGAATTAATAGTTAGTGTGCAAGTACAACAGAGAGACTTTTCAACAAAGGATCAGGCTTTGGATCAAGAAAGTACATTTATGTGATTTCCTATCTGTTTTTCCCATTGTTTCCGCTCTTCTTCAAATCTAGTTAAACTGCTCCCCCTCTTCTCTCCCACTCGTAACATCACTCAACAAGCAAGGAAGGGACTGGGGGCAGCTCTCTGCCGCGTGTCTGCCAAGGCAAAGCCGACCAAGCTGCAAGTGCGTAGCAAGTGGTAACGTGGGAGTCAGAGCCGCAGAGCCATTCATAATCTGCATCTCTCTTCCCCATAATTATCTCCGCTACCCGAGAGAGCTGAGAACTCCCTTAAGCCTCCCTGCAAGTCATTTAGATTCTAATTGGGATTTAAAAACTCTTGAAACCCGAGTGGGTGGCTCAGTGCATTATTGCTGATGAATGTTACCCTGGGTGATGCGCCCAGCAGACCCACAGAGGACCTGTGCTCAGCTTTCCATTGAAAACTGTGTCCTTTTTGGTTTTGAGCGCAGATTTGCTTTTTGCCTCAGTTAATTAAGAACTGGTTTCATTCACAACAGCAATTTCATTTGTGGCATTATACCAAAATATTAATTTAATTTTGTGATGTTGAATCCTTTCCCTTCTTAATGTTTCTTTAAAATGGAGGCGATGAAGCTTACTTTCTCCATTTAAATATTTTCTGCCTCTCCTCCCCATTCTGTGTTCTTTTTTCCTCAAAAATTCACTGAACACAGTTTCTTTACCTGCTCAGAAATGTCATCACGAGGACCTTAGCTCTCTAAGGCTTGGCTTTGCAGGCCCATGCCCTTAGTTGTTTGTTTGTTTGTTTTCCCCACTCATGAAGTTCATACTAACTGGTCATTGTTCCCTTGTTGCTAATTCCCTGCCAGACTTCCCTCTTCCTGTTAAACTGGCCCACAACCATAAGCAGAATGATGTGAGAGGGTCCATCAGCACAGTAAAGAGCTGGAGAATTGCACTGCTGGGGCAGAAGTGGGATGACATCACTCTGATGGATTTTACTGTGGCAGCTGCATAGGGGACCTATGTATATCAAGCAGCTGATAAATGAAGCACATAATTCAGAACAGGACTGATGGAGGCTGCAGCATTACTGTGGCGGCTATTTCTAGGGGAGGTGAGGGTTTAGCAATTCAGAATGGGTGAAGAGGAGGGTGGAGGGGCTTTTTTCACCTAGGCAATGTAGTCTGGGTTTGTTTTCCCCACCCCACGCACCCCATTCATTTGTTTATCATCTTAAATCTCTTGAACTACTCCTTTCACCAGCTGCAGTGCATTTTCTTGTGGGCACTGCACACAACCACAGCAATCTCTGCTCAGTGAGGCAGAGGGAATGATGTTGTTAGCTCTGAATTAATTTGCTCTGTGAGTGTAAATCAGGCTCCTACTGTTATTTCGGCGAATTATTTTAAATGTAAATGCTACAGAGACAAATGTGTGGATGTGGTACTGAAAAAGCACACTTGAAAGAGAGATACTTCAAATGCACAGAAGTTGTTCCATTTGTCATTAATATAATGTGCTTTTAATAAACTATGGATGCTCTTGGCTTGCAAAACTCTCTGTAATCATCATGGATTCCTGTCCCAGCCTTACCCCTAAAAGCTGTAGGCTGTAAGTCAAGTGAAAACAAATAACCAAAATTTTGGGGAAACTGCCTCTAGCTCATTTTCCTTCAGTCCTGGGTCATAGTTCAGGCTTCTGACCCAGGCATACAGCTGGAGCTCCTTGCCAGTGGAGAGCTACTGGGATTTATTCCAGCTGAGACATAAACCTATGTGACTTTGAGAGATCTCTGTTAAGAGGCTGTGCTAGATTTGGGGCTGCAGTGCTCAGCTGCTCTGAGGAAACTGTTCTAGAAATTTATTCTGTGTTTCTCCAGTGAGAGGGGGGATTTTTTTTTTTGTTTTTTTTTTTGTGGTGGTAGTATTTTTTTTTTTTTTTGTGGCCAACAACAACTTGTGTTCACTAATTCCTGGCACTTGGAATGTATGAAGCGGGTCCATGCTTTGAGAGAGGAGAGGAGCTCAGACATGGCAAACAGTCACCTGTACCAGGTGACACTAGTCTTAACTGAACTCTGGACTATGGTTAATATTTGTTTTCAGTCTGTGACCTTCAGTAGATCATCTAATCCCAACTTCTCTTGGTTTTCCACCGGTTACATGGACACCACAAGACTTCTCTCATTTTTCCCTCCCCACCATCTTCTGTTGGTTATTAAGATTGAGGCTGTCCCAGTATAGCCCAGCTGTTTTGTTTGCCAGTGTCAGATAGGTTTGATCGTGGCTCCCAAGAGTAAACATCCTACCATACAGATCCAAACTTACCTATACGCAGGGTGCAGCTGACAGGCCACTAGCTGGGGTGGCTATGGGTTGTACAGCCATGGGTTATACTGCAGCCATTGCATGGCTTGTCTCTCACTGCAGGCACAGAGTGCTCTTCTGTGCGAAACCACAGAGCTGACAACAGCTCCAATGGCTTTCTGATGAGATGGAGAGCTCTGTAACTGTAGAATTACCGCTTGGGGTTGCTTGGCGTCAACCTTTTACGTGCTCCCCTTCAGAAAGATGGGGGCACAAGCAGAGCCCAGCCAGGTCCCTTCCCACTTCTGACTGCTTATACCTGCATCCCAAAGCCTGTAGGAAAGTGTAAGGATGAACCCATATACCTTCTTCCTCTGGACCATTTTGATCAAGCTTTATTTGATTTTTATAGACTTCTTCCCTTTTGTTTTTGTGACTGTCCTTGAATGTAGCCTGTCTCAGTGCCGTCTGCTCAGGCACTTGAATGCAGACCACCTGTGCTGGTTGCTGTTTTCAGTGCCATTTTTTGTATGACTTTTGCTGCTTCATATCCTCAAGATATTTCTTTGTGGAGTCAGGCTCTTGACACCTTATTCTCTATTCAGATGCATAGAAAAGTGTTTGTGCAGCATTCTTTCATGAGCTACTATTGCTAGAATTATCCATCTGCTTTTGTACTTTAATGACATAAATCCCAAGCTTGGCTTGGACTAACAACAGTATAAAGCAGAGTTTTAATACTTGCACAGAAGGTTGTAGTACTAAAGGTTGGTGACAACCCCTCCCTGTGTTCCTATGTATGGGATTTGTTGCTATATTTAGTGAAAATTATCAGGACAGCCGTATAAAATATGGGGAAATCTGCTTGAGCTAATTGGATGCTTGGCATTATTTTTTTGACAGAACATTGTTCTTTGGTGTTGCCTGATTGCCAGGGACAGGTCAGATCAGTGGTTTCAGAGAGACACGGAGAGGCCAGCTGTGACTGTACCAGTGGATTTCAGTGTTAAATGGAGATGAGCCATTTGGTGGGGCCGGGATGAGGCATCCGAGTCCACCACCATGCAGCTTAATAGTTGCCTGTCTGACTAGTACTGTGCTGTTGAGGAAGCTGATAGACTATTTCAGCAATCTCTGCTAACTTGTCTTTAAAGATTTTTGTATAGTGCTTGCTTCTTTTCTACTTGACCTAGTTTATGCTGTGTGTGTTGAGTCACTACTTACATTAAAAGCCTTCATTCTCCTACTTCCCTGATGGATTTCTAGTGCATTGGGTCACCATTCCAGACTACTGTTTTATTTATTTGTAATCATGTCTCCCATGTAAGCTGCTTCAGAGCAAATTACTCTTTTTCATTAGTTTTATTCTTCCCTGGAACATTAGTTAGTTTGGGAAAACATATAATGGCTATCTTGGGCCATTCTTCCTCAAGGACTGAGATCTTTCGAATGACTATGGACTGTGTTTTTTGGTGAAATATGTCCATGAGGACTTTTCTGCCAGGAAAACTAATCCAAAATGCAGTAGCAGGTTTTGAGACTGCAGAAAATTGATGAGCTTGGTAAGATCAGAGAAGAAAAACAGATCTCTAGTAAAAGCAAACACAGCTTGCAAGGCACTTAGTAGAGGTATAGAGCAATTTAAATAATACAGATAAATATCTCCCTGGAGCATTTGCTTTTTCATCTAAGCAGAGATCAGAGAACAAATAGGAAAATGTGGGGGGAAAAAACAAAAGCTTTAAAGATGTCAATGAACATTTTCAAGCTGAAAATTACTTTTAGCAGTGAAAATAGCAGAAGATGCAAAAGGCAAAAGCAATGAAGCCGTGCATAAAATAAGGGAAAAGAATGAGATCAGAGGGATGCAAAGAAAGTTTTGAATTACGTGACTTCTAACTCCCTTCTTATAAATGATTTATTTTCATTTGTTCTTGAAAAACATTTCTAATTTCATTTTGTTGCTGTACTAATACACTGAAAGATGTTCATTACTATCAGACAAATGTTTTTCAGACAGTGTATGAGCAAAAAGTGAAACTTTAATGCTCTTTAAAAAAAAATAAATTTAAGTACAAACCATGGTAATTCTGCATAAACTGATAATATCAGTGGCATTCCAGCTGTTTTTGAGTTTTATATTAATGGTCTAGGTCTTAGCCCCAGAACTGCTTTATATGAAATCTATACTACTGGCATGTATTCGGTAGAGGACTTTTCTATAATGACATTATGTGTCAGAGCAAATCTATGAGAATGCTTGATTTTTTTTTGTGAAATGTCACTTGAAGTTGAATGGTTGGGTAGTTACGCACTTCCACAGAAAATTCTGCTTTAATCATAAATTCATATGCACCTCGATGTCCTTAACTGCCATCAATATTGAGTGGAGTTCCAGGTTTAGACAATGAATGTGTCTTTGCTATGTTGTGTGTATTTATTGAATTCAGAGCGTAAGCAATCAAGTATTTAGTTAAAAAATAGCTCATACTCCAGTCATTTTCATGTCAAGTTACTGCACTGAACTGATAGCTGCTACACTGAATTTACACCTCGATGTATTATTAGAAGTAATCAAGTGATGCGGCCTTAACAAAACATCACATGTAATGAAAGCATTGACGAGGACGCTCTTCGTAGGTCTTGCTGTAACCTCTGCCAGCACTTTATTTTGTATTACTGRGGAGCTTTGTTCTCAGGTAATAATAAGCTAATGAACCCTTAGGCGCTTTTTCTTGGCCCATTGACACGATGAAGTTCATAAGATGCACTTGCATTATGGAGTGAAATGAGGGCTCAAGAACAGGCTTCTGTGTCCCCAGACTCTGACTGGTGCTTCTCCTGTCCAAGCTGTACAAGATCGAGCTCAAAGGTTTTTTTTCACCTGTTCTGCAAAAACTTTGAGTGTAACATCATGTGTAACTTGGACGGCCAAGACTGTTACCAGGAATGTTGATAGTAATATCTGTGTTTTCACTTCATTCAGTTCTACTACTGTAGCCGTGTCAAGTCCGTTAAACTAAAATTACTAGTTATATCAGCTGTTGTTCTCTGCATCATGTTTGTGTTAACTACTTACTTCATGCATAGAAATCCTTGTGAGGCCCATCTCTTTGTCATGGAAACTGTTGTCCTAGGAATTGCTAATCCRGATGAACATGTCAGCAAATTTTTTCTTTAATCATTGACATTTTTCACAGATTTTGAGAACAGAAAGTTTATGCTCAGTAGCCTATACAGGTATGGGATGAATGAATGATTGGTCAACATGCCGCTGAAGGGTATTTGCTAATACCTTGAGGAAACCTTAGGAAAAGGTTCCTGCCTATGAAACAGATGAAGTGCCATTTTCTCCTGTGCAAGGAGTATAAATGCCGTATTTTTACTTCTCTCAGACTTATGCTTATATCTGGAGACTTCAATGCTTGTTCTAGCTACAGACTGCTAACCCTCCATTACCTGTAACTTATTTGGGGCTGTGCTGAGCAGAATGGCCCTCCTGTGGTAACAACGGATACTTCTGTAGCAAACCCTCTTTTAGGCAACAAGAAAGGTTCTCAAATTAAATAAATGTGTGGACAAAGAGGAAGGTGAATGTTTTTCCCGAAGGCTGAGAGTTTCCTTGGTCTGGTAGGATTTGGTAAATCATAATCATCAAGGTATGAATTGGCAGACATGAGTTTGTTACCTCGTCAAGTTTCCTGTCAACACAGCAATGTGATAATGAAATCATGTTTGGGTCATCTCTACCTGCACCTTTTTTCAGAGCCTGTTTTCTTATTCTTACTTGATCTTTTCTTTGCAACATGGAGCAGTTGTTGAATTTTTTTAAATCATACTTTCCAGTCTAGAAAAAAGATACCATCATTCATGGGAACAAAACATGAATGGAGAAAAATTCTCTGAAAGATGAGCATGCACCAGGCTGGAATTGTGTCCTGGAATTGCCTATGTAGTTTCCTTGTCTTTTTTTCCTTAAGCTGTGTTATAGTGTCCCTCACCCCAGCCAAGGTCATATAATTGATGCAGTGCTGCTGAGGATCTTGTGGTCTATAACAATTTGTTCTTTTTGTTGTTGCAGTGATCACTGATGGGGCACTGGATAAGACAGCTCTGACAGATGATGTGGGAAGTGAGGAGGACCTGTATGAGGACTTCCGGAGCTCCAACCACCGCTACGGCCACCCTGGGGGAGGTGGAGAGCAGCTTGCCATCAATGAGGTATTGCGCTGGTTGGTTTCTGACAGGCAGGATAAGGAAGGATATCGGTTCTTGTGAACCGTAAGAGAGGTCAACAACCAAACCGATACTGCAAAGTGAATGGGGCTTCAAATGTCTTTTACTGTGGGTACCACTTACAACTGGGTAATGACAGGGTCTGGGCCTTCCATCAGGGTGCTGTCCCTAACAGTAGAAGACAATGATGTGAGGTAATACAGAGCTACAGGTCCTGAGCAGGTAACTCTCCTCTTAGGTGTTTTTGGACAGGAAGTTTAAAACCACTAACGAGCAGCCTGGTCAGTGCCGGTGTGAGACTTGAAATGTGGTGTACTGAAGGCATAAAGGAAACGTTGAAGAAAAAACTGGCCTACATACCTCTTTATTGGTAGATGAGAAGGGTGCAAAGTTTAATGTAGGCTTGGTCTTCACTGCTTCTTCCTGTTCCCCAGTAAATTCACTCTAGGGATGTGAAAGACACGCCGCCTTAGTCAGTGCTTTTAGCTATTTTCTTTTATAGTGCTGATACTTATTAACTTGAGATCAGCAATTTTAAAATGTACTTAGTTTAAGTGATGCAATGAGCAATGTATCAACAGGATTTAAGTTGTTTCTTCTGCAAAAATACAATGGTTTTGTCTAATGCATTAGAACTGGCATCCTGTTACACGCAGAATGCTTTATCGGTGGGGTGAACTAATAAGTGTTTTCATTGGAAGAGTGGAGCATGTTCACCATAAGAGTGATCTCTTGCACTCCTACAGCTTCTTTCTCTCTTCCCTGTACTCTATTACCTTTACATGACCTTCACAAGATGAGAAGGCAAGGATAAAAGATGTATTATATTTTCTTGTGGCTAAGCTATAACTGAAACTATGTTGACCAAGGCTCTGTGCCTGTATGTTTGATATATACAGCGATGGTGCTTCTGGGGTCTGCAAAATCTCCAGAAAGCTATATTTTCTTCCCCTATTGTTTCATCCAGGGATTATCAAACCATGGCCAAAGCTTTTTGATTTAACTTCAGCTGTTTTGGGCTGTTGTCACTGGCAAGCAAACATTAGTAGAACACCAGAAAATCTTGAGKTGCATTCTCCCACATTACCTGCTGTGTTTGTGAGAGAGTTCCAGGTGCCACAAGAGTCAGTCCCATAGTGTGCACTGAGAGTGTGGGAGGAGGATTCTGCTTCCCTCCCATTCAGGTGCTTGCCTTGGTAAGTCTTCTTAGTGTGTCTCATCAAACAGAACATCCTCTGGATTTTTGTTTCCTTTTTCTTAAAGGAAAAGGCAAAATATTTTACTTTTTTAAAGGAAGTCTTTACAGCTCTTTAAAATCAGGAAAAAAATTAATTTGGCAGTGGGTCTGTATAGCCATCATGCATGTTGTGGTTTTCTCTTTCATCATTCATTATTATTGAGAACAATTGCTTTTATTTCTTTCCTTAAAATTTCATTTTATTAGAGTAAAATTCCATCTTTTAATTTCTAATCAGGAAAGCAAATGGATGTGTCCAAAGCAGGTATAACTTGTATAGTCTTTGAAACATATGTGGGGTTTTGTTAGTCAGTTGACTGGAGGGAAAAAGATTATTTTGGGTTTGTTCCCTAGAAGCTTGCCTGTTCAGGGGCCAACAAAACTGTTAAGAACAGGCAGTACATTATTTATTTTGTCAACTGGTTCCTGCAGGTAATTAATCCATCACTTAGCTTCAGCCTTAGCAAAGTGCTTTCCTACACAATCACTTCCTGGAACAAAAGAGTACAGTAAAATACAAAATCTCTGAGGTGTAATACTAAATCTGTGAGGTACGAATTTTACATGAACAGACATCTTAAGTGTTGGAATTGAAATATCTCAAATAGCTGGCAATCGGACAGGCTTATCTTCATCTTCCCTGCTGGACCAAAAGCTGGGTATTGATTAGTCTTGAGTATTTTCCGTAGTAGTGCTAGGAGTGATGTAGGGTGAAGATATCAATATTCAATCATTTAGTCACATTTTGTAAGTAGTCTTGTCTTTGTTTTATTGTATTCCAAATTGCATTTTATTGGTCATGGATAAGGAAACTATGGTAACCGCATTATTCTTAGCCTTCTTGGAAGGAGCAGCTTTCAAATAAACAGAGAAGGTTGAAATACATTTTTAAGGCATTTGGCAGACCAACTGTGGCATTAAAAAACAAAACACCCAACCACTGAGTTTTAGTTCATTTTGGATCAAGAAAAAATGGTTTTGAAATAAAACCATTTCATAAAACTAGAATAATTTATTGGCAAGAAGACTAGAGGGATAAAAGAAAGCTGGTAAGGTTGTATAGAGCCCACCTAAGAAGATCAGCATGAGAGTGTGTCAGAGCCAAGAAAAATCAATCAAAAAGTAATAATAAGGTTTTGGGATGAGAAAAGAGGCAGGGGAAGTCATTTTCTTGGGGCATCTGTTTGACATTCTTTCAAATGCATTCTTGATGTTCGTATAAAGAGATTTTTGTGTTTAGATTGTACTTGGTGGAGTTTACTTTGTGTTTATTCCAGAAAAAGACCCTATCCTTGTGTCTTTTTACTTCCACAGTATAATTAGGTACAACGCGGAAAGAGAAAAGTCTATAGTGCAAATGCATTGTGGTTCTGTCCTTCCAGTGCAGAAATATTACGTATAGGACAGACATAGCTTCAAGCTTTGTGAGATGTATTATATGTAGACTGAATTTGAAAACATGAGGGATTAAGCATATAAAAAGCCTGCCTGCCTAGCTCTCGAGTGGTCATGATGATAATGAGGAAAACTATACTGCTTATCAAGTAATTGGCCTGAGCGAGTAGGCTTAAGCCTGTTTGCTTGGAAATATCTGATGTGTACAAAGGGTTTGTTCTGTCCTGCTGTGCAAAGGGCCCGTATGGCTCCATGCTTTGGAAGAAATGCTATTGCAGTTCAACATGTGGAGTGTTTAGCCCCTTGCAGTCCTAGATGAACAGTACCATCCCCATCTTGCGAAAGCAAAGCACTAAATGTTTGGAAAATAACAGCGAGACTCCCTATTTTTTCCTTATCTCTTATGGCTCTATGTTTGATAATTTTGGAATTTGGTATGTGAGGTCTTGTTCCTGAGGAAATGCACGACTCCTTGGCTTCAGCAGGCCAGGATTTTATCTAAGGCCTGTAACACCATTGCCTTATGTTTTGAAGTGACAACATTGTAGTATGTTACAGATGTGTGTGATAACCAGTGCTCCAGTGCTTGTTGACAAGATGCAATTAAGCTAATTCATTCCAACATATATGTTTCTGATTTAACAAAGCAATGCATACAGAAAAATGTTCAAGAAGTGGCGCAAACAATATATCTGCCACATACCAAAGGCAGCAGATATTGTAGCAGTCCTCTCTTTATCTTACTGAGCAGTATACAACTGGGGCTGTTGAGTCTCTAAAGCATTATTCCTGTGCTAAACTCTCTGATTGCTCACTGGGAAGTTGTTCTAGGTTCACCCAGTGCTCTTCCATGCACAGGCAATTTTAAACAAGACAGACAGACATGTAAACTGTTTGCGTTGGATTTTTTGGGGGGAGGGGGGGTGGTGATGGTGGTGGTGTTTGTYTTTTAAAGAAACAAAACAACCCCAAAACTCATAAAATGTTAATGCAGATGAAATCAGAACAACATATTTTAATTAAACGTGAATATCCTTCATAGCATTTTTCACATTATCTATCTACATTCCAATTAATAGAAATCTCTTGTGTAGTATAGGAGGACAAATTTCAAAAGACAGAAAAAATTTAAAGTAACTGCTGCAAAATGTTATCATCCCCTTTTTTTGAAAGAGTACAGAATAGGTTGAAAAAGCTATGGTCACAATAGATTTCCAGACTGAAAACAGAATTAGAATTATTGATCACATGGAAGCAATATATAACATTCCTGTGTAATCTGGGAGAGGAGATTTATTACCACTTTCATATCTTAATGTGAGTATATTGCTCTCCCAACTGATACTAAAGCAAATAGAAACCAGTTAACAAACACCACCTCCCCCCTCACCCCCGTCTGTTTTTTTTCTAGAGGGCTTAATTCCTGCTTTTGTCTTGTGTATTTCTGCAACCAAGGTTGACAATTGTGGTCCAGAAGCAGCAATTATGATTTATTTGCAGAGTACTGTATAAAGCTCAGTGCTGTCAAGGACAAGAAATACTGTTTCCTGATGGACATAAATCTTTACTGGATCTGAGGTTTTGGTCCCAAGTGCTTGCATAACTTTATATAGGGCTCAGATGTAAATGTTCAGAGTATAGAGTCAGAATTGTAACTTCTTTTGCTGCCTGATAGATTTAGTTTTTACAGTTCTTAGGTCTGCAAGCTTCTAAGGTAGTTTCAGAGGGCTTTTTGTAATGGAAGGAAATCAGTATATTCAAATACTCTTATAGCAGTTATGTCTCATCAAACGTCAGGATTAGGAGCTAAGTGGTCCCAAGGGTCACCAGAGCCATATTTCTGCTTTCTACCATGGGCAGCTGTGGCTGCTCTGAGCCGCCTTCTCGTGCCCTCATCAGCGTTAGGACTTGGTCGTCCCCTGCACAAGGGATCCTCCCCCAGCAGGCTGAAGATGAAGAGAGGGTGATGGAAGCCAGTGTAGCTCACTCCACACTGTGGATTATCCTCATCTGAGGAAAGACTATCTTGCAAGTGGATGTTGGGGTTTTTTGGAAAGGTGGGAGAAATGGGATAAGCTTTCACACTTGCAGTCATGCAGTGAGCCCTTAGCAATCCAAATGCTTGCTCCCACACGTACGTGTGAGGTATGGGTAGGCAGCTCCCATACCACGTATGCTATGGTCTGTAGCATACACACAGACCACCAGCATGAGTTCAATCCACACAGAAGCATTTCTATAAAATATATAATTTTTTTGCTAGACCCATGCTTTCTCTAAATAGCCCTATTAATCTGATACTCATTAGGAACAAACAAAAAAAACCCAGGCTTAGCTTAGTTCTTGGGCAAGAATAGCACATGGGGGGGGTCTGTCACAGTTTTAACTCCTAAACAAAAATGCTGAGGTGTTACAGTGGAAGGGGCCCTGCACATGCATACGGGAATGACCGGGTTATGGGGTCAGTCTCTGAATGGAGCTAACTCCTCCTTCCAGGAGCCAAACTGAAGAAGCAGAACAGGAGAGGTAGGCTCTGTGTTTCACCTCTTTGTGGGCACGGGTGTGTCCCCAGACACATACTGACATGTTTAAAGAGGGGAAGGTACTGCCCAAACTTTCATCTGTGGCTGTAAAACAGATGTAAACACATCACTCAAAGGAGATAACTGGACACAGCATGATAGCTTTGGAGGTCTTACCTCAGCCCTGCCAGCTGTTAAATTGTAAAGACTCTAACAGCTTCTGTTAACGCTTGTTAATAATAGCTTGTGAGTATTAGGGGACTCTTAATAATGTCTGTTGTTTGCTGGCATTAAATGTGTTCCCAGTTACTGGGGTGTAGAAAGAGGCTTGGCTCCACAAACAGTTTTCCCCTTGGAGACAAAATGATCCAACAGTGTTTTAACTCCTGACGTTATTTGTGCCAAATCATCTCAAAGTCTGCCTGTATTTTATCCAGTGCATCTGTGGGTTCCTAGAACTCTGTCTGATGCTCCCCACTGCTTAAAGAAAACATGGTGTGTTTACTGATGCTGATGACAAGAGGTGGTTGTTTCTTTATGGTGAAGGCTGCAACCAACTTCCAGTAATTTAGCATCCCGTTAAAAGAGCTTTTTTTAATCCGTACCAGTGACATTGTATCCTGTAGGGCTAAGGGTTACATTTGCAGAAGGTTTTGGCTTCCTGCCTGCCACTTCTAGCACACAAGGGCCATCTACCATGGCACCACTGAGATCTTCAAATCCTTGCTCTGCTGCACTTGAGTTAGTGTGGCAGGCAGGCACTAACCCTCTGAGGTCCTGCTGGTCCCTACCTGCTGAGGGCTCTCACATGCACCTAATCACAGGCTTTCTGATCTGCCATCCTTCAACCAGTRTTGCCTGCAGGACCTGATTTTGGAGTGCACACGCTCAATCAGATCCTGTGCAACAACAGCCAAGGATAACCTGTGAGCAGGTGAAGATGAGTGATTACGCCATTCATGTGTAAAGTGGGAGCCTTGCTTTCAAACCTGCCCTCTGATACAGAGAAGGAACTTGCCCCTGTCCTTGATGTATCTCACTCGCTATCCTTGGGAGCTCCGTGTTTGGCTTTCAGRGATCCTTCGTTTCATATCTAACTCCCCGCTGCTGTTTTATAGGAGAAAGAGCAGTAGAAGCACTGCAATATTTGCACTCCTAAGATTTGACTTCAGAAGTGTAGCATAAATTAAACTGCAGTTATTCCTGCTTGAAATGGTAGCCTGATGGTGTGCAAAGACAAGTCTGTTTTGCAGAATCTTGCTGTTACAATTCGCTCTGCCAATGTCTTTATTTTAAAAATAGTTTTTGGGATGTCCATGACCCAGTTCGCTAGTTCAAGAAACACCTGTGATGGATAACAGCACAATAACAAAGTGGATATTGGAGGACAAAGATTTGCTGAAAGAAGGGGATAAAGAAGGAATGTGACAGAGTAGGAATGTTGGGTAAAGGTTGATGTAGAGGTTATTCCAGGTTTAAGTGTTTGCATAGAGACAGAGGAGTGAATATATCTGGTTTTATACCACACTTGTGCCTCAGGTTCCTCTCAGCACGGTTTTGATATCAGAACATTTCTTGGATGCGTTCTCTTCTCTCCAAATCCTGATTTAGAGCAGCTCCCCTCTGCAAAGTTTTCTTTTTTTTCCTAATCCCCAGAAGACATTTGAGCCCTGTGATGGAAAAATAAAATCCCTCCTGACTCTTCTGGCCATTCAGAGAGCACTGTTAATCCCTCAGAAGATCTTCCCTGTCAACTTCAGCCCTGTCCTGTGACCAAGGCCCCTTGTCCTACACTCAGTAAACTGGGGGCAGAGTTAGCAGCCAGTTCAGCCATGCTTTAATGCAGTGAAGGCATTGGCATATTCATTGCAGTTTTTTATTACCGCTTTGATAAAAGCAGCAAAACTGAGGGAGCTGTAGAGGGAAGAAAGATCAGTGAGAACAACCAAGCTGCTGAAGTGCCAACCCTGCTTTTACTGAGGCTCATGGAAAGACTCCCCCTCCCTCCGGGGCATTTGGGGCCAGCCCTTGCTTGATGCCCTCAGCACGCCCTGGGAGAGCCACTGTTCCAGTGCAGGTCAGTCGTACGCCTGCTCCTTGCAGCAAAATGAGGAAATGTTACTTGCATTAACCCCACTACTCCCACACTCAAACACATGCCTGCTCCATAGGCAGGCGGACAGAAAAGCCTTTGTCCCTAGCAATATGCGGCTGACTGGCACACCTCCATGTGGCACATACTTGTCAGGCAGATTTGCTTGGAGTTGTGGAGTGTGATCAGGGCCTTGGAGGACAGGAGTAGAGCTGTGCTGCTTTACAGCAGTTGAACATCAAGTTCYGCTTCTTTCTTGAAGTTTTGGGTTGAGGGGCAGGTGCAGTTGTAGGGAAGAGTGACCTAGAAAGGTGTTGATGGGGGTTATTTTTTTCAATCCTACTTATAGTTGGTTTTATCTATGATCTTTAGAGGGGATCCTGCTTCTGGCTATTCCACTGACTTGCCACTGGCAAGTCTTCATGTCAACAGGTTTTGTGAAAAGAAAGCAGGCTGCTTGAGCTATCCAATATGGACTGAACGTCCTGTTTTATCACATTCCTCTATCCCTAATGGATGCTTTGCTAGTAAAGCAGAGGGGCACCTTGTCCATTTACTGTTGGGGCTATCAATTTCCCATCCTTGTCTTGCTGATCATCTTGACAGCCACTTACCAAGTTTGCTTCTGAGCTGTATCTTAGATTGTTACTAATTTCTTGGTCGATGGGGCAGGCTCTTGGAGAACAGCCCATTAAGACTCGTTCTTCAAGGTGCGTTGTTCTGCTGCGTTTTTTCCAGCCTGCTGGCTAAAACAGAGGTATCGGGAAAAGGTGACCTTGGAAGGCTGTTTGACCATGTAAAATTTCTGCCCTGCTTTTCTGTTGTGTAGGACATAAAAATGTCTAGCCTGTTTCTTATATCTAGCTTATGTATGTCTTTTACCCTCCCATAGCTTTTCTCATTCTCATGCTCCATGGAGCTGCTTGTTCTCCCTAGCCCTCCTATGGCTCCTTTAATTGCATTAGAAGACAAGGAAGGAGGATTCTCAAATTAACATTATTACATGTCAGCTTGGAAGAACTTTATAGAGCTGTTACTTGTAAGCAGTTTTCCTGTTTTCTACATCCGCAAGACTGGTATATTCTGTAAGAGGTGAGGAGGCTGAGCAGTCAGAGAAGTGTCATAACACTGCTCTGTGACCAAATACATTTTTTCAAAGATGACAGCTAAAGGAGCCMTGTACTCATATTTTATAAGGCGTGGGCTCAACAGAATATGCCGGACAGCCCAAAACTGCATGCCTTTCTTGAAAACTCCTGTATAGTCGGAAAGAAAGGAGTCTTATGGCCTAGAAACAACCAAAAAATAAAGCTTGCCCCTGTTTCCCACCCCTCCAGCCACCTCTCTTAAAAACACTTACAGGGATTATCTTTTAGTGGGKTTTTTTTTCAGCTCTGTACATTATGCATCTTCCTCTACCCCATGTTAGTCACCACATTCATCTTATCACTGACCTTGCACTTATTCATCCCCTTCTTCTCACCACTTCATCTATTTTTACTGGCTTCATTGCAGCTTCCTCTGACCTCATCTGCTTCAGGTCTTACAACTCTACCCATGCCTGTTTCCCCCTCTCCTTTCCCTGACTTTTCTCAGAGTATTTCTCTGTCTCTGTTTCTCCCTTATTTCTCTGTTCCAGCCCACATAGTGCCCAAATGAAGACCATTCCTTGTCTTTCTGTGTTATCCATGGCTGTCAAATTTTCAGCTCAAAAACAGGATAGCCAAAAAAAAAAAAAAAAAAGCATTAAAATAATTTCTAGGACCTCCTTAACACCACCTCCTTCAGCCACTAAGGATGTCTTTGCCACCCTATCTGTTCCTCAAGAGAGTAACAAGAGAGTCATCTACTACTCTGACCCCTTTCTAGCTATTGCATTCAAGCTGTTAATCTTGCCCCGTCTCTAAGATGCAGCATTTCCTTTCCTATCCGTCCATCTTACCGTATATCCCATTCAGCCTGCCTTTATTTCAGAGTATAATTAATACAGCATCCTTTGTTCTGCCTGTGTCCAATCTTGTATTGAAAAAGATCCATTCTCCTTGGCTATTGCATGGACTCTGTCAGCCTGCCTTTGCTTCTCTCTGCTTGTTCCTTGCTCCACCACATCTATCATAACATGCATTGTTTTGTTTCCCAGGCCATTCCTGTCTGTATCCCTTGCCTGTCATCTGTCATTCAGTATTGAGAGAATTTTCCACCTTCAGTCAAACCCAAATGCATGCCCAGCACTAGCCCAGCCCACCCTGGAAATGTGTCATGTTCCGTGTGTGGTGCTGGAAGCGCCCTTGCCTCAGCTCACAGAAGCGCGTGGGACGTGTTGTGTCGGTACGTGGCTCGCAGCAGCAACGCGGTTCCTCTGATAACAGAGCTCTCGGCCATGACAATTCCCAGATGCTTCAAACATGTTAATAGTTATTGTTGCTGTTCTTGAAAATAAAACTGGCTTTAGGAAAACTTGGAAGATTTTCTAGCTTTAGTAGAGTCTGAAAGCAAAAGATTTTTTTTTTTTTCTTTTTAATTGTTGTCAGGGGTGGTCCATCTAAATAGCTGCTTTTATTGCAATGTACCAATGTCACCATGCCTTAATCTATGCAATACACAAAGAAACTGTCAGGCCAATTTTCTTTCCATTGATAATTATCTCATGAATCTTAGTACTCATGCAAGAGAACAACTTGTAACATTTTGGCAGTATTACACGAGTAAACTGTCCGGGGAAGTACTGGCTGTAAAAGCTGTGTGGGCTTAAACCATGCAGTACTAGCTAGAGAAACATGCAGTGGGAGTAACTGCGCTCTAGTAACGCAGTGTTGCACACTGTAAAATTCAGAGCAAATTGTGGGCCTTTGACAGACTGTTTTCCATTTTAGAAATATACGATCGTATGCAATTTAAGAAGCTGTACTTGTTCTGATGTTTTCTAGCCATAGGTCAACAGTGAATGACATCCTTTTGGGAGGTGTTAGCCGCAGTTGTTACTGAGGGTTAGTTAATTCAGTGCGTAACAGGGTTGGTAGTTGCGTAGTTTAGATGCTGGGCAAAGTGTGATAGCGGGATATTTGGGAGTTAAGGAAACGTGGTTTTCATGGATTGATTTGCAGGTAGCAATGCTTGCCCCTCTCACAATTTCATTCTCTGTCCTTGTTTTCAGTTGCTGAACTGAAAACTGACTAGATATTTGTCCACTGAACGTCCACTCAGAGCCTGGTTTCTTTTTTGAAAGATGCATTTGAAATGGTTCGATCACCCCAGTGTTATTAGGTGGAAGTATTTTCGTCACCCAATTAAAAAAAAAATTAATAGAAGCTTCTTCCCCAAGCAGCTCTTCAACAACTCTGTTATGAAAAGGGCAGTAATAATTTGGTGATTTTTATGTAAAAGAAAGGTTAAGGGGGGGGAAAACCCGGTCATATGGATCCAGGTGAAATTTGTTACTTYGGCTGTTGAACTGTTGAAGGTTTCTGCATGTGCTGAACATGTTCTCTTCCTCTGTAGTTCTGTATACACAGCACCTGAACAGCCAGCGATGCCAACTAGAGGGACAGGGAAGTTCATATTTGTGTCTGTGGCTTCACTGGTGTAAAGAGAGTAATGCTACCTCAGAAGATACCCTATTTAGGAACATCTTAGGAAAACTTGTAAAGAAGTTAGTATTTGCGTACTCAGTGCTGTGTTTGCATGGTGTGCAAAGCTCTGTTGAACAGAGCAGGCAAACGCACCACGGAGCTGACTGCCTGGTTTGTCCATGCTCTGTGCCCTGTGCAGAGAATGAGGCAGTGYGGCTGGGGCAAAAAGTATGTGTCTGTATCAGATGGGCCTAATCCAGGCTCAATTCTAGCACCACTTCTCCTGTATTTATTATTTGKTAATGTTTTGACACATTTTTCACCTCATTGGAGAGAGGGTGTTGATAAATGACCCAGTAGAAGTGTCCTTTTTTCCTCTAGTGATTTTTAGAGCACAGTTTATTTGTGCCTACAATACTAATGCGTCTTTGGCTTTAAGAGGAGTTGAATTGTGTTGTGTGTCTTGTACTTGTAGCAAGCACACCCCTGTTTGTGCTAAGTCAAGTATAGGAAGTCCTGGAAATGTGCTTTAGCATGGTATCTAGCTTACTACTCAGAGCCTTGCTTTCCAAGTCTGCTCTCTTGTGAGAGAAGGGAAAGGTGCYGCTGGCGGGGCTGGTCCCCTCTGCACTGCTGCCCTCGGGAGCCTCACTCGGGGGCGGATGCTCTTTGCTCTCCCGGTGCACTGGATATAGCTTCACMGTTTGCCTCCTCAGTTATTTATTTGCCTGTTCTACTGAAGCACCTGTACTGCTTATTACAGTTATTAATTTTTCACGTTTATGTACATGTGCCTTTCAGTTCCCAGTTCAGCTGCTACAATATTGAAATGCTTTTTTCGTTTGGCAGACAAGTGGGTTTGTCTGTACACTCCTGGCCTCCTAAAACTGACACCTGAAACAGTCTTCAAAAGCTTAGGCCCCATTTGCTGCACRTACAAGCAAGGTGACGAGTAAGGGCTGGTCAATAATTAGTACCATTYTGATGAAAAGTAAAGGGGTGTTTTTCTGTTTCTGCTTTATCTAATATTAGATTGGGGGTTCTTGAATAATTTACTCTGTAAAGGCTTGGTCACTGACCAACTTCTGTGACTGCAGTGTGGCTTTGTGTGCGACAGGCCTTCGAGGCTGCTCTGCGCTCACCACTTGCACTGTTTGAGTGGCAGCATTATTCCCTTGGTGCAGTCCTGGCTAAGGATTGCTCTTAGAGGAAGGATTAGAAGTAAATTATTACAATTGCAAATTAGATTCCAATGAAAATTGTGCAACACTTACTTGAAATATGGTCCCTCAGTGATAGTTATACAAACTAAATCCTACTCTACTGCAAGCCACAAGGTAAAACTTTCAGTTATTTCATCTATCGCTGATGCCACCTACCACAGAAGCATGTCTGATCAGTGAGGAATAAGAATGAGGCTTTATTTCTGTCATAGAAAAACGCCACATGGTGTTTGGCAGCGTGCGGCAGGGGCTGGAGAGCCCCCCCACTGCAAACGTGTTGAGTTACCATGGAAGTAACTCCCCCATGCACAGACGCTGCGAAGGACTGTGTGAGGAGATTCACTGTGTGGGGGTGAAAACAAAAGCCAGGTCACAGCTAGAGTCACTCTGCAGTTTTTGTCCTTGTTGAGACCAGTTTCTACTCACGCTTGCTTATTCACTGTGGGGTCAGAAGGGTGACTGCAACTTAACATTAATTGTGTAATGCTCCAAGATATACACAAGGTAAACATGTTATATATGCCCAGGCAATGTAGTGCTGGAGAGCACTTAAGTCTGTACATCAGAAAAGCAAAGGAACATAGCTGTGGCTTAGGATGTTTCTTAGCAACAGCTCCAACAAGGTTAGGTGAAAATGCGCCCTCCATTACAATTCTGTGTCTCTCTTTCTGCRTTTTCATCTTGGTATCAGTTTCCCCCCAACTTTTCCTTCCAGGTGGTCTCAGAGCAGTGTCCAAGAAGTAAACTACTTTCCCCTTTAAGATGTCTTCATAGGTATTCAGTCAAACTTTCTGTGCTTTCACTTTCAATGCTCGAGCATATTCATGAGTGGCAAAGATTTCAGGAGATTACTGGAGAATTACATCACTATAGATTTTTAGAARTTGCCCGGTATCCTGTGGCACCAACAATATACCTCTGCCAGCTTGACTCACCAGTGTGTGTCTTGGTGGGTCACTGGAGTTTATCTATTTCTTTTCAGTGTAACTAAGTGACTAGAGAAGACGGTAGTTGCTGTGCAGGTTTCAAAGAAGCATGCGTGATCATGCTGCCATTCACCATGATTAGCTTCTGAAGATCCATATCCCACCCAAATACTGTTCAGTGGCTTATGCCTAAACTCAATCAGTTCTTGAAAAGCCTTCAAAACCAGACAAGATTTGCAGAATGCCCGGGAGTTAAACAATGCAATGATGAGAGTCAACTATGGACTTGAAGAACTTTCATTAAGTTGAAGTCTGCAAGCTTAGGGATCTAAGTATTATGCTGTGGTGCATATGACAGGGAGAATTGGTTTTTCAAAGCCATTAAGCGAATGCAGGCCAAAAACTCMAGAACACCTGGGAGCTTGGGCAGCCTGCAGATCCCAGTAGTTTGCTCCATATGTGAAGTTCTGCTTATCAGGTCTTGAAGCTGCACTGAGAGCACAAGCCCTCGTCCTACACATTATTCCCCTTGTTCCATATTTAGGCTAGAGACAAGGAGATTTGCAGGATCTTCAAGTTCAGAAACCAGCAAACCGAAATAATTCTAGACTTGGGGGAGGTTTACACGGCACCGGRCCTGCTGGTGAYGGATGGAGTTMAGCTGTCTCAAAGKGGGAAAAGGATTCTCGCTCATGAGTTGGCGGGGCTCACTGAGAGGGCTTTAAACTGGGTTTGAAGGGGGAAGGGGATAAAACCAGGCTCGCTAGAGATGAGCCTAGGGGTGGCATGCCGAAGTCGGGGTGAGATCGATAGCCCAGCTCAAGTGCACCTRCACCAATGCACGCAGCATGGGCAGCAGACAGGAGGAGCTGGAAGCCATTGTACAGCAGGATAGCTGTGACTATCACAGAACATCCATCACAGAAACATGGTGGGATGACTTTCATGACTGGAGTGCTGCGATGGATGGCTATAAGCTCTTCAGAAGGGATAGGYGAGGAAGGAGAGGCGGTGGGGTGGCTCTGTATGTTAGGGAGTGTTTCGATTCTACAGAGCTCGATGACTGTGATGATCAGGTCGAGTGCTTATGGGTAAGGATGAGGGGGAAAGCCAGCAAGGCAGATAGCCTGCTGGGAGTCTGTTATAGACCACCCAACCAGGATGAAGAGGCAGACGAAGCATTCTACAAGCGGCTGGCAGAAGTCTCACAATCGCTAGCCCTTGTCCTCTTGGAGGACTTTAACTTACCTGACGTCTGCTGGAAACACAACACAGCAGAGAGTAAACAGTCTAGGAGGTTCCTGGAGTGTGTGGAAGATAGCTTCCTGACGCAGCTGGTAAGCGAGCCTACCAGGGGAGGTGCCTYGCTTGATCTGCTGTTTACCAACAGAGAAGGACTGGTGGCAGATGTGGTGGTCGGAGGCCGTCTTGGGCTTAGAGACCATGAAATGACAGAATTCTCAATTCTTGGTGAAGTAAGGAGGGGAGTCAGCAAAACCACTACCRTGGACTTCTGGAGGGCAGACTTTGGCCTGTTCAGGACGCTGGTTCAGAGAGTCCCTTGGGAAGCGGTCCTGAAGGGCAAAGGGGTCCAGGAAGGCTGGACGTTCTTCAACAAGGAAGTCTTACAGGCRCAGGAGCAGGCTGTCCCCGTGTGCCGCAAGAAGAGCTGGCRGGGAAGACGACCGGCCTGGCTGAACAGGGAGCTTTTGCTGGGACTCAGGGGGAAAAAAGGAGAGTCTACCGCTGTTGGAAGAAGGGGCAGGCAACTCAGGAAGAGTACAGGGACCTCGCTAGGTCATGCAGAGCGAAAACTAGAACGGCAAAAGCCCAGCTAGAACTCAATCTGGCCACTGTCGTAAGAGACAACAAAAAATGTTTTTACAAATATATTAATGACAAAAAGAGAGCCAAGGAGAATCTCCATCCTCTACTGGATGCCCGGGGGAACATTGCGACCAAGGATGAGGAAAAGGCTGAGGTACTTAATGCCTTYTTTRCCTCAGTCTTTAGTARTCAGAYSGGTTATCCTCAGGGTATTCAGCCCCCTGAGCTGGAAGACAGGGACAGAGAGCAGAATATGCCCCCCATAATCCAAGAGGAAGCGGTTAATGACCTGCTACACCACCTGGATGCTCACAAGTCTATGGGGCCGGATGGGATCCACCCGAGAGTACTGAGGGAGCTGGCGGAGGAGCTTGCCAAGCCGCTCTCCATCATTTATCAGYGGTCCTGGTTAACAGGGCAGGTCCCGGACGACTGGAGGCTTGCCAATGTGACGCCCATCTACAAGAAGGGCTGGAAGGAGGATCCGGGGAACTACAGGCCTGTCAGCCTGACCTCGGTGCCGGGGAAGATYATGGAGCGGTTCATCTTGAGGGCGCTCACGAGGCAGGTGCAGGACAACCAGGGGATTGGGCCCAGCCAGCACGGGTTCCTGAAAGGCAGGTCCTGCTTGACCAACCTGATCTCCTTCTACGACCGGGTGACCCACCTGGTGGATGATGGGAAGGCTGTGGATGTGGTTTACGTGGACTTCAGCAAAGCCTTTGACACTGTCTCCCACAGCATTCTCCTGGAGAAGCTGGCGGCTCATGGCTTGGACGGGTGTACTCTTCGCTGGGTAAAAAACTGGCTGGACGGCCAAGCCCAGAGAGTTGTGGTGAAGGGAGTTAAATCCAGTTGGCGGCCGGTCACGAGTGGTGTTCCCCAGGGCTCAGTTTTGGGGCCCGTCTTGTTTAATATCTTTATCAATGATCTGGACGAGGGGATCGAGTGCACCCTCAGTAAGTTTGCACACAACACCAAGTTGGGCGGCAGCGTTGATCTGCCTGAGGGTAGGAAGGCTCTGCAGAGGGATCTGGACAGGCTGGATCGATGGGCCGAGGCCAATTGYATGAGRTTCAACAAGGCCAAGTGYCGGGTCCTGCACTTGGGTCACAACAACCCCAGGCAACGCTMCAGGCTTGGGGAAGAGTGGCTGGAAAGCTGCCCGGCRGAAAAGGACCTGGGGGTGCTGGTTGACAGCTGGCTGAACATGAGCCGGCAGTGTGCCCAGGTGGCCAAGAAGGGCAATGGCATCCTGGCCTGTGTCAGGAATAGTGTGACCAGCAGGAGTAGGGAGGGGATCGTGCCCCTGTACTCGGCACTGGTGAGGCCGCACCTCGAATAGTGTGTTCAGTTTTGGGCCCCTCACTACAAGAAGGACACTGAGGTGCTGGAGCGTGTTCAGAGAAGGGCAACGAGGCTGGTGAAGGGTCTGGAGCACAGGTTTATGAGGAGCGGCTGAGGGAGCTGGGGTTGTTTAGTCTGGAGAAGAGGAGGCTGAGGGGAGACCTTATTGCTCTCTACAACTCCCTGAAAGGAGGCTGTAGAGAGGTGGGTGTTGGTCTCTTCTCCCAAGTAACAAGCGATAGGATGAGAGGAAATGGCCTCAAGTTGCGCCAGGGTAGGTTTAGATTGGACATCAGGAAAAATGTCTTCACCGAAAGGGTTGTCAAGCAGTGGAACAGGCTGCCCAGGGAAGTGGTGGAGTCACCATCACTGGAGGCATTCAAAAAACATGTGGATGTGGCACTTCGGGACATGGTTTAGTGGGCATGGTGGTGTTGGGTTGACGGTTGGACTTGATGATCTTAGAGGTCTTTTCCAACCTTAATGATTCTATGATTCTATAATGCCTAAAAAAGATATGTTAAACGTTACAGATGTATAAGGAAACAGTGGAAGTTGTTTGACTGCTTAGCACTTTCTGTACAACCCCTGCTGTTAGCACAATTTGGGAAAAAACAAAATGCAAGAAAAGTACCCACCCAGCCAGACCATAACTCTTAAACCTTTTCCCTTTTAAATCTCTCACCTGCTGTGTTTCAGGATACATACAGGAACTGTACAGATATTCAAGAAACATTATGGACATTGATGTGCTAACACCTGCAAAGAGACACCTTTTTTTTATATATATTCTCTCAATTGTGAGAACAGCTGAGTGTGTTCTGTTGATACCCACATCATGTGGCCGCTTCCTCACTGCCCTTCCCAGAGGTGGATGCTACCATAGGTGTTTAGCAGTTAGTATGTGTGAGGGGGCAGCCGTGACTTCTGGTTCCTGCTCCTAGGAATGTGTGTGTATATATATACAAGTTGGGGGTTTGGATTTTTTTTTTTTCCTTCCGTGTGTGAAACTATTGGGTAAAGTGCAGAGTCATCCTCTTTGCACCCAGCTCCATGCAGTAGCTACTGTACCATCTAATCCTAGCTCCAGGGGCTGGATTGCTGGATTCATGTTTCTCAGTTTCACGAGGGGGTGGGGGGTGAGGACGACAGAACTGGAAGATGTGGAATTACCTCCCATCAATGAAGATCCTGAATACTGTGTCCTGCTCTTCCTTTCCTGGGGAGTGCTACTACTGCCGGCTGTTGAGTAAAAGGTGGGTTCTGCTTTGCTGGCTAGAGGAAAGAGAAGGGCTGCAACTGTAGTCAAAGAGCCTGACGGGTGCTCTCCAAGAACCACCCCTGACCTTTCCCAGGAGGAGTGCTTTTTCATCCTGATCCTGGTCAGACATTGGTGGGAGCTATGCTTAGGCTGGGGCATCTGTGAGTGTACCCCAGGCAGCTTGATGGTTGATGAACTTCATAGTCCAGCAGCAAAAYGTTAAGTTCATAAAAGCACGTTTAGGGCTGTGCAGAGCTGACTAGCGGTTTTCTGGTTGCAGAGATTTGGGGTTTAAGTGCCTCAGTCCCACAGAGGTGTTGGCAGAGGTAGCCAAGCCCTTTAGACATTCTGGCTCCAGGATCCTGCCAGGAAGCGGATGGCAGAGTCCAGCAGGAACAGCAGCTCCTCCTGGACCCCCATCCTCTTCGCAAACACCCAGCAGCTTTTTGCACGCTCRGGTGTGCGGGAAGCCGTGCGGGCCCTTGCCGTGCCGTTGCGCTGTCGCACGGCCAGCTTTCCCCAGTCCCACTGGAGCACTGGGATTTGCCTTCTGGCAGGACTTGTCTCTTGYTGGCACACTCTTAGTGCGGGTGGAAGGATTTAAAAAAGCAGCCGCCTAATCCACTCCTGACCCTCCTTAAAAGCCTCCCATGCACACCGCCACGTCGGGCTGGCGCTTGCCGCGTTGCTAAGGCCCGCATGTATCCTGGAGACGGCGCCCAGCAAATAGCTGAGCCGCTCTCTGGAAAGCCAATATCGCAGCCTGGATTGCAGTGCTCCGGCACGCTCGGGCTTTCTGCAAGAAGGAATTCAATGTCTTCCTTCTGCTAAAGCAATGGCAATGGTCCCTTCGGCAAAGAAGATGTGGAAACCCACGGATGTGCCGATAAGCATCCCCCTGAGATAAGGGGGTGGGGAGGGGGCGTTCTGGCACACGTGCTGTGCGGGACCAGCAATGGCTGTGTCGAACCATTTAGACTTCTGCTTTTGAGAGCTGCAAACCAGCTTTTGTTCACAGCTCTCTGCCCCCATCCGTGCCCCTGCTGTGGGCTGTACAGCGGTCACTTAAGAAGCCTGCTGCTTTTTTCTTTTCTTTT
>JASVER010000101.1:1557762-1636070 GCA_030449065.1 Oceanodroma leucorhoa | reverse complement strand
GGGGGGGTTTTTGGTTTTTTTTTTTTTTTTTTTTTGAGTGTACTTAGCTTGAAGAACCTTCTGTAGGGACTACAAAAGAAATTACTAATTTTTATATTTACAGATACTAACCAAAATCAAAGGCTAGGCAGCCTCCTTTGYCTGACAGTGAGACATTATCTTTGKTTTTTTTGTTCTTTTCCTTCTGTCTATCTGATATTCAGATTTTCCTCTGCCCCATTTTCAAAGAAAAGGGCAGACAGCAATTCTTAGTTCAGTGAAGAAACGATCTAGAACAGTGTGAGTGCATTGGGAGAGACATCACCGGAGAGGTGGGGGCAGAGGGCATGGAAATCATAAGTTTTGGGTCACCAAAAACCTGCAGGGTTTCTCTCTCAGGAGAAGGTGAAGAAAGACACTAAACTGTGCATGGTTCTTTTGAGGCAGGGAGACCATCTTTGAGAGCCAGGTCATGGAAATGGCTAAACAATCTCTGTTGGCCCAGCATGTCCGCCAGCACCTACCAGTGTTGTACAGGCTTTGGCACAGTGCTGTTAATCCAAGGGAGATGTTTTCACAGGAGATAGGAGCAATAAAAATCACTTCAGTGTGTTCTTTGCAGTGTGTTCCATTAAAATTAAATCATGCACACACATGAAAAGGAAAGCCTTGCGCCATGTTTCTGGCTTACTGCCCCACTGTGACCCCAAAGAGATGCTGACCTTCTGATGATTCAGAGCGGTTTGCTAGCAACGCAGTTTGTATCTGCTTTAAAATGTTTTCTTTAACCTTATTTGTTAAGCAAATTCAGATTAATTTGCCTTCAAACTATAACTGATGCTGTAACTTGCTGTATCTTTTGGGGGAAGGGAATAGCAACAGTCATCAGGGGGCAGAGAGCTCTGGGAACTGCATGGTTCCCTTTCCTTTTCTTCTGTAAAGAGCCAGGATGCAACATTTATCCTCAATAAATCCCTGTGTCGGATGACCTGCAGCTGAACTGTTTTGGATACGTTGTCCTGGGGGATCTGTACAGTATTTTCCTCACTTGTCCAAAGAAATAATGGTGAACGAGGAAGCAAAAAGGAGGTAGAAAGGAAAATCTCAAATTAAGTCATGGGAGAGGCAGTGGAATCAGGACCTGTCCTCYAGAGAGGGGAAAGGACGGGAAATGTCCCAAGGGGATGTGCTGGCAGGTATGCATAGAGCAAGGGTAATGCTGCAGGCAGCAGCAAGAGGAGAATGGGGCAAGTTTGTAGCATCAGTGACAAAAATGTGTTAATGTAACATTAAGTAAAATTTTCTAAAGAAAATAGTTTCTATTTGGGTGCCTGAGAAATGGTAGCGTAAAAAAGATGCAACAACACTCACTCTTAAATGTGAGAACAACCAAACAGAAACATCCTGGGCTATTTCCATTCCCAGGTTGTACAATTAAAACCAGGGCATCGGAAAATGGAAAAATTGAATTAACCAGGTATGCTTCATATTCTGCAGTGAATGTAGACTTCAAAACTGTCGGTGAGGTGAAGAGGGGAGTCAGTCAGTCTGACATGGTTTTCATCTACAGCCAAACTGGAACCAGAAACTAAAAACTTTGTAGATGTGTGAGCCCTGGGTCAAAGTCTTGTTCAAACCTGAGAGTTCAACCCCAGGCCTCACTCCTTTCCAGCCTTTGAAACCAARGAAAATAGGAGAAGAGTGTGTGGCTGATTTCCAGGTGCCGTTACGGCACCAGCCCAGTAAACCCTGTTACAAAGCCCTGAGTAGTTGTGTGCACCCACCTCCAGCCGCTGCAGTCAGAGCTGTGGGATGCGGGGCCTGTGCTGAGCCAGGAGAGAGGGGCTCAGCACTCCCCAAAGCACCCCAGAATAGCTGGGAAGGGAGGTAAAAAGGGCAATTCTGTCAGAGATCCGGTCTGTTTGGGGTAAATGGGACTGTGGTGCTTGGATCCTACCTTAAACTGGAGTGATGGGTGCCACGCAATGGGAGAGGTATGAGGGGTGGGTTAGCCAAAAGTTAAAGATACTTAAACCACTTTTAAGTCTTAGAGTATTTCAAGCTCCTTAAGCCACTTTAAGGCTTTAGGTGGGTTTAAAATGCTTAAAACACTTTAAGGCCTTAGATGAGTTTAAGCYGTTTAAGCTGATTTAGAGCTTTGGAATGACTTAAGTTCTCTGGCTTTGAGTGCTTAAGGAGGTTTTGAGGTCCTTTGACCTTAATTGTAAAAGCCTTTCTGAACATTTTGAGTGAGGAYGCAGCACATACTCACTCCTGTAACCTGCGCTCAGGGACTCCTCCTCCCCAAGCGCCTCCTAGGCAATGTCTGCACAGCCAGGTTTCCCTGGGTACACGTCCATCCTCCCTTTTTTTTGAGGGGAAAAAAAAAGGTCAGGAGTTGGACATCCATGTGGTAGGGACAAATGGCTACTCCAGGTGTGTGGACTGACCATGCGCCTGGCGAGTGTTGCGTGGGTAGGACAAACAGTGTGTGGGATGTTATGTCAAAGCCATGTGGAAGTGCTGCACTTASCTCTGCCTGAGAAGTCCCAGCCAGGAGGATGACAGCCCTACTCCAGAGGACATCCTAATGTCCTTGTAATTACTGTGTTGGCAATTGCTAATTTTCCACCTGAACAAGAGTGTCGCTGTACCTCAGGGGACATACCTGTCCCTGTCAAGTTAACRTTTTCAGGGCTCACCGTTTTCAAGAGGTATTTGTGGGTAATATGAATAGTCAACATTTCTTTTTTTCTATGTTTTTTACTACCCTAATGTCCTAAGACCAGCTCTGTAGGGTCAGCCAGTAATGCTTTTAGTTGTGACTTGGGGTAACCGCTCAGGAAGAGCTGCAAGTATGGACTGGCTCTTTCCCTTGTGTGCCTTTCCAGGTGTGTTTAAGATCCTTGATGGGCTGTATCCAGATATGATGTGTTTAAATGGCCTTARAGGACATACATTTGCTTAACCGCTTTTTAAATCATCTATGTGTTTGGCTCTGTGGCATCCGGTGGCACAGTTTAATTATGCACCACAAGGAAAAAGTAGTTAGTACTGCTTTTGTACTAAACTTCTTGCCTGGCGATTTCACTGGGCATCCACCAGCCTTGCATTATGAATAACCATTTTGTAAGCCTTCATCTCGTGGTCACCCTCCGTCCACCTTTCTCTATTGCAGCTTCAAGGTCTGTTTAGCTTGTACTGGCCTAGAAACTCYTCCCACCTTTGATTTGTTGTGCTTTTTGTGCCTTTTCTAGTTCTCCTCTTCCCTCTTTCTTTCTGAGTCATTCCTGACATTCAGACTTTCTGACCCTGATGGAGCAGGCTGATGTTTTCTTAAATCTGTCTGCAGAGACATTCCTGAGGAGCAGCTCATTTAGTCAGTCATTTGTGTTGGATATTGCTTGTGTTACATTTGTTGGCATAGAATTTCATTTGCCATTTTGTCACCCTGTCACTGGGCATTGTATCTGCTTGTTCAGAAAGAGTTTGAAAATATATTTTGCTTATTGCAGAAAATAAACGTCTTGCAGACAGAAGTTTAAATAAGTATCCTCTGGAAACTTGTGTCAAAGGTTAAAATGGAAGCTGTTTTACAGCTTTACTTACTGTAATCATTACCAGAAACTGCARCATTTAACTATAAAATGTGATACAACCTTTTGCAGGTACTAACAGGTTTGCGAAGGGCTTTGCTCCTGTTTCCTTATGCCAAAGCTTAAGGATGCCAGTTTCCAAAATTAGCAGACTCCCTTGATATACAGGTCATGGGAGAGTGATGGTTGGGATACTGAGGGCACTGACAGGATCTAGATGAGTAGGTGTCCTCCTCAGCTACAGGTAACTATCCCCACTCCTTCATAAGAACTTTCCTGGCCTATTTCAGCCAAAAGTAAAATGGTCGAAAGCAATTTCAGTCAATTTGTTTTGCATTATAATAATCAGCTGCCATATMTTAGGTGACGAACTGAGAACTTGCATCACTCTGGAGTTTGAAAAAATCACATTTAACTGGACTTAGTTAAATGCACCTGGCATGCTTTCTCACGCTGTACTCCTCACACACAGGTTGAAATAACATGGAGCACAGCTCTGCCTCCTCCGCTTTYGACAAGGGTTGTTTCCCTCCTCCTATAGCACTTGCTAAAGGGAGCTTTCAAAGCTTCTGCTTGCCTGCTGCGGGGGGACCCTCCTCTTCTTCCCATCTGTTTAAACCACTTCTGAGAGGGAATCAGGACTCGGGTGACATAAATAAAAGGGAATAATGTAATTAATGCCAGTCAGAATGGTTTTGTGGAAAATAGTTCTTACCAAATAAATGTGATGACAAATTTTTAATGTTTGGTAAATGGAGGCAGCTGTACTAGATGTCACATGAGGAGTTTGACTACAGGCACTGATTAAAAAAGCAGCGCTATAGAATATCAGTGTAGCACACTTAACTGGATTAAGATCTTGGCTGACTGACATCTCAGATTTGTTAAGGACAATCACTGTCAAATTAAAATATTTTGAATGGAGATCTGCAGTGTTTGGTAAATGCCTGAGAGCCCTCCACTATCCTTAATCAGTGCTCTAAAATCTGCGCTGAAAAAATCTGCAGCTGACAGTAGGCAAAAGGGCAACGAATGCCGAGGGCATGGCTTGACTGGGGGCACGGTGTGCAGGTCTGTGCTCCTGAAGCAATGGATGCAACCCCCTGCCCGTGTGGGGACACGTGTCTGGTGTAACGCTGTGGCGAGGCAGGCTTGTGTTACCCTGAAACGTGTAGACAGAGGAGCAGCAAGAAGCAATGAAGTGTGCTGTGGCTGTGGAGTTGTGTCAGTGGTTCTGGCACCCCGCAGCCAGGCAGCAAGTCTTAGCTAGCCCGAATTCCTCCCTGGCAGTGAAGGGAGACAGGACCCCCAGGGGCTTGGTTAATTCATCACRCTAAGATAGATGCCTAAGATGAACCCTTCCCTGGGGTGCCTGTCTCTCTCCACAAAGGGAAGATGCTCCGTAAAGACAATCAAGATAACTCGTTCAGACTAGATGTCTGCTGTTCAGATGACAGAAGCTCTATGAAATAAATTTCATCTCTGTTGTCCGTCATTACACAGTGAAGCTACAAGTTTCCAGAGGAAGCAAGAGCAAGCTGTCAGGATGATTTGARAACTATCCCGTGGGTTCAGTTCAAGGGAGAGGCTAGCTGGCTTCTACCTACCCACATTCAGAAAAAATAAGTATTTGTGTGAATGAAGCACTACCTTGGGGCAAGAGTGGAAGTAAAATTTTTCTTTAACTCCTCTGCTGCACTTTGCATGAGAGAAGGCAGAAGAGAAGCTCTGGAAGCAAAGTGATGGGTGAAGGAACTGGAGCTGGGRGGGGGGCTTTGCCTCTGGGGTCAGGACTGCTGCAGGGTTTAAATGTTTGATGTGCTGACCCAGTTCAGCTTCAGTCTGTAACACACAAGTTCTGGGGGGCGAGCAACGAACGCAGGCTTCACAGCAAGCATTTTAGTTCACCAGGAAGGGCTTGGGTTCAGGTGCCTGTTGGTGTCTGTTTTAGGAAGGAAGGTGTCTGTTTTAGGGTCACAGAGCTGAAAAGTTCATTCCATTTTATTGGCACCTTCTCCCTGAACTGCCCTGTTCCCAGTATCTTCTGATGCTCCAGGGTTCATTTTTTAGCTCTGTATGATCCAGTGTACTTGGTATTATCAAGAGAAAGCTATTCAAATTTTGTTCAGTTAGAACCAAGCAGCTCAAAGATAAATATTTCCTAAAGGAGTCTTCATCCCTCCTTCTGTAAGTTGTTGAGATCTTTTATCTCTGTTAATACTGCCTGGAGCTCCTGTCAGAACAAGACCAGGACATACGAGGTAATTATGTCAACATGTCCAGCCTGAGACAAACAGGGACGGAGTAGCTGGAATGCAAACGAGCCCATAGGCGTGGGCGTTGGCATGCCAGATCTGTTTGCCCACGTGTAATGGACTTCATTTGGGGCAGCTCTGTGCAATAGCCCTGGCTGTCTCTCCTCTTTGGCAGCCTGTGCACAGGCGTTGCTTGGAGGACTCATGCAGCAATCCCCCCCATCTTTCTGTGCTACGTTGAGCACAAGCACTGCTTTACCAGTGCTTCCCTTAGCGTCGGCCGTGTTTGTAAATGAGCAGTGAGGCTGTCGCTGCATGGGCAGTAGGGAAAGCAGCTGCACGGAAATGCCAAYGCAATATTAGAGCTGCAGTCGATTTTCAGTTTCAAAGCATCAGTGTTAGTACTGCCTTTGGGTTGCAAACACTGCTGTCTATAAACTTAAATGTTGTTATAAACAAAGAAAAATAGCCAATTCTTGTTTGTTTTCACTGCTGCCAGCTGCAGTAGCTAGAGCAGCTGTAGGGTGGCTGGGTTTGCATTCTGTCTTCTGATGTTTCTCTTCTGGAGACTGGTTTGGGGCCACTTGAGAACATGTACTGAGTTGTCCTTGATATTATGAAGCCAGCACATAAAATGTTGTTTCATGTGGAAATTAATAGTTGTTTTTCAAACCCTGCTTTAATTGCAAAGATCAAAACCTGTTGTAAGATGAGCCTTTTGAGCCTAGGAGCTGCCATGCTTGGAAATGGTGAGCATTCCCTTTACTACATGCTTCTCTGGAAGATAAGCAGCTCTCGCAATATAGCTGGTTGATTGTGCCATGCTCTAACACATTTTGCAGAAAACCTTTTTATCTGCTGGTGTGTTTCATCATTCCTGGGATCGGGAGCAAGAGTCCTAACCCTTTTTTCCCCAGTAACAGTATGCTCCTTGGGGAGGACACTGCCGCGTGCTCTGCCCCAGCTGGAGCAGCTCCGCTTGCTGCAGTGACATGCAGTACCGTAGGTGCTTCTGTGCCAYGGAAATGTCAGTCCTGGCTCAGAGCTACCCTTCAGTATTTGCTCTGGGAAAGGGACTGTTACACTGGGTATATTTGGTATTTCTGGATCAGCCTAGGAATTGGACTGGATACAGTTGAAAAAAATAGTATGAAGGACAGACTTGTTCAGATTGAGGGCTAACAGAAAAATGAGCACTGAGCATGGTGATCATTAAACGCTTTTCAGTGTTTGTGTCTGCTCCCCTGCCTGCCCCCCCAGTGTATAAGCACAGACTGAAGCGGTGCAGGAAGACGSAGCAGAGCCTGTCAGCCTGCAGTCATGGAAGTGTTTCAAGTGCTGCTGTACTAAACTAACTGAAACAATCCAAAGCATATATAAAGTATTTTTTCCCTCTTTATTTCTTGCTTTATTCCATATTGATCATTCTTCCCTACAAACGTGGTGTTTGGTGTCAGTTAATCAAATCCTGGCCTGTATTTCAGGTGTATTTTTAGTCAYACGTTTGATCAAGAACTGTCTGTGGTAGCGGCTTGTCTGCTTGCCTATGCCCGTTTGGCCAGGCTGGTGATGGATCAGTTGTGACTTTCTGTATTTGGCAAATCACATTCACAGTATGGCTGTTGTTAAATAGAGAAAATTAAAGATATTTATATTAGTGGATGGATTAAAATACCAGCTGAGGATTCACTAGTCAGTCACATGGCTTTCAGTGACTCCGGGAAGAACCATGTGGCTCCATCCCCTCGTGAGCTGGGTGTATCAGCCCCAACATGCTGTTAATGTTAGGTCAGGCTTGGTCTCTTGTCCGCTCATCAAGACACCGAGATCTGACAGCTTGGTACTGTAAGGTATTAATGCCTTCACATCATCAGTGCTCTGCTTGTGTGACCATCAAAATGCTACAGAGGAAGTCCATTTAGTCTCTCTCCAGTCGCGGTCGTGGCGTGTGCACCGCTGCCTCATCATACTCAAGAGCACTGATTCAGAGTGGCACGTTTAAGCACACAGTAAAGGTATTTTGTCTCAGAAATAGCCATGTTCTTGAAGTGCTGGTCACAATTTGCATGTTGAAAAGCCCACTGAATGCCACTCTTTCCAAGGATTTATTAGCATATGCCAGCCCTTACCCACAGGGATACATAATCAGCGTGGTATGGCAGCAGCTCTGGCATGACGTGGTGGTAGGGCTTACCTAAGTGCAGGTGACTCCCCAACAGTCTGAGATCAGCAGTAACCAGCTCCTCTGTATAGGTGTGGCCAGACGCTGAGCTCCGGCCACCCCATCACCCTGTTACTGCTCTTCTCCTCCCGCRGAAGGGAGCTGCTGGGCTCAGCTTGTGGTCCACAAAGTCACTAAAGTTGGACTGCTAAAGCAAATGGATGGGTTGTGCACRGGCGGATTGCTCAAAGCAGCAGCAGAGCTCTTTTCTGAGAGTAGCTAACATCCACCATCATCCACAGCCCAGCTGTTGTTCTGTAACTGAAGTCTGCTAGCTGATTTTGGAAAAATATACTTTTACATCCACTCTCTTCCCTACTCTAGTCATCACTACTTTMTCTTAGAAAGCTAAAACCTAGAAGCCTGACAAGACCTGCAAGTGTTTCAAAAATTCATAATGCTGAGTATGCCTCAAGCCTGTCAAACTATATGCAGTATGCCTGTGAAGTGAACTATGTGTAAAAACCACCACACATAGCTCTAACAGCTGTATGCATTAATTGTCAAGYCCAAATATCCCTTCCCTTCGCAGCTCATTTGGACAAATACCTGCCATTTGTCTGGGTGTAGCTGCCTCTGCTGCATGGTGCATTCATCACTATCTCTTGATGTTTGTTTTTTCTGAGACTAGTGATACTACTCTACATACCTTGTGATCAAAGCCTGCCCTTGCTATAGGAGCTTAGACTAGTGAGACACCGTTTAAGACTCTTGGATTATTTTCCCGTCGTGCCGCTGGCGGGCTGTGTGACAGCAGCATGTCCCTTACGTTCCCTGCCTGCTGGGCCCCACTACAGCGACTGCTCGCCTCTGTGATGAGCAGGACCTGCGGGAAAGGTGCACCGAGCCCTGGGGTGGTGCAGCGGAGGGCAGCCGAGAAAAGACAGTGTGGGGAGTGCCGACACACTGGCTATGTAGATAAGTGGGAGCATCTCATCCTCTCCTTCCCCATATCCCTGTTATTTTTGTCAGAATGGAAATACTGCATTAAGCTGTTTCTGGTTCAGTGAAGGGGCATTTGCTATCTAAAGGCAGACTGTATTTGAATTTTCTTTCAAATGCCTCGTTAACTCTCTCCGGATTTACTGTATGCACGATTATCCTGACGTTGTTTTACAACATGCATCTTTCTTCTTGGGAGAGGRGCAAAAATAGTAACCCAGAGCAGTAGATAACTGTGTGACTGAGCAACTGAAGGTGCCCAGCAYGGATGACACGTGCATGATGTGGCTGTGGTGATACTGCTGCAATGTTGTGAGATACACTATGGACAGTGGGTTTTGTACAGGTTCTTTCTCCCTCGTGCCTCACAGACTGCTCTTTCTGTTGTCTTCTCAGAATTTATCGTTGCACCATTTTCCTGGAGAAAAAAGGGCTTCGCTGCCACTCCAGAATGGCTAAGTCCTTTTTAGCAGGACTCCAGTATACGCTCTGCCTTCTTGGGGAAATCCTTGGTGTTCAGGCAGTCCCAGTCATGCTCAGRCCCTGAGAAGCCTGTGTATGTAACTCTGTAGTTGTTGAAATTCAAAGGAGACTGTGACATGATAAACCTGTGGGCACCGGGCAGGCRCTACTGTCGTGGCCAGCAGGACCAGGTTACAAATACACCACTGCAACAGGTCCCAGGTGTTACTTAGCTACACCATAGCTAACGTGTGAATGGTTGAGAATGGCATCAGGCTCGTATAGACACAATCATCACTGTTCAGGAGCCCCCTCACAGCCTCTAGCCATGTGGGATGTTTTGGGGGTTTTTTTGTTTTGTTTTGTGTTTTTGTTGTTTTTTTTTTTTTAATTGCTGGGGGTCCTTTTTTCCCTAGAGTAGGCCCTCTATGGGACATGTAGTAAATACCGTTGTACCTCAGCATAATTACTTAAATTCTTCGGAAGACTTATTTTAAGCAGCTTAAGTGCTAAGTTTAACCACCTTAAAGACTTAAGGCTCTATCCATCCTAGACTAGCTCTGAGGACTCAGAACACTTTCTGTTCTGAAGTATGTCTCCAAACATTGATGCTCAAGGTTTTATTTCAAGGTKTTCCAAAGCAGGGCTGCAATGGCAGCACAAGAGCATCTTCCACCAACAATGTACCACCGAGTCTTGTTTGCCRGCTGAGGCAAAGTCACCAGTAAGAAATTCCAGAGCATCAAGTTTATGTTCTTTATGGTAGTAAACGAACTGTGTCCAAATGATTCTGAATACATGCTATTGAGAGCAATGTCAGTTGAAGCAACTGCCAGACTAGCACCAACTCCTTTTCACATTGCTCATGCAGAGTAAACAGTTATCAACGCTTGTTTGGCTCAGCAGCAATGGTGCCAAAGCTGCAGCCACGTTGGCGGACTGTGCTGCTTTCTYGGGGAGAGCTGACAGTTTGACTTGCTCTGTCCACAGCTCATCAGCGATGGCAGCGTCGTGTACGCAGAAGCCCTCTGGGACCATGTCACGATGGATGACCAAGAGCTGGGATTCAAGGCCGGCGATGTCATTGAAGTAATGGATGCTACCAACAAGGAGTGGTGGTGGGGGAGGATTCTGGACAGCGAAGGCTGGTTTCCAGCCAGCTTTGTACGGGTAAGAGCTTGATGCTTCTTTATGCCTCTCCATTAGCACCAAGTGCTTGTTCTTTTTCTCCAGGTTTACTGTGCTGTAGTGACTCCTGAGCACTTTCACTGCTAGAGATAGTTGGTTCAACATATTGTTACTATTCCTCTACAGATAGCTATGGTATATAGGGCCCTCCCAGCTGAGCTGCCACCAGTGTGGAGAAGTCCCTCCTTCTTTACACAAGCAAATCATGGCAAGGGTGGTTCAGTTCCAGACTCCAGAGCGAAGCTGCCCTGCACCAGCTGGGGAGCTGCCCTGCATGGTGGTTTGCAGCCTGGGCTCCTGCTTACCCATATGTATATTGGCTAGTTTGTGCCCAAGCAGCATCCCCTTCAGGAACGAGCAACAAATATTCTCCTGGAGGAATCCCAGATGCAGCTGGCAGAGATCTTCACTCTAGTGTCCACTTCAGACAGTATGAATAAGCATGGCACAAAATATAGCTTTCTCCACCTGGTGCTGGGTCCAGCGCAATGCCAAATCCCAAAGTATGCAACGACCTGACTCACACATGCACCTACCTTCTTTTAGCCCTGGAGTTTTAAAAACATCAGACTGCTGGGCTACCACACAGCACTGTGTTCCAGGCATTTAAAAATGGAGGAGAAAGACACAAAAAATGTCTTGGATGTCATGTGGGACAACTGATGAGGGGGGGAGATATTAAACACTTGACGCTTTTGGGCCAGGGCTCTACCCCAGCGCCAGCTACAAAGACCATACAGAAATAGCTATATAGAACAGCCCAGGCAGTCCCAGCTTATACTGCAGAGGTTGGATTAATTTCCAGCAGAGCATTCTGAAACACATCTGAAATCTCTGTGCAAGTGAGGGGTAAAACAAGAGTCTGGGTAACTGTTCTGCACTCCTTTCCTGGTGCGAGAAAGGCTTTTTTCCTTTCTTTGGGCTGTGACTGTTGGTGTGGATGCCTGACTGCTTTCACCACTTCAGGGCAGGCTCCTCAGTACTGCAACGGCAATTAGGTGCCTAAGGACAGAGATTCTAAGCCCTTTAGCTCTTTATCTGGGTCACKTCAGATCACAAGTGACCCAAAACCAGGTGAAGCATGAAAGGAGGTGATACAAGGTGATCTGGCAGCTGTAGCAGAAGTTCTTGGAGCAGGGGGGCAGACAGAGCTATAAAAGTTTTGAAATGCCTTGTTTATAGATTGCAGGAGAYGGTCTCAGCTGGATAATGATTAGGAACGGTGGATGTTTTTGCAAGTAAGATTACTAGGACCAAACTCTCAGCACTGGTGGGGACAGAACTGCTTTTTTCACAGTCAAAACACAGGCCTTTTTTTCTTTCATGTTACTGATAAGTTGAATTGTTGTCCTGGCTGGCAAAAACCTGTGATAGTATTTCAGGGGAAAGCAGACTAGTGCTAGCCATTAGGGATGCAGAGTAACAAGTTCTTTTAGCAGAGTAATTACAGCACTTACTCAAGCAGCTGAGTGAAGATTTGCTGCTCATTATCACTGGGTCCCAAGCTTACTGCTGGGAAGGCTCCTATATTTGGGGACTTGGATAAATCTCCAGGTCTCTCAGTTACTCCACACAAGCTTCAGGCCAAGGTCAGAGTTTAAGACTAGCCAATGTTCTGCTCACAGTGAAGGAAAACCAGGATTGCGCACCTTGAGGCCTTCACCAGCTGTAAACAGTGAGTGAATGTAATCTATGCCTATGCTGACAAGGGATGGGTATGCACCATTTTTGTATGTTGATATATGTGTATCAAGTGGTAAGTAATCTTGCCTAGAACAAACTACATTAGAAGTTTAAAGCAGTTCTGTGTCATTGTACTAAAAATGCCTAGTTACCCATGTTCCTACTTCAGTGTTTTTCACTTCTTCTCTGTGCTGTGTACAAAWTATTCCCATGGGCACTCTAAGAGCTACAATACTACTACATAAAAGAAAGTTCATAAGTGAAATGCACCCATAATTGCYTACTATTAACTAAGGTACTCTGCTATTGTTGACAATATACTCTGTAGGATGGTGTGCCTACAAAACGCTGATGTTTTCCTCTGCTCATGCTGTGCTGCCATCTGATGGGCACTATGAAGCCCTGTAATGTAATGTCCTTCCTTACCACATTATATGCCCACTGGCATCTGTATCGCCTTTGTATTAACAATAAATTATCTTTAAATAATCTTGGGGAAGGAGATACTGAGAGGCCATCTGTTATTTATAGTATGAGAACAACAATAAAGCTATATTAAAAAAGCAACTATTTACTGGTTTCCCCTGTCCCTCCCTGAGCACCCCCTCACCTAAGGTACCTAAGCCGATTTCACTTGATAAACCATTTCCTGTCCTGGTTTTGTATGTATTCTTCCTGGAGGACTCCGTATCATTCCTGTGACTTCTGTCCACAAGAGATGCCAGCTTAAAACCACCCATGTCACACAGCAGGAGCCGCTGTCATGTGGCTTTGAAAGTACCCGTACGCTCCCAAACCTGTCTAGCCTTAGCTTCCTCAAGGGGAAAATATGTTTACAAGTAATATACAYGTAGCAGCCCTCTTCACTACTTATCCTAGCTCAGTCTTTGTCTGCCATTCAGTCAACTGTCCCAAACCTCTTTTCCTTGGAAGAGTTGTGTTTAGCAATACAAACAGTGAACATCTTGTGTGTCTGTCACAGCTGCGAGTAAACCAGGATGAACCCTTGGAAGATTATCCCCTGAAGGTAGAGGGTGGCAAAGAAGACGACTCCAGCAGTGGCACCCGCCGCTTTGGGATGGGGCAGACCACCAAAGATCAAATGAGGACCAACGTCATCAATGAGATCATAAGCACAGAGAGAGACTACATCAAGCATCTGAAGGACATTTGTGAGGTAACGGAATAAAGGGGGAAGTGAATGTCAGAACTTGTCTGAAGGATAAGAGTATGTCCCATTCTTGCCCAGAGAGTTACCCTAAGCAGGTAACTTTTCTTTTCTGAAAATGAGACCGTATTTCGATTGGAGCCTGCTCTGCTAAATGGCGTTGCATGCTCAGAAAACAGGAGGCAATTCATTACAGCAATATCCCAAATGCCTCTATATTTGGAGCACCCACTTGGGCTCTGATTAAATGGAATTAATTGAATTTCCCAAGCCAGAGAAAAATAAATGTCTAGCATTGCTGTCCTCTTTAATATATGTTCTGAGATAATATAATCAGCAACTCCAGCCTTCAGGCAAGTCATGCTAGGATCAAAACAACTGGGGGATGTTCAGCCAATTAGGTCTTTCACTTGCAAATATGCTGAGTATTGCAACACCTCTTCCAGAAGAGACATGCTGTCATATACACTGGGGTAAATGAAGGTAATTGAAAAGAGTTTTGCAGGAACATAGTTCTTCACTGAAATGACACAAAAATGTAGCACCTTCCAGGAGAGCCAGCTGGGGCAAAGCAGCACACACTTACCGAACAAACAAGCCTTTCCTCCTGCAGTGTCCCCCCAGGTCCTTTGTGCCCTCCTTCTCCCTTGAGACAACCAGGCATTTCCTAACACGAGCATCCAAACCAGATCTGCAACTGCATTTAATTGGCCTAAATCTATCAGTGGATCAGTGCTAGGGTCAGAACACCCCATAGCATGCAGACAGATAAAGGTGTTTTTAACAGGGGAGAAAACAGCTCTGGGACTCCTTCTAGTGTGGATTACAGTATCATTTAAGGCAGTGATGTAACTGTGGCTTGTTTTCTATTTCTACCATGTTTTGGGTGGTATTAAAGGAAATAATAGCTAAAACATGGATGCACCTATGCAGGAAGGGGGTACAGGAACCTGGTGTACAACTATTACAGTCCACRGGGTTTTCTGTTGATAACCAAAGGCTACAGAGCAAGTGCCCAGGAAACCTTCCAATTTGGGTTCCTCCTAGGGTTACATTAAGCAGTGCCGCAAGAGAGCTGACATGTTTACAGAAGAACAGCTGAAGACAATCTTTGGGAATATTGAGGACATTTACAGGTGCCAGAAGAAATTTGTTAAAGCACTAGAGAAGAAATTCAACAAAGACCACCCACATTTGAGTGAGGTCGGCTCGTGCTTCTTGGAATATGTAAGTAAATTTGACTTCATGGGAAAGGGGTAGCTGAGCATGGATTAAGCCAGAGAATTTAGAAATCGATCTGACAGAACAGGAGCTCTGTTTAAAAAACTCACCCAACCAAATTAAACACCACCACCCCCCCCCCCATTCAACCACTACCCACCTCCCAACAAAACATCCTCCAGCTCTTGTGGCTGTGGAAAGAACATTCTCAAAGTGCCTCAGCTTCTGAGCACTATAGTCCCTGCCAGACCATGCTACTTTACACAAAAATGTAGGAAGATTCCAAAATCTCAAGCTGGACCCGAGTTTACAGCTGTGGTATTTTCAGGTCAGCGCAGGATCAGCAACTGCTGATCCGGTCATCAAAAACATTCAGCTGAGCACAGGCCAGAATACACGGAAATGTCTCGGTCTCTCAGATAAGCTGCGTGTGCTGTAACTTGTAATATATCCTGCCCATCCCCGGCTTTAGGTCTGGGCTTCCAAGTCTGGGGAGGATACAAATTACCAAACAGCCCCATGTGATAAAGGAGTAGGACCTACGCAGGGAACTCAGACACAGCAGTTTGAGACAGGCCATCACCCTAAAGAACATGGGCAGTAAATCCCTTCATTTCCCTTGCAGCAAACAGAGTTTCAGATATACTCTGAATACTGCAACAACCACCCCAATGCCTGCATGGAGCTGTCCCGCCTCACCAAAGTTAACAAGTACGTCTACTTCTTCGAAGCCTGTCGCCTGCTGCAGAAGATGATCGACATCTCTCTGGATGGGTTTCTGCTGACTCCCGTGCAGAAAATCTGCAAATATCCACTGCAACTGGCTGAGCTGCTCAAATACACCAACCCCCAACACAGGTACGTCAGCATGGCGGGGAGGGAAGAAGCGAGACTGGGCTCATGGAAATGGACTAATGCAGAATCGTGTATTGAGGGCAGCTTGCCGAGAGCAGCCGATACTACAATTCTTCTGTGTTACCTTGTAGAAACCAGGAAAAAAAAAAGTATTTTTCTGTTTTTCTATCAAATACATCATTTTCTATTACAGTAGCACTAGGTTTTCCTGTCTGTTACAGACCTGGAGTTGCAAGGTCCACCTTATTAATGGTACTTTTCTATCTTATTTGGCCCACGTATCTGTGATACCAGCACATACATACTTTGGAGTTAAATGTTTCTGGTGGTGGTGTTGAAAACTTTGCCTCCAAAAGCACTGGTTGAATATACCCAAAAATGTCCATGTAACTACACCATAGCACGTCAGGGCTAAGTGTTAGTCATGAATTTTGCCCAGTGCTCCCCCAGTGGGAAGTCGTGGCCTACAGCAGTCGAGCCATGCACACTCGGTGCCTCTTCAGCACTAGCTCAAAAGCCTCCAAAGCCATTGCTCTGTTTCAGGGTGAAGGCGCTCCCCTCGGCTCAAATAACTATGTCCATCAAGCATCTGAAATAATTAGTTAACAGAAACAAAACATGAAAAATCTGTATTAAAGGAAAGTGTTGATAGTGGTCCATTGCGGCTTGACTTAATTTTACCTTCCTACTTACAGCACTCCTATTTCTCAGACCGGTTTTAAGCATGGGTTACTAAATCCATCAGTATGTTGTTCTGAAGCTGATCGCTTAACAGAAAGCGCCTTAATGCAGTACACAGATGTTTTGAAAATTGTGTTAGAGCCAAGTTGTGCAGAACAGCTCCTTCCCAGCTACTCTGAACTCGGCAGAAGTAGCTGATGGCAGCAGATGGTGTGCGGGGGAGGGTAGATCAGCTTCTGTCCTACCCTTCCAGATAAACCATCGGCTCCTGTTTGAAATGAAGCCAGTTATTGCTGAACTGCCTTACCTATGCATGACAGAATCAGTCCCTGTATGAAAGCAGTGGCATTATGAATGCATTGTGTTATGCTGCAGGGGAAAAAAAAAAAAAAACGAGGCTTGGAAAGCCCTGGAGATTCTTCCAGCAACTCGTATTTACACCTCTGTGGCTGAATTTGACTGCTTACCCCCTTCCCTTCCGCAAATTGGGCCTGGATTTGTTACAAGACTATAATCTGTGCCTGAAAACCAGCACGCGTCTGAAAAGCTACCCACAGAAACACGTGCCTCTGACTTCCAGTATAAAACAGCTGGGATAACTGCAAGTGGAACTCATGTTTGCTGCTCTCCAGCCCCAGACCATGGTAGACTGCACTCCTTTGAGTGTAGGTACAATAAGCACGTGTCATTTTATCATGCCTAACACCTCTGCCCTACCCTAGGGATTTTAAAGATGTCGAAGCTGCCTTAAATGCCATGAAGAACGTTGCTCGGCTCATCAATGAGAGAAAGCGGCGGCTGGAGAACATTGACAAAATTGCTCAGTGGCAGAGTTCGATAGAAGACTGGGAGGTAAAAGACTTACTTTCCCTGTGAATTGAGTGTTCTGTGTTGCCCCTCTTCCCCCAGCTCCAACAGCTTCTGCCTACCGCAAGATCTTTGTAAGGCGTTCTGCTGCCCCATCTATGTGTGGGGTTTTTTTATTTAAACAGATGTGATCTTTTAGTACAACTTGAAAGGTCTAGCACATAACCCAGCTAGACCAGCTGCCTTCGCATGTTCCCTGGGATTTCTGCTTCCCCATTTTCCTTGCAGAATTAGCCTGTAGGTTGGTGAAATCCTATTATTTTCCTCTTGCCCTCCATTTTATCTTGAGTGATTTCAAACTCTCAAGAGGGTCAGAATTGCCCCTTAGTCTTTAATAAGCCACATTATTCTTGCAGAAAGCAAGCTCCAATATAGTGGCAAAGGAAGCCAAGATCCCTGTAGACTCATTAAAAAAAAAATATTGCTAAATAAAAGAAACAAAACTACTAATTTTCTAACTCCTAGACTCAATAAAACCAGATCATCTTCCTCCCCAAGGTTGTCAGGCTAAATTCTCAGCTCCCTGCTTGTGTGCCTCCTTTAATGTCAGGGATGGATCAGCTGCCCTGAGCAGAGTGCCTGGAACAGGAGATTTTTTTCATTTAACACACTATTGTTGTTACCAAATTCCGTTCCCATTCCCTGGGTGCCAAGGGCAGTGTCTCCCTGATGTGACAAGGACTGTCCTCCAGCACAGAGGCTCCCTCTCATTCCCAGAGGAGAGTTTCGGCAGCAGGAATTCAGGCCCCAAAGCCACACAGGCCCCTCAGCCAAGCTCGGGTTCTCCTATGAGACCACGGGCTTATTTCCTCTCCCCTGCTTTCAGATGGCTGAGACCAACCTGTTCTTTGTGCCGTTCTCAGGGTGAAGATGTCCTAGTCAGAAGCTCAGAACTCATCTACTCCGGGGAATTAACCAAAATCTCCCACCCTCAAGCCAAGAGCCAACAGAGGATGTTCTTCCTCTTTGATCACCAGCTTGTCTGCTGCAAGAAGGTAACCTCACTAGCCAGGCACAAATGCTGGATCTAATACAATGCTAAAGAATTTGACTGAACTCCTTCTCTACCCCTTTGTTTCCTTAACACTTACTGGCATCATATGTGCGTCTGGCACAGAGAGCTTTATGTGCATTCGTTGCAGTCTTTTCTCTGATGTCCTGGTGTGTTCTGTGCACCTGACCGCAGCAATAAGCTACAGGAACTAATTCTCATAGCAAGAGAAGAAAGTATTGCACTGCTTCTAGAGTTAAGTGTATGGGTTTATTTTATACAAAAAAATCAAGTATGAGCATTGTCACTCATTTTCTTTTAAATATGTTGGGTTTTTTTTTTTTCAACAACTGCCACATGAGATTAATACCATATTCAGAAGGTAACTGCAGATTGATGAGCTGTGGGCCTTGACAGTCAATAAGACCATATTAACAGCGTATGTAAGTCTGTAAGTACATATTATTTTTCATAACCTAAGTAATAAAAGAAATCTTCCTTCACAGAGCAAATGAAAGGTATCTTCCATTGGAATTTCAGAACTGAACATGCCGATTTTTTTTTTTTTTGCATAATCCATGGCATACAGGTAGCTCCAGGTAACTCAGGCATGAGACCCTCACTGTTTTATTACTTACTCTCAAATTTTCATTGTCAACACAAAAAACCCAAAGCTAATTAGCATTTTTTTGGCTTTCTAACTGGGAGTGTAGGATTCAAATACTATTTTCTGACACTGGCTTAGTGAGGATTTGGGATCACGTGTAAGAACACAAGCTTGCTTCTCATTCAGAGCTCTTCAGGGCAGCTGACAGCCCACAACAGTAGACGCCAGCCTAGCCTGACCCCACCACTCTAAGAAACCACGGGATTCCCCTCACTGCCAACGGTGTCAACAGGCGCTTAGCACTCTGCAATTCCATAGATTCAAATCCAGTACCAAATTTTTTCTTACAGGACTGCAATGACTGCCAAGAAGATTAAATTACTCCATCATATCAAAGAAAACTAATGTTTAAGGAAGGGACAGGACAGGACCAGTAATGTCTGTATGAATCTCTGATCTCTCTTCCAGGACCTTCTGCGCCGGGACATCTTGTATTACAAGAGTCGGATCAACATGGATGATATGGAAATACTGGACGTAGAAGATGGGAAGGACAAGGACTTCAATATCAGTGTGAAAAATGCATTTAAGTTGCACTGCCGAGATACTGAGGAAGTCCACTTATTCTGTGCAAAAAAGCCTGAGCAGAAACAGCGCTGGCTGAAGGCATTTGAGAATGAAAGGAGACAGGTTCAGCTCGACCAGGAGACAGGTAAGGGAAGAGCAATGCTGTGAGGCAGCGTGGTTTTTTTTCTTTTTTTTCATTCCTTTTTTAACCTCCAGCCAATGCGTAGGAGTGAAAGCCAGTCCACGCTCCAGTCCAGCTCTAGGCTGCTGAATTGCATGTTCTGAATGAATCTGTGGCATTGGAAAAAAAGAAACACCAAACCACTGTCAGCAGACACTGCTGTACATCTAAGGGAGGCTGATGTGTCTGTAATGAGTTCAGGCAGGGCTGACAAAACAGTCAATCCGTAACATACAGCTTCCATTATTTTGCATTATAGTGTGAGTGCCCAACTTGGCAATATCAATACAAAACATGTTCAGTCAAGGGTTCTCATTGTGAGAGAGGGTTTTCATTGTTTTGTCCAAATGCTGCTGAATTCAGACATGTGTGAGCTAATGACAGTTGAAGCACAACGTGTCTGGACTGGCTTCTTCACCCAGCAAAGCATGGGGGGAAGGGCAGGCAGTAAACCTTGCACGAGAAGTAGGGAGCACTGTGCAGTGCAGCACAGCACAGGCTGGGGGGAGGGGGGGCAGCATGTGCCCCTTCCAGCTTTGGGTGTAATTTTAGCTTGTGACCTCTCACCGCAGGCATTTTCCTACCCCCCCGTACTTCCTTTCCTGTCTATGCCAGTGCCTTCCCCTGAGATACAAAATGACGACCCGCTGCTGACAAACTCTATTTTATCTTCAAGGTTTTTCAATCACAGAGGTGCAGAAAAAGCAGGCGATGCTGAACGCCAGCAAGCAGCAGCATTCTGGGAAGCCTAAGGGTGAGTCCCACTTGCACATCTAAACGCTGCTASAACTGGGGGTGAGGGGTGGGTCTACATTTACTCTATGGGAATAGTTTCAATGAAGTGGCGTTAACAAACCCTTGAGAAGGCCAGATGGTGAGCTCTGATGTGACAATCTGCAGTATAGTTCCTCGCAGATTCAGACAGCTGGAGTCAGGAAACTATTCCTAACTACAGGAGAGCTGCGTTGCACCTAATCGCCAAGCGCTGTGCCAGAAATCAGTCACGTACAAGCAGGCAGCTTCTGTTCTAAGGCTAGTTCACAGCCTCGCCCAAGAGCCAGGCTCTCCAAGCAGTATGGCATTCCCTTTGTGAAGATTAAGTTTTGTCATAATCCCATGATTGGGGATTGGACTCGATGATCTTAAAGCCTTTTTTCCAACCTAAATAATTCTATGATGCAAAGAGGGTCCATAAAGGTCACTGCAGCAGGGACTATTCCTGCCTGCGCAGCTGTGCCTGTGAAAGATGCTTTGAAACCTGCGATTTTGGCAGAATGCCACGGGTAGGTACCATGCTCATTGACAGAGCTGTTTGTTACAACTTTAAGAGACAAGGAAGACAGCAGCAGCCAGGGGAGTGTGAACTCAAGCAACAGAGAGGGAGTTTCCTGTACCCACAGCACTGTCAGCTGAAGAGTCCTACTACCCCACTTCGTGATGCCACCACCCCTCTTTATATCCAGAGGAAGTGATGTCACTTGCTTTCCTCTAGACCCACAGAAATGCAACCACTTCCCCTCGGTGGCACCAGCTAGCAGTTAAAGCCTAGCCAAGTCTCCAGTAAGAAAGCTTGGCTAAATTTCAAAACAGGTCAGAACTATGATTTGGCTGCGAACAGAGGGAGGTTTGGAAGGAGGCCAGACCTCTCTAACAGCGCAAAGCCCTAGGGGTGAAGCAGTAGAGGAGACACCCCCCCCCCCCCCCCCCCCCCCAAGCCAGCCCTGTCTGCGGGCTAGGCACTGGCCCTTATGACTCAGAAATCCAGTGCAGGAAGTTGTAACAGGCAACAGAAGCACATGCACAGCAGCTGCTTCTCCCAAAACAGCCAAAGTCAGCAGTTAAGTTTGGCTTAATGATAAGCTGCAGGCTATTAAGCCTGCTGTGGTGGTGACAGAACACCTGTCACTTGTGCTTTACGTTTCTGGGACTTCCACAGCAGCAACTCTAATCCTAAAAAAGCAGTGCTGAAACTAATGGCAAAACCAAGACAAACCCAGTTCACTCCCCTGCAGCTTTAACAGGGACTGGGGAAGGGAGCTGTGCTCAACTAACATGCTTGCCCACCTCCTTCTCATCACAGCTGTCACCAGGCCGTACTATGACTTTCTGATGCGTCAGAAGCATCCCACCCTGCCTACGACGCTCCCTCAGCAGCAGGTCTTCATGCTGGCAGAGCCCAAGCGCAAGCCCTCGAACTTCTGGCAGAACATCAGCAGGCTGACACCCTTCCGGAAATAAGGGCAGCCCCATGTTTGTGCCTGAACCCCTTCTGAGAAAGCACTTTACCTGTCAGTCCTGGGAGGTGGAGCCCAGGTTCTTCCAATCCTTTGTTTAGAGGATGGCACATGTGCTCCTGCCTTCCCTATTTATTTTGCAGACCAACTGACCGCACTGGCTCTGAGGTGAGACACTGTGTGCGTGCTTGCACACACGTGTGCATTTGTGCCAGTCCCGTCGAGCCAGCCTTGCACAGCGCCCAAGAGGCAAACTTCCAGGAAGAGCTCACAGGAGGGGAGCCTGACACGTTTCATCTGAAAAGATTTTGCCTGTCAGCTGTACTTGGACCCGCTCCTTCCCGCTGTGAACAAACACTACTGCAGTCTGGCAGCTGTCAGAGAGGGGATGGCAGCTGATACACCTGCCTGCTCCCTGTCCACTGACATGCTCAGAACACCAGAGCCACTGACATTATACATTTTCCACGGAGGGATAAACCCTTCTRCTCTCTGCCCACCCCACTCCCCAGTTTCTCAGAGACGCGATCCTCCTACACACTTCTAATTCAGTTAGCCTGTGCAGGCACTCAGACAAGACAACAGTGAGTATTGCACTGTGACCTTTTTCTTTCCTTTAGTTCAACACCACTGATGAACTATATAGTACACTAAACCGTGCCAATCAACCTGCAGCATGAGTAAAGTTCAAGAATCTCTCTAGTGGGTTTGAGTTACGTAAGTTAGAAAAAATGTGCCTAATTAATACCATACTCAATTCCTTGGATTCTCGTCTCTCCATCATTCTGCCATATTTCCTGGCCAATGAAAATGCTCATTGTTTGTAATGTGTTTATTTATGGTAAAAATCAGAACTGTGTATTTTGTAAGTCTGTAATTGTTCTTGTCAGATGTTGTTAACTTGATGCCTGTTTTGTCTGTTTTTTTTTTTTTTTTTTTTAAGAAAGGTCAATATTTGCAAACCTAGCTCCCAGAAGTCAGAGTCCACTGTTCAACTCTGAAAGACTAAAACCATGGTTGTTATGGAAACTCCCACAGACCCTCAATTCAAGGGGTATTACTACAGGTTTTCGACACCTTTAAAAAAAAGAAAGCCACTTTAAAAAGGCCTATATTTGGCATTAAGAGCCTCACTTTAAGTATCCAAGTTTCAAACTGTGGCCAAAAAGAATTAATTTAAACCTTGGTTAGAGAAAGGAAAGATTTGCCTTACCCTAGTGAGAGTTAGAAGCCATACTGTCTGAATTCCCTAGCTTAGGAGACATCCTGTGACATTGGAAGGAAGACACCCGCTCATTCCAACATGATGCTAGCGTGAGTGAGCACTAACTGTCTGCAGAGCTCAGAAGTCCAGTGTTTGTTGATGCTGTAGCTGACCAAAGTCTGGTCATCCAGGGATATCTGAATTCAGTAGCATGTACAAAGTCATTCTTGCACTATATCTTCCCCCTAGACCAGGGGCAACATTAATTTCATAAAGAAACTTGTAAAAGTGACTCTCAGCCTGTGTTTGTCTCCAACATGTCTATCTGTGTGAACTTGTTTCTCCCCAAAGTCACTGTAGAGGTTCTGCTCTTGCAGCTTACAAAACAAACACACAAACAAAAAAAAAAAGACCACTAATCAGTAGAAGCCAGGCTAGAAGGTTACCCTCAACAAAGCTGTCCTCTGGATGGAAGACTGGTGAAGCAGTCAGTTGGAACACTGATCAAGGTTAGCAAGTCACCAGCTCCCCAATTCCTGCTAGCTACTTAAATGGAAAACATGTCCAGGAAACATCAAAAAAGCCGCAGGGGATGCTCAAGCCCCTTTGGGCAATAGGAATTAAAGAGGAACAGCAAATACCAAGAAGTAAGAAACATATTTGAAAGAGAACCCAGCTGCTCCTCCTGGGTCCTGCCCAGCCTGCTCCCCTGCCCTTCCTCCTGGGAAAACACACAACTCCATGCCCTTCTCCTAGGCAGAACCAGGTGTGACATCATCATTCAATACACTCCTACAGACAGTGGTGCCTAAAAACCTGCAAAAGTTCCCTCTCACGCAGAAGTACAAGAGCTGTCTGCCCATGGGCAGTTTAGCACTTCCCCCCAAAACCCCCATGTCACCCCCACACAACAGAGAAAAATGGACCTTCCCAAACTGGAAGCAGAGCCTTGAGCTGCTGTCTGACYGCCTCACGGTGCCCCAAACCAGCACAAACATTTACTGGTCTGTCATTTGTCAAAAATGCATCTCTAATGGCAGGCAGCAGTAGGGAAAACAAACCAGTGGGACATTGCAGGMATGGCCTTCAAACAGTGCACAAGTAGATTCACTAAAACTGGGAGGGGGGAAAAAAACAACCCACCAAAAAAACCACCACCACTCTGCCCTCACTTGCACATTACATCTGCATTATCAGCCTTACAGTGCTCAGCACTGCCTGCCTTCACCCYCTCGGCCTTTCAACCCACACCCCTCTGGGAGCCCTGGCTAAGCTCCCCTCCTGCTCCAGAGCACAGTGGCAGCCTAAGCTTTAGCAGCCAACACAAAGATCTTTTGACAGTTGGGCCTCTCAACGTGAACTAAGAAACAGAACTTTTGTTCTCTACACGTTGAGAGGACAGTGTGTCAACACRTGGAGGGCAGGGCTGGGAGGACTAAAACAAAAATGAAAAACACAACCAAAAAAACAACTTACTTCTTGGCAAGTAMCAAAATTAACAGTGACACCTGCCAGACACATGCCAAGTTACTGAGCGCTCTGCATGCCCTGAGCATTACATGGGTTGGACGTTTGTGTTCCCCCCCCCCCCCATCTAAATGCTCGTAAGGGCTGCCTCTGTGCGCAGCACAGCCTCTGCTGAACACAGCAAATGGCGCTCCCCAACGCCGGGCGCTTCACCTGCCGGCCCTGCTCGCACAGCCACACCACCAGCAGCATACTACTGCCCCTTTACAACAACCAACATTCACCCCCCACCAACAAGCTTAAGCCTTCTCTCTCTCTCTCTCTCTCTCTCCCTCAGGCGCGCTTGCTCGCTCTCTCATGCTCTCTCCCCCCTTCTCTCTCTCCCTTCAGGGGCACAACCCAGCGCTCGCTGCCCGACTCTCAGGCACAAACTTAAGCCCCAGAAGTGCTGCTGCACTCGCCCTGAGCCGAGCACCGCTCCCGCGGGATGYCACAGCACCCCCAGCGCTGCCCTGCCCCTGCTGCCTCGCACGGCCGGAGCCGGGTCGGGCAGTGGCAGCCAGCACCCCGCAGTAACAGAAGGCAACTGTCACTTTTGTGTTTTACCCTCAGTGTCTGCACTCTCCCTTCCTTACCCGTGGCATGTTTGTTTTGATTGGCCAGGAAGAAAATCTGTTGGCATGGAAATGATCCATTTCCTGAGCGTATCTGCTTTGTAGTAAAAATGGGGGAGGAATGCTGGACRGACCAGTGACCCTAGGCTGGAAGGGACCTTGGGACAGTTCCCCCCCCAAAGCAAGACCAACTGTGAAGCTGCATGCAGTTGCTCATGGTCTTGTCCAACTGCTATCTGAGTGTGCCCAAGGAYGGAGATTCCCCCAAAACCTCTTCGGGTCCCTGTTCAATACCTCACTGTCCCTGTCRTGGAGAAGAAAAAAAGTTCTTACACCTATTCAAAGTTTCCCTTGCTGCAACTTCTGCTCTGTTTAATTTGTATGTTGCTTTATACAYGCAGCTTTACGTCTACATTGAAGTCCCTGCAATGCAAATCCCGACCTATTCTACTGACTGAAATGGKGTGACAGTGGCACAGCACCCTGAAGTGCAGCAGCTTTGAAGGGCAATAAAAAATGCCCCTGCCCTCCCCCTGCTAAAACACACATAMGAATTGGCTACTATTGATTATCTGTGTAGCAATACTCTGAGCAGTAAATATGCATCGAGTTGTTTAAATTATCAGATTATTTACCATCTCTTCCAGAATTTACTCCGTATCTGACCAGTGCACACAAATGACTTAGAGAAACTTTTTACAGAAATCTTTCTAAGTGCCAAAACAGACTTCTCTGGCCAAACAGTATACCAGTTAATGAAAAGTTATTTATTTCTGGTAGAGAGAAAGACATCCTCTACTTGACTGCCTATCGGTACTCTTCCTAAAAAGTGTCTTCAGTTGGGATTCTAGTCTTGCAAGAAACATTTGGAGCTAGGATCCAATCCCCTATGTGAGACTGAAATCAGGTATAAAAGGTGATCACACTGAAAGAGATGGAAACCTTGTAACACAGTAGCTGGAGTCACAGCAGTGACAYTGATGAACAGGTAAGAATCAAACTCACTTTTCTCAACATACCTACCCACGTGCCAGCAYGTCAACAGACCACTTTGTAAGTCTGAAGAGGATTTCACCAAGAAATGCCATCCTTTATTTTCTACCCAGCACTAGTTCCTGATTCTCTAACCACAAAACCCATTACTTCCTGAACAAACTGTGTATCGGGTCACGTGTAACCTCCATTGGTTTTAAATGATTAGACACTCCAAAGTCACCTCATCTTCTAAGTCCCTGATTAAATGGTAAAATATACGTATGTCAGACAGTGGTAACAGACTAACCGACACTGAATTTCCCTCCTCTTCACCCTGGCATCTGGATTTTGAATGGAGTTACTCACATTGTACTGTCAATTAAAAGTRTTGGGGAGAATGCGGGTGTGGGACAGAAAGCATTCGTGTACACATTACATAGATTCACAAGGTCATCATCTAAACTCGTAAATAAAGGGGTTTTCTGGTGTATAAACAACAGATCAAGTACAGCTTCTGTCAAGATTTCTGAGCTACATGGACAACACAATCTTACCAGATTGGCCAGAGSAGTCCATYTGAGGCATGAATAAACAGAGACGTRAGAYTTCATAGAATCATAGAATCACCCACTCCTTCAGGACCCACTCCTCTGGAGATGAACCCTCTGCATGGCCAGAAATGCAGATTTTCATGCAAAACAAACTGAAGCTCCTGACATGAGTCTGAACAGCACCAATCATTCCGGATTTCACGGTAGAACCCACCTAACTACTCAGAAAAATACTTCTGCACTGAGTCACATAAAGAGGACAAGAAGACTTGATCCACGGGTGGTTTGGGGATTTTTTTAGGCTCTGTCTGTTCCCCTCCTTCTGTAGGAAGCTTCTTGTGAAAAACAGCCATGTYTCTTAATGAGTAAAATCTGCCCAGATTCCACTTGGACAAGTAAGACACAGACTTACGTAAAGCATGTGACCCGATCGGAAGAATGATTGGCTGAAGCTACCAGTAAAATGAAGAGAACCAGTGGCTGCTAAACAATATAGTTTCTGCTCCGACTTAAAAAAAAAAAAAAAAAGAAAAAACAGACCTCTATTTTGAACTATTAGTTTGGAATAACTGAGTCAGAAGAGGTGGGTRTATACACTAGAAAAAGGCTTATGCTTCAAGTTTTGATAGCATCAAAAGCAGTATAAACTGTCTTTGTACTAAATCAAAGTAACAAATAGATCGATTCCCATGGAGCTAAAAGTTCCCATGCAGCAGCCTTTAAGATCTTTTCTGTTTTGTCCGTTACCTGAAGAACAGTGGGGTGTAGGGTGGGGAGGGGTCCCGTTCCTGCCTGGCCTAGTCCATCGCCTCGCTGCTATACGCTGCGGCTAATCCCAGCTGTCCAGGGCGCTGCTCCACAAAACCAGCGCTTCAGTCTGTCATCCAGAAGCCTACGATGTGCAGACCGCCTCTATCCGGGTGTCCAAACAGCTTCCTGAAAACCTCAGAGCGCCAGGCCCCCCTGCCATGGATCGGGACAACTGGAAACAGGCATCTATGAGTAACAGACATTCCAAGAGAATCTCAGCTTCAGACTGAAAATGCAACATTTCTTGGAATGCCAGAATGACAGAAATTAGCTTTTCTTAATAAAAAGGCCTTTCATGTTTTGCAACGTATGTCAACTAGCAGGCTGTGCTCCTCCAGATGTACTGTAATGGAAGCGTATCTTCATGTAACAGTAGAATTAAATATAACAATCCCGCCACTGATTTTTAAGTATCGGTCTTTTGAACAAGTATTGYACCACTTGCTACACAGACTGCTTTACAACTCTGTCAGCATCTGTGAGGCGGTACAGCTTCCAGCAAGTGCTAATCTCTTATTTTACTGTTATTACTTCAACTGTTTTCAACTCTCGTGGCAAGTTTTGCCATGCACCTGCTAATGAAGGTTATGGGATTACCTGTTTGGACAGCGAATGGGGTAGTACAATAATTCCTAAAGCTTTAAGAATGGAGCTGTTCACACTTCATCCAACTGCTGGAGCCTCAGCCTGTACCTGCTGCTACTCAAGTTTTCTACTAAAGTTAGCAGGACTGGCCACTGCTATTTGACAAGTAGCAGTACCACATCGGTACGATCGTAAGGTCTCAACTATGATGTCCTGTACCAGCCTACCAGTTTAAAGTCCCTGGCCCCAGAGCTCCCAGCCTAGGCAAAGCTGTAGGATCAGCTCTTCAGGTAAGTAATGGGTTAAAGAATAAGAGCTTTGGTAATGGACAGAAATTAACTGAAAAAACCTGAAGTGTTTTCAGATGATTTTAACCCACTGAAGGTGCAGTGTTGTTCATTTAGTTTGACAGTGCAGGGGCGGGAAGCAATCTCCAAAGCAGCAGAGAGAAATCCACACCACTCATTTCAGAGCTAAGCTAGTGCAAGAAGGCAGTCAAAAATACGACACGTCAGATCCAGAATGCACCCCTGCCGCCTTCTGCCGAGCGCTACACAGATCAGCGTGGGGTATCGGAGGATGGCCTACCGCACGCGCAAGAACAGCAGCAACCTGGATTGCACTTGCCTTTATACTCACGGCCGCACAGCTTCAGGCTCACGAGAGGCCAAAGGGCACTCCTTCCCCGCCACACAGCAATCACAGCTTGCCCTGCCTCGGGATTAACACCTCACACCACACTTTGTTTCTCACCACGTCTCCCACACGTTTCCTTAACAAGCTACATTACTAAAATCTCATGGCTTTGGCAGTGCTGGCGGTTTTAGGAAAAATACAGCCTGCTCGTTCTTTTTGCGTAACACTCCTGTCATTTTCCTCCCTGCAACTACGCCAGTCTTCTCTGCACGTAGTGAGCTTTTCTTTTGCACAACTTTGCTACCAAAGCAGCTCCCTGTTCTACAACCTGTGCAAATGAAATACCTGTGATACCTAACCCAGACTTGCGTACCTTTGTGTGTGACTGTTTACATATACGTTTGTGAGATGGGAAATAAACAAGCTATCAACTTCACTCTTGTCTAATTCTGTAATCCTCCCATAAAACATTAACTACCGAGTATACAAAATAAGCCTTTATATCTGCCATAATCAAATGTAGCTATGTAACACTATTCTGCTTAAGAGTTCCTTCTATCTTTCCACACCTGCTTCTTCCCCCTTTTCTGAGAAGCAGCTGCCTGCTTGAACAGCCGTTACCTAGGCTTGACAGTAATTTTTTTTCCTTTAACCTCCAGCAACCTGGCACAATACACTTGCTATCCAAATCACACCATCAAGAAAAACCCTACCCCCAGCTTCAGCCATCTTAGCATTCATGCACTGAAAGAGGGCACAGCATTTGATCTCAACCGTGAACTTCATGTGACTACAATTCTTACAATAAGGCTGGTAAAAGCAAAACTGTGGAAAGGCGTGTTGTTCCCCTCCCTCTTTCTGAAGCRTCAATTTGTCCATGTATTTTACCTTTCTTGCCCAGAAAAGAACAAGCTATTGTAAACCATTACAAMATAGATTAATACAGCCCAAAAAGGAAGGTCCAGCTGCACTAATTTAAGCTGACACTTGGGCTGCTCGGTGCCAAGTTCTCTATCAAGTTTGTATTTGAAGTACCTTTTAGCCCACCAAGGTCTATAGCTATGGGTTACCTGGACCCATAAAGCTCAACAGTCTTCCCTGTAGGTCTGCCATTCTCTCCGTAACACAGACAGTACAACTTCCCATAGCTACCAAAGACCTCTTACTGCTGGACAATTTTTTTAAGTTTTTTTTAAAGTAGTCACATAGACCCCATTCTATTCTGGATTATTAAGATAGCTAACAGCCCAACGGACTTTGAAATAAAATCTAGAAGAGCATTTAGCCTCCCACACACAAGTCAGACATTTTATCCATGTAATGCAGCAACACCTCCTACCCCAGCACTATGACTGACATTCCCTACAAAGGAAAATTCCCAGCTCAATAATAATCAGTGTATCACTCCRGACTCCAGGGGAGCTCACCAAGAAAACTATTTCTGTTACCTACTTTGTCTAAAGCGAGCCATGGRGCTTAGAATTTAAAGTAAGATGTTAAAAAAGGCAAACTTTCTTTTCGTCCATAATTAGTTACAGGAAAACCTGAAACTCAAAACTTCTTGCCTGATTTCTGACAATCGCTAACTGAGCTRTCTGTTACTTTTCTGGAAGGGGCTCTGGCTGTCACCAAGTGTTCAAAGCTGCCTCTAAAATGAGGGAAGTTCTTATCAATACATCTCACCTTCACAGCTARTAACTAAAGCCACTCATCAGCAAGTACATGGGAGAGTAACATGCACCACAATGTCATTGCAAAATGAATCTGGGAAGAGGGAGGGAAAAAAAAAAAAAAAAAAATCAAACCATTACTAACCCACCATTTTGGTAGTTCCATGGATACACTTAAAACAAACAAGAACACCCCCCCATATACAGACTTAAAAGTTCAGTACCACATTCTTACAAGTGTCAGATACAGKAAAAAGTAATTCTTCACAACAGACCACCACAAGAACAGCTATACCGGAATCCATCTAACCCAAGAATGATCAGCATCATTCTGGAGAACAGTATTTCCCCTTTATATCCTCCCAGATTCCAGCAACCCACTGGTTTGGGACTATGAATTTTCATCAGCTCCAGTGATCTGCAAAAAAAAAAAAAAAACAAACCAACAACAACAAAAAAACAAACTCCAAACCTATCTCCCTGTAAAATAAAAGTGATCACAGGATAACTGACACGCAATTAGCTTGAGGTAAAACGCACTAAGAAAAAAAATCCGTCCATGGGATTCCTAGCGCTTGGATACTATTTCAGAAGCTCAACCACTTGACTGAACAACAAAAAAAACCCTGTAGCAATAATCTCAAAAAACAAATGCTATTTCTGCAGCTCGATGCAGTTACTGACATTATACCTTCCTCTTCCACATGCGTTGCTTTTCACAGGAATGTTACCAGGTAAGTTATTGTTATTTTTGGAGACCTACGATAAATGAAAATAGCCAGTTAGTTCAAGCAGTGTAGTCCTGTCCCCCCCAAACATACATACTTCCATTTTAACATGTGTCATTTACAGCCACCCACACTTTAAAGAAATAGGGTAATTACCCACACCTCACACCTACTCAATTCTTTTCCTTCTGGGGAACACTCAAGACACTGATTTATAACAGCTTTCTGCTCAAGGCCTGTCACCTCTGAAACGGCATTGATTTGGTATCAAGTAAATGCTAAAGTGTTGTGAAATTTTACATCTGTTCCATTCTCTTTGTTTTAAGCTATAAAATAAAGTAATAAAAAACTCAACCCTCAGGAAATGCCTCAAAAGGCAATCAGGTAGGGTTGCACCATCTTCACCATCCTCTCAGGCAGCGCAACTTAAGGCAGCTTATTCCCCACTGGGAAGCCTTTACTACTGTATTTTGTTAGYCTTGAAGAAACCTTACTGAGAAAAGTCACTTAACCAATTTAAATCTTTTGCTTTGCTTCGATCAATCACTAGATTTCATTAGCTTAAAGAGTTTAAGAACATCGTACTGCTATCCAGCAACAGAATCTTTTCTAAAAGGATGTCACCAAAGACAGTAGGAAAAAAAAAAACCACAATAAGCAACACAAGTCAATCTTTATTGAAAACTGAAGTATTAATACATAACAATTCTTGTTACAATAAACGTGCTTTTAAGAATTTAAATCTGAGCTCATCTACTCATTGAATTGCATAAAAAATAAAAAAGTATGAATTTTCACAATTGAACTGGCTCAGAATGGAATCTCCACTCTTTGTGTTGATGCGATAGTTCAATGCAGGAGTGAGTGATGCCTTAAAACTTATTCTGGAAGACAACATTGACCTAAACTTAAAAAAAGTACCAATACAACTGTTTGTAAGACAGTTTTAAAAAAAGTCATAAAAAGGAAACCTGTGTCTATTTCATAACAAACATGGAGAACTATTACTGGGGCCTCTTGTATTTCCATTGCATGCACTCACTTTTTCAAATCTTGGACAGGAGGGCAGCCAATAATAGCATTACAATAAAAAAAACCCACTAACAAATCCATTCTACTTAAAACAAGTCTGTACAGCAGCCAGCTAAAAAAGCTTTCCCAGTTTGCCTGCTAAGTGCCCAAAAGTCACAACAGTTTAGAAAAAGTCACGTTCACTTTCTTGATGGTGAAACTTCAGAGCCCATAAATTGTTTGGAATATTTTTTAAAATCATAAATGGACCCTTACTACCTGTGGAATTCAGATGTTTCAGTGTTATATTCAACCCACACAAGAAAAGGTTTCCTTGTCCCCAGATAAGCACTGTTCCTCTGCCCTCTCTTCTGTCTACAAAACACACCTTATCCTCTCTCAACACCTCCCCAAACAGAGGTGTACACAGCCTGCTGAAAGAGTCCTCGCTACTTCAGAGGAGATCTCAGAATTAACTCGATTCTTGGCGAGGTTTGATGCACAGAACTATCCTAACTTTGCTGCAGTTGTTCCTGTTAATTGGCATTCTACCTCGTCAAATCAGAGGGTCTTGCAGGAAGCTTAGAGTTGATAAAATATAGGATTAGAAAGCTGACACTTATATTAATGAGAACAATCTGAATGAGCTTAAATCTTTATGTCTTTTGAACAGGTGTTCACAAACGCTCCGACATGAGGATTCATGGATTGCTTTGGACSCTCCGCACATGCTAAGGTCGGCCAGTGACACCTGCTGGCGAAGGCTGGACATGGATCACGCCCATCTGCCACTACTGCACAAACCACATCCTGGGCAACTGCAATTACCATTCAACCACCACAGCATCTGTCCTCTTTCCCACAAGTTCCAGCTGAAGCATCACTATTGTTCATGTTCCTAAGATGGGAGGTTTCACATACATGGTATTTACTACTCTCTGGTATGAGTTTAAGCCTAGAGTTAAGTGGTGGTATCGGATCGCTGTGCTTCACTATTCAAGCAAAAGTACGTTCTAAACCCAAATGAATGGTGTATAATACTGTGCTTAAGCACTGGGGAGTGATTCCAAGTCAATTCTGACCATCTCTTGTTCAGATACCTTAAGTGGCCTTACTACCCAAGTAGCAGYGAAGCCAGTATGCTCCACAAAAAGCCGTCAATGTTGAGTACCCTGGTATACAACTCTGTACCATGAACTATTCTCGGACAACACTAAGACACGGTGGTACTTACAGGTGGTAGTGGTGTTTTGTTTTGGTTTTTTTCAGTGGATGAAGCAATACAAGGAAGGACTTCAACTAAAATAAAGCATTTTTTTCATCTACCACTGCATCTAAGCGTTTAACTTGCATAGTACACTCAAAAAGAAGCTTTCTTGAACAGCATTCCTGCACATCTCCTAGAAACTTCAAACAGGAGATGGTTACGACAAGCATAAGCACGATCTAGTAGTAGGTTCTCTGTTTTCCTTCCTAGTGTTTCGCTAATAACCACCACGCCACTGACTAGGGCTACACAGTCTTGGTGCCAATTACTAGGCATTTTTCTTTTGCTGCTGCTACATTTAAAAGACATTTTCATCAGTTGTTCTTGACATAGGGAATACCTCAGTTTTTAAAAAATACTTTATCTAAACTCAACACCTGAAATTTGAATTTTAAAAAAAAAAATTTCTTTCTTGGACTTCTCTTTGTTATTGCTGCAAGTTATTTTCAGTTCCAGGTTTAAAGTAGTACATTTTTTTTTTTAATCATATAAAGCTGCCATAAGAGGGTGGTTTTTGTTTTTTTTTTTTTTTTTTTTTAAAGAGAAGCTTGATCTGAAATGTCTCTACTGCACTAGCTCTTTCCATTTGCTGAGGAGCTCTAGTGCAAACACATACTGCGTATTTATTTATAAAGGAATTCTAAATAGGGAATGTTATATAAAAAGCAGGAGAGAATGTTTCGTAAGACCCTCACTGTGTAAACGCCTATTTAATGATGTACAGTTTCCCCCGCCGCAGTTTTATATCCATGCTTTCTACTATTTGCAACAAAATACCATTAAGATAGTTATATATACACATATTCCCCCCATCCCCCTGCGCTGTGCTTTTGGTTACTTTCCATATCAACTACTGGAGACATGCTCCACCCTCCCAGCAGATTATAATCTATCAAAACTGGAAGGTGTAAGTACCTTTTAAAAAAGGTACAGTTTCCCCCTCGTGGATGAATCCCATAATGCAACTTAGAAAAAAAAAAGTGCTCAAGTGAGACTGCCTAAATGTTATGGAATATTATACAGAGACCAATTCCAAGATGACATTTAGGAATCTGAAGTTAGAGCAAACATATAGGAAGTTATATTCATTCCTTAAGTATTTATCTATTGCAGCATTCATGAAAGTTCTCTCCTATGATTTCCAAAGCTTTAGTTTATTGGGTGATGAGACAGGAGACAGCAAAGCTTTGAGCTTGTTCTTTATAGCTTCTCCCCAATATAGCACTGTTTCATACCTCAGCTCTTTGTTAAAATCATGCTAAGACAACAAAATGTCACTCTCTACTAGCTAAAATGGACAAACGGCCTGTGCTAATGTTCACTGTACTCTCTGGCACACTTGACTAATCAAAGCTGCAAATCTACTACACAAATGGAATTGTTAAATAGACTTGAACGAAGCAGTACAGATTCAAATAGTTTGTCTGGGGTAATCTTCTGCTCCACGTAAAAACATATGGAAATCCCTAAGCTGCAGTAAGTGCTCATCAGTAAGATTTAAAGTACTTATTCCAACAATATAGTCCTGTTCAAGGCATTAGAAATAAGGGGGCCGTCCACTGACAGTGATTCATGCAAAATAAACCTGAACTTCATTAAACAAAAAAAAAAAAAAAAAGGTAAAAAATATGGACAGTGCTTACTGTAAAAAATAAAGTTACTGAAGGTTCTAACCACCAACAGGTTATGAAGGTACATAAGCCTCCCACCAGGCCAGAGTACTGGAATGGCAGCATTAAATCAGCACAGATGCTACCCTGAAGTAGCTGCCAAATCTGTACAGGAGCAGAACACCCCAAAACAAAGCATAACTAGATATACAACTTTAAAACATTTACTTCTGAATGGAAATTAACCTACAAGAACAATACAGCCTGATATACCTCTCTGTAAACGCTTAAAAGGGAACAACATTTTATAACCATTTACTGCATAATTTATTGCAGGCAGAATGTATTAAAAAAAAAGAAAATTGCATGTTTCTGGAATCGTAAGTCAAGCAGGTTTAAGAAAAACCTTGATTTTATGTGCAATATTCAAATTTAAAAATTTAAAATCTCCCCCGTAACAATTTTGGTATACAAATGGGTTCTAAGGCTAGCCCTTTATCCCCACAGCATTTGCTTTGAGGTACTTTTTAAAAATTGAAGTTGCAAGAAAGAATATCAGAAATGACTCATTGCAATGAAATGCTAATCCACAGTCAGTCTTATTTTACGTAACTCCAAGTGCAATTTAGGAAGTAAAAAAAGAAAATACTAAGAAAACACATAAAAATGCTGTAACCAACAAATGGCTCCTACTTCAATTACAAATATTTTCAGAAAAGAAAAAAAAAGAACAGCTATTTGAAACCTCTATATTCTGGCAGTCCTACTACAGCATATCCATAGTCTATACTGCAAGTAGCTAATAAGGAAATTGTGTTAAAATGATTTGTTCCCCTTTAACATACTCATCAGGCACACAAGCTTTCCTCAGAATAACATGCAGCTGAACTCCTCCTGTTTGTCACAGAAAGCCCTAGCATTTCTTAAGTTTCAGGAAAGCAAGCTGGATCAACTGCACATACATTTTCAACTGACTACAACATTCTTTAGAAAAACAGCAAGGATTTCCTGAACTGAGAACTAAGAGAAAGTGTTTTTCTATCGCTCTGTGTGGCAGTCTCACTTTGACACATCTTGCATCATATGAAAGATAGTACTGGATATGTATCTCCCCAGGACATGCAATTCATTACGCAGGTGATGTCACCGCCTACTATTCCTACAAGCCAGTTTTGCCTCAAGGAAGTTTGCTTTATTTACTGGCACACACAGCATTACCTTTGTCATTTCACTCTGATCCTTAAGAACATCTGCATAACACTGAATCCATATAATGAAAATGAAAAGGTATGAAGTAAACTAATTGTGTGCGGGATTTCTACAGCTTGTCTGACTCATTTTCCAGTCACTCCAATTTAGTAGTTGAATTTAAAAAGAATACATCACTTAAATAAAAATATGCCCCTTTTAAACTGGCAACTCCCATCAACCTGAAAAAGGTTGAAGCACTTATCTAATGCATATTATGGTGTTCTATAAAGAAACTCACTTTCATGATTCTACCTTTTAAGACCCTGCATACATTACAACAGTGCATTAGTGATACAAGTTGTAAAATACTTTTCGGTTCCTTTGGATTTGCATATGATGGTTTTTGCATCAGTCACTGCAGGTAGATTGAGCAAGCTTTGTTTTTGTGTTTTAACATGCATTCAACTAGATATGGATCAGAATAAGTTTATACTCCCTTTTTATCATTATAATTAGCTAAAAAATTGCAAGACAGTCCACAAAACAGGATTTGCTTTAAGACTAACTGCTGGAGTTCCAAGATGTAAGATATGCAGCACTGGAAAATCTTCAGTGATCAGGAATTAGTAGTGTTTAGCCAAGTGTTGAAAGCATTCAGAAGAAGAGTCCTGGTTGGAGGCATGAGGGCTTCAGCACCAACTTTTAAACCTCAATTTCTTGATTGCATATCTCCCATCTTCAAACCTACGGGGGGGGGGGGGGGGGGAGGGGAAGTAGGAAATATACTCAGTTATGTTAAATACTATTTGAGTGTAGCAGAACGTTCTAACATTGCATGCACCACACTGATATGCACACACAACAGATGCTAAGTATTACATAATGCTACCCTAGCACTTATCCATTCAACTGAAATCTATAGGCTTCTAAGTTAAGAATTCACATTGATTTTCTCTCGTCATGTCCATTCCCGCTTACTGTCACCATTAGTAGTTTTAAGTAGAAGGTGCAATATTAAAAAGGTATTTTATGCTAAATTTAATTATCAGCAGTCATGAGTTTAGTCACAGCAAAACTCTCACTTTTTATACTCATGTAATATGACATTCTTGGATGAAATACTATATATGAAACATTCAAGATCTACAGACTGATACGTACTGTCACAGCAAAATGAGAAATGGCTGCTGCATTACTAACTCAAAGGGAATACAGTCACCTGTAATAACAGAACTCTGGACTGCTAACTGCTGGAAATCCAAAGAAAGGTAAAACAAAGTTAACTTTGTCATARACTAAATGGACTAAAAGGAAAAATTTCTAGTTCAGTTGGTCTGACAAGTCCTTATTTCAAATGAAGCTGTTCTCAACGCATGCTAGAAAACAACAGAAGCAGAAGTGGGAATCCCAAAAACGCTAGGCTTTGTGTCAGTCTGACACACTTACAGCTCCCAAATCCATCCCACCTTATAGCAGATTTCAACATTACACTCCTYTTCTTGAAACCCATGATCTAAATTTTGGTCCACATTAGAAATGATCTTTCCATGCTGACTGCAAGAGGTATGAACTGAGACTTACCCGAAACAGAGTGAATATATGAAATTAACTCAAGGTTGTGTATTTGTTTCAGCAGCTTGTGAGAAAGATTCATCCTCAGAGCAAGGCAAAACACYTACCGTGCCTACACACTTAGCCAATCAAAAATAAAACTACAAAGTTACACACATTGCTTCCTTCACGAATCACAGTACAGCTGAATTCAACAATTACCAATGAATCCAAAATACTGAATACATTTAGTCCCAGATGTATTTTAWTAAGGTAAACCTGAGGCTCATTCTTTCATATTCAACAACCATGAAYCATGAAAATGTTTCATGATTTCTGAAGATACAGACCACTGAAGAAGTCCCAATAGGCTTCCCTCCTCTGTGTATTCTTACTCAATTAGAATACTGCAGAAGTACCTCAGACCACTTACCTTCTGAAACATCTCCCCGAAAGAAACTTGCATTGCTGTCATTTATAAGAAAGATTAACTGCTTTCAATTTAAATCGGTAACTTACACTGACTGCCAGGATGATCACCACTGTGGGGGCACATAACTATAGGTTGGTGTTCCTGGAGCCCGATATGTGGGCATAGTAACTGGATGAGGGGCTACTGGAGTTGGGGAATGAGTTGTCAACAAAGTACCTAGGATGAAGAGAACATTTTTTTCAGTAAGCACAAATTCCAGTACAGGAGCAAAAAAGAGTTAATTTGAGAAACAATTACAGCTTGCTCATCTTCCAATTTAAAATTACCAGTATCATTTAGCACTCCAGCCCCAATCTTCCTTCAAACATYTATGCAAGAGGATCATTTTGATGTTTAGTCCAAAGCACACAAAGATAACTTATTACTCAAAAATAGCTCTAGCAGAAACCCTGCAACACAAGCGTTATTCACTGCAAAACTTCTTCCCACAGCAGGCTTTACATGCCATAAGGATATTTGATGGTACAGCTAACTTGACTGATAAATCAGAATAAATTAGTTCTTGTTTGCATTATTCTAGATAGGTTTTTACAGATTAAGGGGCTTCAGAAACAAACAGACTGAGATAGCAGGATCTTAACAGTCTTACTCTACAGCACTTTATAGAAACAAACACCTGGGATAAGCTTGCCCACATTTGAAACTCCAACGTTACCTCAGTTTGCAACACGTCACTTCTCTAGTTTTGAGATTCCTCAAATTAAATGAYAAATTTGACAAGATAAAAACCAGAATCTGAAAACAAGCTCATGGTTCTCGTTTTTTAGATTACTGAACTGAACTCCTTGGAGAGAATGTGGACACTTCTTCGTGAGCTAACACCCACTGAGTAACAAAGCATGACACCCCCTCAGTAAACACTCACAGATGAGTCTARATATTGGTTAAACAACATTTTCTCCAAAACACTACCACTAAAGGAGTGTGGCATTAGGAAGCAGACAWCCCTAACCATGGCCTATCACACAGAAGACCTGCAGGTAGTACAAACACATAAAGTGTTACATCTCAAGATACAAAGAAGGTCAGCGATACAAGGTGCGGGCTGAGMACACTGCATTTTCCCCAGCCTTAAGGGGTTGCTGTTTTCAGCTAGGCACAGAGAAATGGATTGAGAAGAGGAAGTCAGACTCTTGACACTGATAAGATGAGAAGCAAAGGATGCAAGAGTAAGTGAAATTCCATACAAAGAAGAACTAYTTTATCATAATACTAATATCTGAAAGAGGATGTGATATCTCCATCCTTAGAGATGATCAAAATATCAACTGAAGCAATACGCAACCTGATCTAGCTGGACCCACTTTGAAGACACTGGACTAGATGACCTACAGAARTCCCTTCTAATCTAGACAATTTTGTGATTCTGCCAAGTACACCTCTGGCATCACATTTTTGTCATGCAGCTGTGTGCTGTCTCGACCTGAAAGGAGAGCTTCATCAAGAACACATAAGGGGTGTAAGTTCACATACCTGCTGACATTGCCATAGTAGTCCCAGCCACCATCCCCATAGTCACACCGTTTCCTCTTGGTGGCGGAATCGGAGCAGGGTACATAGTTGCCGGCATGCCGTTAGGCTGCACAACTGTGGTGTGGTGAATTACGTGGGGTGGTGCTGCATATAAAGGCTGCGTGTAATAAGTGCCTTGCTGTTAGAGAAAAAAGTAAATTAAGTAATTATAGTATAGCTGGTGGGGAAGATAAATGATGTCTTCTTTCATGAATGTATCATACAATAAAAGCATTATTCTAAAGATGCAATGTATTCACAGGTCAGAAGCCAAGACATTCATTTCAACTATTCCAATTGCATTTCACTGGCAAACTTCCTAACATTTAGCCCCTTTTTAAGGCATTTGGGGTAACATTCAAAAGCAGGAACCTTTGTAGAACTCCACTGCTGTCTGCACCCTCAACAATAAGGGCTCATTCGTCATTCATTCCCTTCGTTTCGCATCTTTTCATGTATTAATCCATGACAGAACTTCTCTCATTCTTTCAMAACGTTTTATTCAGCTGCTTTTAGTTAAAGAATGAAAGGTTTTTGACAAATCCAAATACACTAAGCAGATTGGATAAACCTTGTAACGTGCTTATTAATTCCCTTCAACTACTGYGTACAGGCCAGGCAAGCTTCCTCTATGCAAAAAGAGGGCCAACTTTTCCCCAAAATATCACTTTTACTGAAGTGTCTTAATTCTATCCTTTCTAATAGTTTTCAACAGTTTGCCTAGCATGAGACTTGGTAACTCCCTGAATCACAACAGAGGCTTCCTAAAAAAATAAAAAAAAAATAAAAAAAAAAATGCAAGTTTATGACATTTTTTGACAAAATGAAATCAGGATGTGGTAGTTACAGCATCCAGCACATATTTTAAAACTACTGAATCTAGTGTCCCTTCAAAGACTAAACACTTTATCAGTAAGTGCAGAGTAACTGTCATGTGAGAGAGAATGTAAAAGTGCACACACACACACACTCTCTGTAAATCACTGTAATAAGAATTCTCGCTGTAGGCAGCTAAAAATTCTCTCCATTCACAAAGAAATAAATGTGATGTAAAGTTAAGAATTCAAGCAGATACTACAAGGTAAACAAAGTAGTATCCAAACAGCCAGTTTTTTTGGTTTTGTTCATTTACCTGTGCATATGGATTCTGCTGTGGATAGGCACTTCGAACTGGGTACACAGCAGTCTGGTAGGGATTCGGTGACGAAGAATACGGTGGCACTGCACCACTAGTGGGTGAACAAGATACTTTATATGGGGTGCCTGGTGTATAACCTGAAACAAAGGTAAATCTGCATTAAAAACATSAAAAACAAGTGTCAGTACACTGCTTTCTAAAGTTAGAGGTAACAACTTTCTTAATTTCCAAATTCCTTAATCTTCATGCGAGTACTTAGTAGGCTAGTCTCAATATCCAAGCACAAGTTCTATCATTTACATAATACTGATAACAGTCTGAAAATAATACCTGACTCTGTCAACTAAGCATGAAACRTTAACTGTATTTTTGCACAATTTGCTTTTCAAATCTGTGGATATGGAATAAAAAAAGCGGATTTTGATTTTCATAGTAATATCATTGAATACTTGGATGCGGCACATTAGGCAGCATTCCTACAGAGGAGGATTTGGTACATGTTAGTATCAGCCCRGTTCTCAACGCACCCCAAATTGTACTGGCAAAACACAGTAACAGTTAACTAACCTGCAGTTACCTTTTGTAGAAGATTATACAGCACAAGAATAACCTAATTTCAAAAGTCAGAATCACGTAAAGAGCTCAAGATCGATTTTCAGAGAACAGAGAGACACAACCTGCAACYTCCACTTCAACTTACATTTATTCATATTTGTTTTCTGGCATTTTCTGAACTGGCTAAAATAAATGTGAAAGGCCATCCCTTTAAAACACAAGCACTGCAGAGTTCATTGCAACTGCAAATTAGACTTCAAAGGCAAATATCTTTAAATCTCTTTTTTGTGTATTACATACATAGACATAYCCTTAATCATCGCTGAAGAACTATTTTTATACATTACAAGAAGACTTCAGATGCCATCAGAAACAATTCTGCATTCCTATTACAAGGCCTCCGAAATCGGTCTGCCTTGTAAATGGTGGGAACTGTTCAATTTTTACAGGGATAAGTAGCAACTGCTGGCTCAGACCCTGCCTAGAGACAGTTCTTCCATAATTTCTCCAGCCCTCATCAGACAAGGTCTCAGGATAACAGAACAAGGACTTGATGAGGCACGGAGGAGATCTATGAAAAGCACCATTGCTGCTGTACACTACACTCCCAAGATTATACTATGGCTTAATGGTCAGAGTGGGAATACAAATACCTTTAGCAGCAGCATCCACCAGTAATGACATTTAAGGTAGTAAACAAGAGGCATGACCTATTCTGGAGAAAGCATCAAAGCCCTAGCCTGCGCTATGCTGGAAAGATCTTGGGTCTTATGCAGGTCCACCACACTAGGAGATAACATCCACAGATACGATTTCTGTTTTGTTGGAATTGTACAAACTAGTACTAGGGCAACACGAGGAAGAACAAACACTTGGTAATTATAGAAAAAAAATGAGACTATCAGACTAGATATTAGGTTGACTTTAAAAACTGTCTAGAATGTGCAGACTTCAATACAGAGAACAGATCTGGAGCCATATAGCAGAGAGAACATTTGTGCTGTGAAAAAATCAGTCTGYGCAGACAGCATCATGACAGATGACCTTCCTTCTTTTTGCAGAAGTCTGAGGTTCTTTCCAATTTCATTCCACCCTTCAAACTGAAAATTGTTACGTTAACAAAGAAATAGGTTTACTACATTTTTCTTCTTTTTTTTTTTTTTTAATAGAATTTATCACCTTTAGAGACACTACAGAAAGCTACCACAGCACTTAGATGAACTCTTTTKAGAGATCCTAAGTATTTGAAGAATAGGGCATGCTGACGAAGTAACTTCTATTTCTAGTACRGGGAGCTATTTGTGTTGAAAAACTCAGCTACAAAATGCTGAACATGAAGCATCACTACTGAACTACAACTATGTCCTCAGTCAAGCCCACTCTCATTCTAAAAACCCACTGATACAATTGCCTGCTGCACAGACAATTTAATTTTCATTCTTGCGAAGTGGTACACCTGTGCAAGAGGTATTCTGTCTTCCCAYTTAATTTTTTTCTCTCCTACAGGGAGCAAAGACCTTAAAAGTAAACCACATGGTTATTCAAAAACACAGAAGTTTAAGAGAGAGACCTGTAAAAAGGTACTCTTTCTGAACAGCAGTGGCACGGCACATTCAAATACTGCTGCATGATGTGAATTTACAAAAGCTTTGATTCTACAAACAAGCAGTTACATCAGAGAAGTTAAAAAAAAAAAATCCCAGCTGTTAGGACAAAGTACTTCAAGTTGTTATTTTCCTGAATTAGAAGATCTGGACATTTTGAACTTTAGTTCATAGCTTAAAGAGTAGCTAAAAATTAAAGCTATTCTTAGTTCTGAAATAAAAGCTTATTTTCTATTCAACAGCAATAAAGACTCTAATAGTACTAGCTTTGAAAAAAAATAAGGACATTCAAAGATAGTATATCACTTCTATATGCCTTTATTCCTTTTTTACATAAAAGTGAAAAATTTCTTACTCTAACTTTGTTATATAGCATGAGACATATTCCAAGATTAATCAATGCAAACTAATCTTACAACACGATTAAGCCTAACAAGTCAAGAATCTTCTCCAGAAACCATAACCTTCTATTACAACATAACTGACATGGAGGAAAAAACCCAATCAACTGGATAAAAACATCGGTCTCGTGATTTGGTAAATTGATTACACACAGGCAGAGACACATCACTAAGGTAATCTCAACCATGAAACAGAACAGCCTATCAGTAATACAAGCCAATAATAAAAGCCCACATAAGGTTTTGATTCCCATGCTAAAAGTTATACCCCGATGGGAACCGATCTCCCTTGAACATCACTCAAAAAAGTTCTTAAGCAATCCCACGCAAATGCAAGCTGGTCCCCCTAGTATGATACTTGCACAGAGGCAATACCCTATCCAAAGTATAGAGATTTTTTTTTTTTTTTGATTACTGGAACTTACAATATCCACCCGTTTCCCTACCTTCAATTCAAGACCGAAGACAAGCCAAAGTCAGTTCTGCRCTCGCTATGCCTCTAAGCAGCAAACAGAACAGACACACAGGTTGTACCAACTCCACAGTTCCAAGGGAAGCTACACAGCTACACACTTTTATGAAGTTCTGCAGGGAAATATTTTSGATTACTTACTCTCCCTTGCCTCAGTAACTGCTGCCACACCCTTTTAAGAGTCCGCTGGTGTTAATGAAATGCCATACATTACAAACATTGAACTTCAATGTTGCAAGCAGGATTCCATAACACAAGCTTCCCAATTACAAGCACCATGCTTTCCTATTCCCATAAGTTGCACAAGGGCATTCAGGGACAAATTTGGTTATGTGCCATGTGTATCTCTGAAAAACTGGCATAATACATGCAAGTGAAAGAGCTCCTGAAGATGGCCCAGATCTACATTAACAAAGCAATGTAAGGAATTCCTTAGTATGCAAAATAACCACAGGGAAAATACTGTTCTATCAGATGTATATTCCTGGTTTAAGTGGAAATGAAATGCTACCAGTTTCTGTTTTGTTTCAAGCATTAGCACATCAAAATCATATTCTATTCGTGAAAGCAGAACTACATAAAAACAACTGAGGTGAGTGCTTTGGTTCCTCTTGTGTCTGTTTTTTCATCTCCCTTTTCCTAGGCTCACCACATTCCCTTTCTCTTAAGTGACAAGCATGCGAGAGTAGTTACCTAAATCCTCCCCCAATATCCACTATGGACAAAACAGTTTTACCCAGCAACCAGGCTTTCTTGACAATTAGTTCGTGGAAGACAATTTTAAGGGCAGAAAGAAAGCAGCAAGCTGAACGTGGAAAGAGATATCATTTAAGAAAAGGATGAAAAAGAAGTATTTTGAAGACCACAGACAGAAGAAAAAACAGGAATCTGGAAACAACCAGTAGGATGCAAAGCAAGCAGAATCAAGAAGGAAGTAGTGAAGGGAAATGCGATGCAATCCTCAAGCATCAGCCTGAAATGTAGAAACAACAGGTAAAACCTCAGCTTTTTCCTCCTCTGAAGGTGAAAGCAGTATGACTTAAGACAAGATTATACTCATTTTGATTTATCAGATGATTCCTTATGAGTCATATTCAAAGTACTGTAAATCTTATCCCACAGTATAAGTGTTATTGTAAGCCCCTACAGCTTCTCCTTTCTTGGTTCTAACAACTTCCAAACTTCAGGTTACTGCTTTGACATACCTATTACACGTACCTGTTTGGAAGGTCGGATTTGCTCCAGGATACATGTTAGGGGAATAGGCAGGAGCAGCTGCTGCATAGCCCATTGGGAAGCCAGCTAGAAGAAAGAATATGACAAAGTTATTTTCTAGACTGACTGCACAGTCTAACTAGACTTTACTCTCAAAGATTCTTGCTGTACATCTTTTAACTGAGATGAGCTAACAGATGGCCTTCAATCACACCTCCTCAACTGAAACACCGGGCTCCTCTTCCCCCAAGCCACCTGAAGCTGAATGTTAGATGAAGGGAACAGCTAAGGAGTCACCAGTGCCATTCTCCCTTACATCCCTGTTTCAGTAAATCTCAAAGTTGGCCAAGTAACTCTTAAGTTAGTTGGACAACAAAGTTTTGTGCAACTATCCAACCCTCCTCCCCCCCCAAGTTTTAAGACCTGAGGTACATAAAATATTTACCTGAAGGGATTTTTTCCGCAGAAATAAATCCCTAAAAGTCTGAGCGACTTTGACTCTCCAGATCAGAGGTATCACAAGTAGAGCGTACAAAGCAACCTTAGGTAGTCCAAAATGCTTGTTGCATTTGGCACAGATTTGTTACTACACTCAGGTATCAAACAAGCTCACCAGTTTCAGGCATGTACTAYGACGGCTAACAGTAACAAATGATAGGTAAACACTTCTACACCAGAATACAAGAACCACTACGGCTGAACTAACGTTGTGATATACTGGCCTCCAACGTAAGGCAAAAATCAGCATTAGCAAAAGCTACGGTTACTTGAAAGATACCAAGTTTGTTTAGATTGTAGTAAGTGAAATTGCTGAATTAATCATAGCTATTAATTTTTCCAGGAACTTATTTACATTGTTCCAAACTGTAAAACTGAGTAATGTYTGTATTTAGAAAGAGAGTTGCTACCACATTTTGTTATCAACATACAAAGATTTCAACTTCTCCAGATAAAAGGCAATTACTATTTGCATATTCTCTGTCAGGCTTAAAGCTGCTAGTTTTAAACTGCTATTCAAATCTGAAGGGTTTCTATTTTGCTATAAATCCCAGAGTCCTTAGCAATTCCTCCTAACAATAAAAATTCCTTAGCTCAGGACTATATATGCTAACCTAGTTTTGTAAAGCACTCTGTAAACGTACCAAGTGACATACACTTGGCACTACTATTAGATGGTCAGCATGRATAGGACTAAAAAAAGCATTAGGCTTGAAAATCAAAGGTAAAAAAAMCATATCCAATTCATAACAACTTTTCAGAGTGTAAATAGGTCTTAAGATTTCAAATCCACAAGCTGCTAGTGAAAAGCTTTAGTGCAGCTTTACACATTACTCAAACTGACTACACATCTGCAACATTATTTATGTTGTATACATTTTCAGGCCTCTATTCGTTCTTCACAGGTTTAGTTCCACAGYAGAGCACTCTGAGCTGCTCCAGAAACAAGTCGTTCGTGAAAAAATACAACTACAAACAGCAATTTTAACTTCTACACAGAACTTTCATCCATGTGAGAACATTTGGATATTGATTCCTTGCTATGGTAAACCCATCCAACAATCTCAAATAGATGTCGTATAATATAAACAGCTATTAAATATGCAACAGCTTTAGAAACACAGTGCCTTTAAATAATACCTTCCACCTAGCGATATATTCATTACTTTCTATTACCATGTAACCCATGTAAATTCAATGATTCTGAATGGAGAATCTGTAGCTTTTAGATTAGGAGAGGGAGACTTAGTTACACAACAACTTTTTAAAAAATCCTAAAACGCAGGTCTGCTTTTCATTTTAGAGAATGTGTTTTGTGTTTATCCCAGATCTTTAAGCATGAACCAGGCAGCTCAGCAAACTATCTGTAAGAGTGTAACACTGCAGAGSTTATTGAGTAAGCTGAATTTAAGGGTCACAGTTGTGCAAACCGACTGACTGTCTGCTGTAAGGAAGAATTTTGAGTGATCAACTTGTAGCATGACGTTTAAGGCACTTCTATAACAATTCTACTTCAATTCCACATATTTTAGTTATGCTAGTATACAACCAAGCGAAGACTGGCAAATATACAGTACTTACATAATTCAATATGTAGTCTAATATGTATAACAGCAGAATAAAAGATWAGAAGTTGTAATGTTGTTTAACTGCTATTGATGAATCTACAATAGCGTATCTTCCTAAGTAAATTAAGGTACCACTTACATTAGTATAAACAAGAGCTTCAATGCAATGTRTAAATGGTTATAAGTACAAATGAAACCCTGGTTAATATAAGTCTGTGTTTAGAAAATGAATAAAGATAAAAATACAAAGTTATATTTAAATAATTCATAATAATCTTTATCTAAAGCAAAAGAAAGCCTTGAAAAAGCAAACTATTACGACTACAGAAGTAATTGTACTGTAACTGGTACTAACTAGTAAACCACTGCTGCCTGCCTTATTATAAAATTGCTGTAGTCCATATAACTAAGACAGTTACAGAGAATAAAACCATTCTGCGGGATTTATGGTTACACAGCATCAGCTTTACAATCTATTACTGCACCATTTCAGTCACTCAATACACTTAAAAACATTGCAAGMCGGTTTGGGTTTTCCCTTTATAAATACTGTAGAAATCAAGAAAGGTACACTAGTTTGAGGAAAAAATCAGAAGTACCTGAAAAGCAAAACATAAAAATTAAAACGTTTTTGAGACTATCAAGTCAACAGTAAAGACAATTCATTTATGCACTGGTATTTAGAAGAATGAACAGAGGAAAGTAGAACAGAAAAATAGGAACTCCAGTACACTACCTAAGCTGAAAAACAAATTTAAGAACTGTAAATGCCAGTAGAAAACTATAGTACAGCTACAAAGAATATAAACAGTAAYGGCACAGAATGATTTCTAGCTCCCAACACAGACACCAACTAAATCACAAAACAGCCTCCCTGTAAAAGCTAAAAAAGTTTAATTGGTTACGATACATAMAATCGGAGCTGAAAGACCCTCCAGCTTCTCCCAGGATGGAATAATGCCCTTACCCCGCAGATACCAGAAAAAAAGACYGCATCAAGGCATACTGCTTGAAATGCCCCACAGAGTCACACAGCCCTTCTCTTCGGCCTTCCTGGAAACTTCTGTCCAAATCTTATTATTGCCTTATCCAACCTCTGAACTGTTCAGAAATGAACCCTGCTCACACACACATTAGGAGATGAGGGGGAAAAACCCTGGTGAGAAACTTGAAGCCGAATGAGAAGCAGAGAAATCGAAAAATACATTTAATTTCTGGTTTAAAAACATCTTTTGGCCATTTTCTTGGTCCCACCTTTGATGCTATGCTTTGGGCAGTCATAAAACAGATAGCATGAACAAGAATTAGAGGATAGAAAGGTTATGAGCGCCAGCCAACCAGCAGCAGAAATAGAAGGACTCCTCTTCTTGCAGGGCATAATTATTAGAGCTCCTAAAATAAGCTGGTTTGGAAGAGGTACTGAAGTTAGAAATATAACAGCACAACTAACATCACTAYTGAAATGTCACTTTTTAAATTTAAAAAACCCCACCCAAATCCCAAAACAGATTACCATACATGAAGCCATTCATAACTGACTATTTCTTCTTGATTACAAAGACCAGTGTAACTGAAACTGATTAAAAAACAGTGTTACTTACCTGGATAACCAATTCCTTTGGCATTTGCATAGGGAACCCCAGAAGATCCAGGACTATACACAGGATTCATGATTTCAGTAACTGAATCAGGGGGAAAAAAAAAAAAATATTTACTCAAGTATAGGGAAAGCTTGAAATCTCAGCAACTAAAATGGAACTGGAAATGGGAGAAAGCGTAACGGAAGAAAAAGTAACAGAGGAAAAAGCAGCAATTCCACTACTCATCAACATTAAAACTGTAGCTGCAAGCAAGAGAGAGTCACTGCAGAAGTAAGTTTCAAAGCATCGCAACCCTCAATCGACTAGGGAATGTCTCAGGAATTAAACGTTCCCTGTTGTGGAGCATGCTTTCAAAATATTTCCATCCCTAAGAGCTCCCCCATGGTGTGCAAATCCATAACCCACTGCAGGAGTTCACATGTGTTGGACTTCTCCCCCCATGTCATCTATCATCCATCAATCACTTACTTATCTACCATCTATCAATCTTGGTTTCTTCCCATTTCCTTCTTGAAGCATCTAGCCAAGGGATGCAAGTACTTATGGTCTATTACTACTGGCATTTCAAGCCTGGGATTCCAGTCCTTTACCAGCACTAAATTCATCCACCATCAACAGCCCAAGTATTACAGAAGTAAGTGGCAAAGGACTTTCTGTAYTAGACAGCTAGCTCACATTTGTTTATTTGTTTACTTGCTGCTAAGTTCTTCAGAGCCTATGACAAGCTGACAGTTGGGTCCAGTCATTTCTGACTTGTACATTCACACACCAAAAAGGCACCTACAGCTAGCATCACTGGCAGGAATAAACCCAAATCCCCAGTTTTAAAAAGCATCTTGTACGTAAACACCAAGGTAAATAAAATGGCATTGAAGATACTTCTCAAATTTTTCGAGTACACCTCTGTACTTCGAGGAATACAAATCACTGCAGCACAGCTTGCAAGCAAGCCCGCCACGTGCCTCTTACAAGACTACTGTTGGCAACTACTTTTCTAATATTTTAGAAAAAAAAATCCCGTTATTTTAACCCCACTATCTTCAATCATCTGATTTTCTGCATATATTTACAGATTTACCACTTCTCTTCCTGCAAGTGCTCACTTTTTGCTACAAATAGCCTGACAGCAAGACAGGAGGGCACACTATGAAAGCAGACCTTCTTACTGACTGTTAAAATCTGATACTTGAGTCACTTCCTCTTCTACATCTTGAGATGCTGTCTTACTTAAACGAACAGCGCGTTAAGCAGTTTAACACAGTTTAACAGAATTTTGTAAATAAAGTTTATGAAGCAAGAAAGTCATAATTATGCATGCACTACTTTAGTTACAGAATACGTTATGGCAGGAATCTGAGTTAAGTTTATCAGTAYAGCTGCACTGACAAACCTATGTTAAGTGATTGTAAAAAGCGTAAGTAGCTTGCTTTTTAAAGTAACACTAAAAACAGCTCTGTGCCAAGAGTTTTAGCAGCACCTAGTACACAACAGAAGAAACATTTGTGCAAAATTAGGAAATCAGAAAGCACATGCTGTCAGAAAGTTTGTCATCAGGTTTCACAAAACACTCAAACTYGCTGTAAGAGAATTACAAGATTCACCAGTTTCTTGGACTTTCCCACGCATACACACTTAGTAATAATACTAACTTAAATAGAATTGCTTTTATTTTTTCCAGCTTCATACTTGATTACGTATCTAGACAACAGAACCCATTAAAAATGGCTTRAAAAACAAACAACCTGCCATTTACATTGCTTACTATGAAGAAAGTTCCCCAAAGCAGCATGTTTTAATCACCTGACCAACATCAAAAAAGCAATTTGACACAAATCTCTTTGGAAATGTTCTACAGCAAACTAGTAATCTTCAAATATAAAGCATTATTTTCGACCAAAGCCCCATGGAGTTTTAATAGCATTGACTCTGCTGCTCCATAGGCATATTTTGCTGGACCAATATTTCACTGTAGAATCACACAATAGTTCGGGTTGGAAGGAACCTTTAGAGGTCATCTAGTCACACCCTCCTGCCATGGGCAGGGACATCTTCAACTCGATCAGGTTGCTCAGAGCCCCGTCCAGCCTGACCTTGAATGTTCCCAGGGATGGGGCATCTACCACCTCTCTGGGCAGCCTGTGCCAGTGTTTCACCACCCCCATTGTAAAAAATTTCTTCCTTATATCTGGTCTAAGTCTACCTTCTTTTACTTTAAAACCATCCCCCCTTGTCCTGTCGCAACAGGCCCTGCTAAAAAGTTTGCCCCCATCTGACAGTGTAGCAAGACCGTTCTTTTTTCCCATACTTTGTTCTGTGTATCCTCCTTTCCAAACAAGGGCTCTCATTTACTTGAAAGCTTTCAGTCTGTTCCAGATTTCCKCGCATTTCCTTCTCATTCGCATCTCTGCTCCCCTTTCAATGTTGATTTTGTCACATTTTGTCTCTAAACTTACAAAACCCATAAGACGTTCAAGCTTCACTTCAGTCTCAGCATTTCCCAGTTGTGGGGTAGAAGTCTTAAGGGGGGTGGATATACCCTTCCACTCAAATATAAACAGGACTCTCCTGCACCCCCATATCCCTACAAATATGATGCTCCTCCTTGCAGTCTCTACAGCAATTAGGAGGAAAGAAGACCCTGTAATCCTCTCACCATTCTGAACGGCAATGAGAAGAAAAAGAGAAAAGTGTAAAACCCGCAAGAGCATTCTGCSAATATTGGGGTAAAATACAAAAAAACCCCAACTATCAGAAGTATTAGTAGCCAATGACTGCAGAAGAACACAAGGACATATATTCTGGTAGATGACTTAAACAGCAGCCATACAAAGCTGAAAAGGTACAGAAAATGAATAGAAAAAGTCAGACAACTCATCAGACTTGATCTCAAAGGAAGTGCAGATTAAGAGAAAGAAATTCCACTCAAGTAAGGGGGAAAAAAACAACTATGGCACTGGGAGCCTGCAAGCTGCCTCTTACTGGAAACAACATCAACTTCCACTTCAAATGCACCCATACGTCGAGATTCATGTGCACACACACACACACATTAATTCAACTTTGGTCGAACAGGTATATACTTTCACCACTTCTGCTTTCCCACTCTAGCTTTCACCACTGAAATACAAGTAGAGATCCACCAGAGTACAAACAGTGCTTACAGTTTTTGTAACGCAGACAAAATTTCAGACCACTTCTAATTAAAAATAATKATTTTCAGGTCTTCTCTGAAGGACCCAACATGTGTAAGTGTAATTATGTAGTATTACCCAGTGGCTGCAATCATCCCACTCTTACCGTAATTTTACTTGGAAGGGCATCTGTTGTATTGAAATATGGAACCTTGCAGTCCGCTTCCCTGTAACACTTAAAGTCCACATCAAACGCTAGGGAAACTAGTATAAAGTGAACCCAAAGAACCGTGGCTTTCAACCCTTTTGTTGGCATCCCCTCCAAAGCATTCTCATGTTAATGTATATGCAAATAAGTGTCTACAGTGCATCGTCTGTATATAAATTGCAYAGAGTCAACTGTATATAAATTACAGTCAACTAATTCTTTCAGCTGAAGCGAAGGTACTTCTTAAACTACTTATTAAAGATGCTCCGATTAAAGACTATGCAAGCATACTTGGGAAGTGCAAATGCTTCAACTTTCATTCTTGCCAAAGTCAAACAATCAAACTCAGTTTTGATCAAGCTTGTTAAATCTCATCTTGGGACAGATACCAGGACAATCATCCTCCTCTTAAATCCATGTTTCAGGAAGCTGAGCACAAAGGCCAACCACTGTTAATGCTGAAGGTCCAGCACTCCAAATTAGATACGATTTTTCAYGTARCTTTTCCTGCTACACTCAGAATGARCAAGTTTCTAGGAAATTATGCTTTTAAAAATCATTTCACAGAGATAACATGCAAAAAAACACAGATCAATGCAAATACTGTAAAACAAACTGCACATTCCTTTGTAACAGATCTATTTTCTTACTATTTATTTTCATAGTTGTGCAGAAACACTATCGGAACAAGATCTCCTGAATGCCACTTTGTGCTCAGTTTATGACAATTCTATCACAAGAGCTGGGGAAGAATCTCTCTTAAATAAGTACCTTGCCTAAAGCACACTATTGTGATCCACTAATGCTTTCATTCTTGGAACTTAAGCAGACTCACACTAAGTCATTATAGTATATAACRTCTATCCATCCTGGAATACTTTTAGAATGCTGTTTGCTATGAAACTATACAAATGACCCAGTTTCCACTTACATACAATTCCTTAACAAAGTTAATTACCATCTTAGTAATGTTCTACATTTTTCCCATTCGATTTCCAGTCAAAGCTTAATAGAAGTAAAATGCAATTCCTAAAAGTCTGATAGTTTGCCATGTAAAAAAGTCATTTCCACTGCTAAGTAGCAAAGAMAATAGTTCAGGACACTTCTGCTCTTCAAATAACTGACAGTCTCAGTTGCATTACGTTCTGTTAAAACTTCAGCCACCAAAATAGGCCCTTTTGTTGCAAATCCTAGGCCAAATAACAGGCACTTTTGTCACAATTACTTTAAAAAAATGGGGGCTCATATCAGCAGGCGTTCAAGACTTCGTGAAGTCTAAAACAACACTTTCCACACTGCATTAGTATTTGCAGGTAGCGCATGCTTCGTTTCTTCCATTCATCCAAGACCTCAAAAAAGGTCACTGAATTTTACCAGGAAGCATGTATTATCCCTGTTCAAAACAGGGCATGGGTTTATGGTAGTCCACGATTGAAGCCAGCTGGAATCAATGCTTATACAGAACAGCCACGCTTCTGGCAAGCAATCCCACTCCCAGCACTGGCACTCTAACCCCTCAGTAAGTTACATCAGCTAAGTCAGTTGGCAGAATTCTGGGGTTTGCTGGAGTTTTTTGGGCAGAGGGTTGCTGTGTTTTCTTCCTACCAGCTTGAGAGAGCTGAGACACATCACCAAATGGCTAAGACAGCACCAGTTCCAACGCAAGGAAGGGAGCAGGACTGGATAGTGAAGTTGATTGAAGTTGTAGAACCACAGCCTGGAAAAGGACAATTAACAACTTTGCCCAAAGTTCACACATAAAGTAAAATACAAAGCTGGAAACATCATTCACATGCAAGTCTTCCTCCCCTGCTCAAGTTACAAGATGTTCTTGTCATAAAAAAGAAAGAATGAGACACCTGCAATCACCTTTCTATGTTTTGTGAGCGTGCCATTTTTTTTTAAGTCTACAAAGGGATAGAGCAGTTTAGACTTTTTAATTATTTCTAATGAATATGATTCTCATCTGTAAGCCTATTCTACTAGTGGTTTGTTGTTAAGGCTTTTTTTTGTTGAATAACAGATTTGAAATACACATCTATTAACACCAGTACTACTTGTACCCAGTATCAGTAAGGACAGAGACAGYATGGTTATATATTAAAGACTCAACAGAATTAGTTCTGTCATTCACAAAATGAAAACCTATACCAAAAATTTAATACTAAAATCCTGCTTGTGAACCAACTTCATTTGTATATTAGTAGCACTGTTCTGTTCTTCCAAAAAACCAGAATATTACCAAAACCTTTTTTCTTCAAAAAAAACCCCACTACCTATGGAAAGATTAAACAAACCCAGCATTTCTCAAAGCCTGCAATTTCTGTTGTTGTTACTGCACAAGGGGACAACAATTGTCAGCTCCAATCCTTGCATCTCCTGCATAACTTTGAGATCGTGTATATTCTTATTTCAAAGAAGTGGAGTCGTGCAGGAGTAGTGCAGCAAAATTGTCAATTCCCCACGGTAAGAATCTTAGAAGCCTGTCTACTGCCAAATTTAGGGGAAGTTAATCAACTATAAGAAACAGAAACAAAAAAACAAATTGGAAGAATAAAACTTCATAGATGAAGGAATCATTCACAACTTTTTGGTTAAATCCTGAAGCTCTGCTTCTTGGTAATTTGTTATCCTACAAAGCATTTTTTCATGAAGTTCATTTTCAGTTTACTCCACATTCTTTTCTGAAATAAGATGAAACTGTCACGAGTTCCAAATTGAGATAGAATCTCCAAAAGCCTCTTAATTCCTCCTACTTTTTAACCTGAAAGTTCAAGTGCGTAATTACTACCACAAAAAGTACAGGCTGGGAAGCGTGCGTTATATGAGCATGGAAGTTTTATGACACTACCAATTATACATCTTACAGTAAAATCACATTAGAGCAGACAGAAAGTCTAGTCAAATTAGGTAACATGTACTCTACTACTGAACATTTAAGAACAAATTTAATCCAGCTCTTCTCATACTGAGAGCTGTATACCACCCCTTACTTAAAACCTAACTTTTTATGTTTCTCAGAGCACAGATTTCATCATTGGACAGTGTATATGGTTTGGTTCCAAACATTCTAGAAAAGCGCTGAAAGCACCGTTTGCACCAGGCCTTTCTTCTTGTTGTCTCGCAACTATTCCTAGAAGCTACAGACGACTAGAATTTTATTCCTTCCTCCAGCTCATAGGTATAAAGGTAACAGGGCAGATAAAACATGCAAGCTGCACACAGYCTTTCACATACAGTTGAAGCTTACTGATACTATTTATTTGAAAATCCAACAGACTGATCCCCTCATGACGCTGTACTGAATTTTTATGAAGTTATCAACTGGACAGTCTTCAGCCTACACCAATAAACCAACGTTAAACACGTCCCMTGATTTCAAAAACAACCTACTCCACAAAGGTAACCTGAGCTCCCGGCAGCGACAGAAAGCAAAAGGGGACGAGACGCAGGGCGGCCGCGGGCCCTGCCTACCCCGGTGCCGCGGGGCGGTTGGTAACTGGCTCCCTCCTCAATTAGCCCATCACCTGCCGCCGTTTAAAGGCCATTTCAGACACCTGTTACGGGAGCCCTCCAAGCCCCCGAGCGCCGCTGAAGGTGACTCGCCGCCCCGCCCGGCGGAGAGCGGTGCGCAGCTGCCCGCCGGGCCGCAGCGCTCTCCCCGGCATCCCCCGCACCGCTGCCCGCGCCACAGCGGCGGTGCTCGGGCCCGCCCCCCGCCCCGGGATGGTGCCGCCGCCGCCACGGCCCCGCCGCCGGAGAAGGGGCCGCCCGGATGGCCGAGGGGGAGCCGCGAAGCGGCGCGGCCCGCCCGAGAGGCCGGCGGCGCAGGCCGCGGAGCAGGCGCCGGGCCCGCGCCCCCTTACATAACGGGCCCGGCGCGGCGGGCAGGAGGAGGGGCTCCGGAAGCCGGCGCACCCGCGGCGGGCCTCGGCGCCTCGCACTCACCGGGCTGCGGCGCTTCGTGGTGGCGGCCCGGCCGTCGCTGGCTGTCTCGCTGCGTGCGTCCGTACGTACGCGGGTGAGGGAGGCGGCGGCGGGGCGGGCCGGCGGGCGGAGCCGGGCGGGCGCTGCCTGCGCCGCGGGGAGGAGGGGGGGAGGGCAGTGGCCGCCGGGCGACTCCGGCTCCTCCGCGCCCGGCCGCACCGAACAACTGCGCACCGACCCAGCCGCCGACGTCACTTCCGCGGGGGAGGGGGCGCGCGCACCTCGCCAAGGGGGCGGAAGCCGCCGTCACGTGCACGGAAGCCCCCGGGTGCTGCCCCCCCCGCGCAGCACGTGACCCCGCTCGCGGGGGGGCCGCCCGCCTGCCCCCYCCGCCTCCCCGCCACCACCGCTAGCGGCGGCGCCGAGCCGGGCGGCGGGAGGGCCGCGGGAGCTGAAGCGGGCCTCACCGCCCTCCTGGGGGGAAGCCAGCGGCCTGGGGCGCTCGTTCCCTCTGTCGCTGCGGCTCCCGGCGCAGGGGACGGAGCGCCTGGCGCCTGCTGGCCCCGACAACGCGGTTCCTGCCCGGCAGCGCTGAGCGCTTTCTCCTCCGAAAGGGCTGAGCCTGCGGCGAGCCCTCCCGGCTGCTCGGGGTCGGGCGCCGCACGAACCGGGTGGAAGGGCCTGGCCGAGCACCCGCACAGCCCCGGTGCCTGCTGGAACAGGGGGCCCGTGGGGTTTGGCCGCCTTCACGGCGCGCTCTGCCCACAAAACCCCGCTGAGAACTAATGGCTGTTGGGTCTACCTGGGCGCCCGGGGAAGGGTGACGTACCGGGGGTGCCGGTCTCCGCTGTGCGCTGGTGGTGTGGRGAGCTGGGCCAAGTCCGTACGGAACAGTTGCTGTGGAGTGAGAAAGGTCACGTCAGAGATGCTGAGCTCAGACAATGAATAAAGACAACCTCTGTCAGGCTGCCTGGCGCACTGGCACACGTGCTGAACCGCCCTGAGAAAACCAGTGGCGGAACAGAGAAGTTGAAGATCTCTCTAAACTGAAACTTGGGAGGAAAAAGATAGATGGCTTAAACAGCATGTCCAAGAATGCCAGTAGCTAAGTAARGCACCTGGACAGTAGTTCTGTGAATGCAGTAACTCCTCATGAAAATTTTTACTTTTCCAGTAGTTTTTCTTGGCTCAGAGCAGGCAAACCCATGAAACTTTTCTAGAAGTCTGAACTGTACCGAAGTCGGTACAAAACTGAAACAGATGAGCAAGGCAAGCTTAAACAGATTTTATGATTTTAGGTCAGGGAGCTTTCTAACTAACTCYCCATCCTCCAACTGATGGGTAGAAGCCAGCCTTGCGACTCTTAGACCTAACCAGACCTGTCAAGGTCACGATTTGATCCTCAGACAAAACACTCMGACTTCTCATCTTAAAAGATCTAGAATTAACCTTCTGATAAAGCACTAAGTATCTGCTGAGGACGGGACAAGATAGCAATGTATAGTAGATGAATTTTGCCCAGAGACTGTGGACATCGTTGAACACGCAGCAAAAACCAAAGTGGCAGCCACAGAATTCATATTGCTGGTCCTTAAAAAAAATCACACACAAAGATGCATGCGCTTGTGGTAAAGGCCCAAGCCAAGACAATACTCAGCACTGTTCAACAACTGTTAAGGAAACATAACTTTGCGAGCATCTGGAGGCAGCCTGAACAGAGAGCATTTGTCCAGGAAAAGTCTGTACAAACAGTGCCATTAGTTCAGAGGTGGTCTTGACAGGCACCATGACTGACACTACCAAAGAGTGGACTGCCAGCATGACAGCAAATACATTATTCATTGATCCTAGGTTGCACACGAATACATAAGCCAGCGTGCTGCTGGAGAGAGTGCTACTTGCTGACTGGCATCAAAACCAAACGAACCGCAACAGGTAGGAGGCAAATGGCCAGGCGTTGTATCTCTGGTGAGGATTGGTGATTGCACACTGCGGGGGTGTTCTGAGCAGCACCCCTGCTGCTGTAACAAACTGCCAGTCTGGACAGACAAATGTTATGGATAAAGCAACAACTCCTTACATCCCAAAGGGATAACAATAAAAGATACCAGATCAGCTTTTTCTTAAAGAAGGTCTCCAGTACAACAGGTTGAGCCCTGGCCAATACACAGCCCGCACAAATGCGCCTGGCATCCATAGGCTTACCTGACGTTACAGGGCGCCTCAGAAACCTGCTGAACTCRGGTAACTAGATTCACTAAAATTTCCCTTGCTTAGGGATATGCAATACGATTAACACCCTTTTCTGTTATCCCACCATGCATTATTATTAAAAACCATAGGGGTGTTACTATTTAAGCTAGATAGCATTCTGCAAACTATGCCTAAATTGTAAGTTTAAACTTGTCTCGTGGTGTAATACCATACGCCATGGTGGAAAATATTCCAGCCAAACCAAAAATCTGATACCAAAGAGATGACRAAGCAACAATCTGAACTCTTACGCACTGGCAGCACGTATATAAGCCAATTGCTGTCTGGTTTGTGCAATTATTAGTCTCATATATTAACTGTATACCGGTTGTATGGTGCGCAACCCTTGTCAGCCAGTAAAATACAAACATATAAATGTGGTTGGAAAAAAATTACGAAAAGATGGAAATTATTTTTAAAAACTAATAAAACTGAAGCCCTTCTGATATTTCTCTTGTACAATGTCATAGTTTCAGTAGTAAAATGTAGAAGTGATAATGTTCCCTGTAGTAGAATTGGAAATTGATTCACAGCTTGCTGACATTTATGACAGGTAGGACAGCTTGCTCTTTTCTAATTATSCTCAGATGTCTCCCTCTTACTGTAATACGCTTTCCAGAAATGTGAACTGACATTCATCAATCATGCTGGTCAGTCACAGAGGAATACTACAACAAACGGAGAGTTGGTGCATTGACTCTAGCCACATTACAGAAGGAATGCTACCATGAATATCTGGACAGGAATGAGTATAATGGTGACTCAGAAATACTGTCTCCAGCGCTACAATGCAATACTTTTCCTCTGAGTGTGGTYTGTTCGGGTAAGAGGAGAGAGACCTATCTGGGGGATGAGAGATCATAACTGCTGTAACCACACTAATGATACAAAAAAATTGCTTGAGAAGATGTAGTCTTAGACACTTCAATATATCTGTTGGAGGGGACTCAATTTTTAGTMATGAGGAAGTGACGAGAAAGGCACTACAGGGAAAGATACCATCTACAGTGAGATGATATTTGCTCCAAAATGAATTCTTACGTTCTGTGGAATATTCCATAATATTTGAAACACCCAACACCTCACCCCCCACTATTCTGCAGTGCTGAGAATCTCCTCTGCTATCATCTGTCTCATCTGGAATTGCTTGAACTGTTCTGTGCATCCGCAATACCTACGGACTTGCCCTGAAGAGGCAGATGACTGACTCGGACAGCCACCACCCAGTGGCAATTAGAAGCTATTGCAGTAGCGTGACAGTTATTTTTATCTGGGTAACTGTTTTCCAGTTTTGTATATAAACAGATGGATAGTCATTTACTGTCTTCTTAATACTTTGGTGGTTTTTGGTGGTTTTGAATTGTGTTGTCTGTGTATTTTAAACCCATAATACACATTCTAAAGGAAGCAAAACTTACTGGCATGCGAGTAAACATGCAACGGAGATATGTGGAGGGTCATGTTAATTCAGGATACATTTTAATAGCTTGTCTATATTGTTCAGCGGTCTCAAATGAGCCTGTAATTAAAAAATACCCCTAAGAGTTGGTATCTTGATTGAAAAGTAGATTTTAGGCAGTTTTGATTGCCCTCAATAAGACTGCTAAATGCCACAAAAATATTCACAAGCATTTCTCATTTTTGGCTTCTTCCATTCCTACCCCTTTCTTCACCATTCAGAAGCTCTTCTCATGCTTCTCATTTTTTTCCACAAGATCAAAATGCCATCTTTGTAGGCCTTATCACCCTCTCCATCATTAAAAGTCTTCAAAAGTGTATTTTTTGATCAAACACTTCGGGTGACAAACACAATTCAAAAGGTGTTACGCGGTTGAAGAAATGTGCAAATGTRTTCTGATTTTCTGAGGGTATCTGCCAGAACCCTGCTGACACATCAACCATATGAAAATATCTCAGAACGCTATTCTCCCTGACTCTTTCCCTTTCTCAATAGTGGACACATTCCCTTTTTATGGGAGTTTAATTCCTTGAGGATTTCTGTATGGGACACATGCTTTTCTATAATGACAAGTCCATCACAGGTATCTTGATCAGGTACACAAAAGCCTCTGAGAAAAATAGTCCATGTGGCCACCAGCTGTAGCACAGATCTAACTCGAATTCAGACATGAAAGATTTATTATTTGATAGAACCATTTCTTTTGATTCTGTAAGTATTTTCACTCAGTGCATACCTACTTTATGCATAGCTAACATAAGGAAAGTATGCTATGCCACAGCATATCCTTCTCCGTGATATACACGGGGTTTTTACAGGCTGTCGACTTGGCTCTTAATTCCAAAGCACAATATGATAAAAGTAATTAATATATGTAGTTAAATAACCAGACAAAATATTATTTCCATCATAGTGTGGATTGAAAATGTGCGACAGAAAACACGATAAGAACTTCATAATGATCCCAAACAAACATCTGAAAGCTAGGAATTACAAAATTGAAGATCGACATTAAATTATACAGAAATTGGAATGTATGTTAATATCAAGGGCTCATAGATCAGCTCAACTCTACTCCATTATTACACAGATAAATATAAATCTATGAGGTAAAATCCTTCATCTACTGGTTAGATTTCTTTTCCACTAAATGGAGCAGATTTTAAGCCGCTGTGTCCTATTGATAAACATGTGGACAGCTTTTGTAGACTAGGTATATAGTTGCTCAAAGATAGAGCAAATAATAAGTAAACACGTATTTCCTATGTTTCTATTAGTAAGAGCTTACAACATGGACCACTGCATTGTGGCATTTAGTGGGGCTTTACAAATATTCGTTACTACTGTGATTTATTTTAATTATGCAAATCATCAGCCACAGTTTTGTTGAATACTGTTGAAAGCACTGGTTTCAAAAGCAGAGGAAACTAGACTTCCCAGACTTCCTAGACCTATAGGCCATTAGCAGTTGTTCTGGCAGAGTGAACTCCTGCTCTGTTTTTACAGTGCTGTAAGTCGCCGTGAGCCTCTACAAATAAAACTGACAAATTCTTTTGTTATAATTTAACAAGAAAAATTCTACATGGACCTAGTTAGAATCCGCCCCCCACAACTTCAAGACAAGTGAACTGCTACAGATAAATGTTTAACATCATTCAAACTGGAATCAGTAGAATATTTTACAATTCCCAGAGACTGTTATGGAATACTATATTCAATTTTGTCCTATGTTTGCCAGAATCAAGAGTAAGAATAATAGCACTTAGAAAAGCAAGCCAATTTGTATTCCCTGTCACTGACCTGTTGCTTTTTATTTGATGCCAATGTTTTGCAGAAGAAAGAGAAGTAGGTTTAATTCAGTATTGTGAAGAAGGAAAGGAAAAGAATGTTATCATTTTGGTACACTAAACAAGAATATCTATTAATTTATGCACCCTTTTTCATTTGTTCATTACTAAAGTGAAAAAGTATATTTGATCTTATTTATTATTAAGGTCATCAATTCCTGATTCTATTTATTTCTCCAGACACTACAACAAAGAATGACTTAAATCAAGCAGCAAGAAGTTGGGASCTTGAGTCTACAGAGTCTTTTGCAGACAGATAGGAGCTTGTGTTGCCCATGTTCCAGCCTACTGGAAACTAGGTAACTACTAGTGCAGAAATCACCAAARAGTATTTGCTTCAGTTCATAAGTCTGTCTGCAAAAATTAGGATTATTTCCTAGAATCTGGAAGGAAGAAAAGAGAAAACGTGAATATTTTTCTGGTATCCCTAAGTTTTAAGCACATTTCAAATATATCTGATGCTGGTAATTCTTGTTAACAGTACATGAATGCATTTTTGCACAATGTAATTGTTTAACTTCGGTGTACCTGGCAAGGATTTTTCTGTTGCTATTTTTTCTTTTTCTTAAAAATTATTTGCTGTTGTGAGTGAGGGTTATGTTCTAGAATTCATGGGTATAAACAGTTGTCTTTTATGCAGGATAAATGTAGGAAACATACATTTCTTTATGGAATAGACCATGGAAACATTAAGTGCCACCACCCAAAATACAGACTGCATACAAGAGCGCTCAGCAATCCAAGCTGCGTGGGTGAAGTCATCTCMCTGACAGCTGCATGCAAGTGCAGCAGTAGGCAGGCTGATAGAGTTTGATAGCATCGTGTGCGTCTGTCCAGGACAGTTACAACACCAGRGGATTTGACAGAGGAGCCAGAGAAAGCTAAAGTGGCAGTAAGGTCTAGCTTTAGGATCATGGCCAGAATKAACTTGTCTGGCCAACTGCTAACTGGAAGAGACTAGATACTATGAGTAAAGAAACTGTCTTTGCTTAATTCCTCCTGTGCCTAAGGAAAGGACCTTTGTATATTCTTTGGRAAAAAAAAGAGCTACATCAAAGTAATACCCTACTTCATTCTCAGTTTCTCCTCATCAAAAACAACTGACAAGATTCCAATACAGACCACTTACTCAGGTCAAAACCGAAAGCTATATTCTTGATTTATAATTCCACATRAAGCGGTGTTCTGGGGATGTAAGGTGGATGGGGTGGAAATGGGAAAGAGACTAAGTTTGCAAGGGATGCATTCCRAGAGATTCGGGGAAATGGCTTTGTTAAAAACATGCACTGCATCCTTACTSTGCAAAGCCTTTAAATACCTGTTTAATGTTAACCATATGCACAGGTCTCACAGAACAGTCCTTCTCCCTTTCTCTTTCTCTCTGTTTCTGCTTTCACTTCTTGTCCCCAGTCTACATTGAACCCAAGCAAAGGCAGTTAGAGATCAAGTGTCATTCAGCCCTGGAGCAGTAGACTGGTGCCCGCTCAGTCAACTGGGAATGGCACACACGCAGCCAGTCAGCACGTAGGAGTTCTCAGGGACTAAATTGTGCTTTATGCAGATAGAAACATTAGCAAATTCAAGCTATGAATTTTAGGAAGGCAAGATTGCATATATGAGAGATGAAACTTTTCAGAGGATTAGAACTTGGCCAAATTTGGGGTAATTCTTACTAGGACAGCAAAAAGTTGTGTCTGTGACAGCAAGGCATCATCCATGTGCTCTACAGCCCTGTTCCAGGGCTTGCCGAAAAAGCTGTAAGAATCTTCTCCATGAAGGCAAAATATTGTTTTCTTCCATAGCCACATTCTTGGCTACAATTGAAAAAGTTAGCTGAAACTTCAAATTATCAGCACAAAAGAAATCTCTGGAATGTAAATTGGGCTGAATGGCATTCAACCTGAGTGGCCTCAACGTGGCAAAGTTATAAGAAGTTGAAAAATAAAGATTTATAATGGGATGTGCCATTGCCAGACAATGTTAATCATAACTATGTGTGTCCGTGCGTGTATGCCTGTACACACACACAACACACACTTATACACATACATATTACAGTGTTACTACATCACTGAAGATTTCATAAACAGAAATATCCCCAAATAATTATATATACTGGCAGCAAAATTGTAAGAAGATGGAGTTGGACATTTCAAGGATGTTAAAATTGTGGCAAAAAATGTTCAAAGTGGCTGTGAAGTTAAATGGGTAGTTGCTATTTACAAATATGATGATTACATGCTGTCACCATGGAAACTTGGGATGGAAAATAAAAAGCCAGTTTTGCTTCATCTTGAAACTGCCCTGATTGGGAGGAAAACAATATCTGACATTCCTCCAGCAGGAGACTAATTGCGCCTCTTAAAGAATGTACAGTATGTTTCTCCTTATTTTTAGCTACTATGCAAAGTTTTAAAACTGCAACCAAATGAAGATAAGGCTAGGATAATAGATACATATATTGTTAAGAGTCACAGCACAATATGATTTATTATTTTTCCTATGCTATTTACTGAAATGGTAACTATTAAACATTTTCTCTTCTAAGTCTGCTTCAAGGGATTTTGTGTCACATCTAAGTAAATAGCCTGGTAATTCTTCCCAAGTACATTTTTTCCTTATCTGTGTTTCTGCTTTGACAATATAATGAGTGAAGCATGCTCTAAGGATGTGACTCATTTCCATCAAAACAAGCTTCCTGAGAACCACAAAAGAGGCAGGGAGACGACCACTGGCCCTGGAATTTTTTAGGACAATTCTAAATGTGAAATCAGTTGGCAGCATAAACTGAACAAGTTATTCCTAAATAAAAGATGTACCCAGTGAGATTGCAGCAAGCACTAAGGCTGGAAATCAGAACACTACACAGATGGTGCCATCTGTCTGTCTTCTGGGAATCGTTCTGGTGCTGAAAAAACCCTTCTGAGACAGATGCTCAGAGCCACGGAAGTGTTTGCTAACAGACACACATGCTACACCTGGCAATCTTGTGTTGGATCCCCAGTGTTGGCCAGGTATCTGTACACAAATGGAGCTGGCATATTCAACGCACCAAGGCTAGACAATCAGTGAGTGAAAGGTCTTGTTACCATAGGTTGGAAGTTCCATTAAAGATGTGATTAAAATCCTGATTCCAGCCTGAGTTTGAATGCAGTAAAAATTGCACCTGTTTGACCTCTATCCCCGTCCCCATCTCAGGGGGTGAAAGTTGATGACCAGCTCCACTTGTCCCACAAAGTCTTTCATTCAAAGAAGGGCAGCAGGCCAAGAGCTGCAAGCATGTGGATGTACACTGAAACTTTAAGATGAGTCTTTACATTTCTTTGATATTACTTTTTCTTCTTTTATTTGTTATATACACCAGCTTACAAGCCAGTAGTTCATTTTATATGGACACACAGAGTCCAATTTATATCAGTTGCAATTCTTAGCTATTTCATTGGGAAGAAGTGTTGTTACTGTTATATGGAAAGAAATACCATTTGCAAAACTCCTGAACTTGTTATTTTTCTTCTTTTGGGGGACAAACTCCTTTCCAAAAGCTGTGCTATTTGACAGCTGAATGCCCTTTGGCTTTGTCACTTTCCACAGTGTTTTTAAAGTTATTCCAAATTATTAGAATTAACAACAGTGAGACACTGCACTGAGACGCTTTCAGATGGTAATGATTCTACACTTCTGCTCTGATAGATACCTGTCCTACTCAAATACACACTTCAAGCACTTTAAAGCAGAAACATCCACTAAGATTAATAAACTCAGCTTGACAGTTCCTAGTCCAAGTGCTTATAATGGCAGAGACGAAAGTCTTGAGTAGTTATTGTAAAAAGCAAATGATAATTATCTGCCAGACATCTCAATGATATTTTAAAGAAAAAGCGAACATTCAGTGCTCTTTGCACCTCCTCTGTGATAATGCTCACCAGTGACTTCCATTTGCCTATCAATATATTCTGCTTGGAAAGTTCAAGTAATCCAGCCAAATGCTGGCACTTATGTGACAATAGTAAGGCCCTACAGAGAACTGGTTTCTTCAAGAACTACTGTTAGAACTTTATTAGAATCAGGAGAACTTGATATTCACTACAAATGATTAAATAGTTCTCCCTTGTGTTCACTCTCTATCAAACCTGTACCTAAAACTTTCTTTAGTCCCCTATACTGCCAGGCCTCGTGGCATGCACAGACTGCCTGTGACAAACCTTGCTTATAACAAGCCTCTGTTCTGGTAACACCAATCCCAACAGCAAGAGTCAATTATTTAATTGTTAATTAGACATTAGCCACAAGGCTGACCACAGCCATGAAGATGTGAGTAAGCACTGGGAAATGGAGCTTAGCTATGTCTAGTTTGGACAATACTGAATACATTTCACATTTCAGTGCAAAGCCTGACCCACCAAATTGGTGGCCTCCCCCTCATTTTTAATTACTAATCTCATGCTATCTGATCTAGACACAACCTTTATCAGGTAAGCATATTCCCCCCATACCACGTTCTGCATTGCTTTTTTCTTACAGTTAAGTGATATCCAGGGAAGTACTATATATTGAAACTCCATTCAACAGGGGTATTTTTCATTATTCTGATGCTGCAAATTGTGAAAGCCTATTGTGGCTAACTCCCTCACATTAAACAAATACTTGCTCAGGTCCAGAAAAGATTTTTATGATTAAGTTAGGCTACATTTAATAAAATAGCTCATGTTTCATAGACTTATACCACAGGAAAATACAGTTCTCGGTTGATGTCTTCATTTACAATATACTATTTTGCATTGTGAATCTGTTTAGTGAATAAGCAGAGTGACACTTTGCTGAGACTGATCCATATGACATTAATTAAACAAAAATACCGTATTGCTTATCTCGATATAAGTAGTGTTTTCAACTGCGTTCTCTGATACTTGATGTTAAACTACCACATAAAATTAAGACTATTTCAAATCTTCATGGTGCCTTGGATTTTATATTTAAATTTCTGAATTTGCTAGCATATATGTTAAAAATCTCAAGCAGAAACTCTTCCTACAGCTATGGATCTAAGAAGTGCCTAGAATACAATTAATTCTACCAAGCAAAATATGTCACATTTTCAAGATAAGAACAGAACATTACTGCTTTTCCAGAGGCTTCATGTGAATAACTAATGTCTCAAGTCTGCAACTAGCAACAAGAAGGCTTGTGTATCAGCCAGAATATTTTATGCTTTTTTTAAACCCCTGGAGTGTGCAATGCTGTTATCATTCTTTTTTTTTTTTTCCTTTTTTTTTTTTTTCTCCCAGACTAGGTACATGCTGCTGCTTTTAGCAAACTTCTGCAAAAAGATGTAATCCTTCACACTTGTTTGCAAATGTTGGGTGCTCTCATAGCTTGCGCATTTTAACACAGAGTGTGTTTATTAGCAAGTGCTGCTTTCTGTGGGGACCTTGACTTTGAATTCTTCATGACTTTCTGATGCTAATTTCTTTTTCTGAAGTATCTGGATTTTGTAAACTGGTCTTGGTATGAAAGTAGTACCTAACTTCCATAAATTGAATTCTGGACTAGGTGACTATGTTTGCTGTATCATAATTGCTTTGCTGCTGGGTTAATGGTAGGTGTTCAACCCTGCCTGTCTCTAATAAAATTTTACTTTTCAGCATAGGTAGTTTACAGAATTTAACAGCTGATCTCTTACTACGAAGTCAAATTTCTAAAATTATAAGGTTGGATGCTGAACCTCAGATGAACCTATTTCACTTTCTTTTCCTTCCTAAGAAGGTATCATCTAGTCACAAAAAAAATGCTACAAATATCAACTTCTTTACACAACAGTAAGACTTAAATTGCTTTTGTCAGGCAGCAACATAATGCAAATAAGGACAATTCTGTAGCACCACATATTGATGGACGTGTGGCTCACAATCATCATTACATTTCTGTAAACAGTTTACTACGAAATTGAAGGCAATAAATCCAACGAAAATAAGTAATGCATAGGAATGCATACAATATGCTATTCATAGCTTTCTGTATTGCCTTGCCCTTCAGAGTCCTGCATTTGGGCATAGGGACAATGCTTGTTGTGGAATCTGTGTTATTTTATGTTCCTTAATGACTATATAAAGCTCTTCTAAACTAAATACATCTGGTATTCTTTCTAACATCCTTCTTCCCTCATGTAATCCATACCTTAGAGGAAACATAGGACAAAAGCTATGTTTAACATGTCTGATAAATTTCAATGCTATTCGAAAAGAAAAAAAAAAAAAAAAAGAACAAATTAATAATTCTGAGTATCATGAGCTCACTGCATTTCTGCAAGTATCCAGAAAATGCCAGATACTCCCTATCTAAACAACCTCTTGGTACATGACCCTGTGGTACAAGTCTGATCAGTTCCATGGAATTTCCCCTGCGCTTTCCTCCCAATTCAGCTGGCTGACCTCGGAGTCACAGATCTTTTTCTCTGCCGATGCAGAAGCTTTCAGCAGCAAAGATTAAGAACAAAACAAAACCCTCARAAGTGAGATCCTCATGACAGACATAGTGGCTACAGCCGCACTGTTCTTGGTTCACGCTTCAATTCAGCTCCTGTCGCTGGAGCCACATGAGCGCAGCCAGCTGCACTCCCGCTGCCCCTGCCCGCATCTGCACGCCCCGAGAGCCAGCTGGCTCCCTCCAGACTACAGCCAGGGTACAAACTGATGTGGACACCGAGGGCTGTAGGATGAAGAGAGAATGCAAACTACCCCGATGTTACAGACACAGGGCACCTTGCTGGGCTTTGATGAGCCAGAGCCTAAAGCGGGTACAGGTTTTAAAGTGAACCAAAATACGAAAACAAAATAGTCAGTTATCCCCCTAAACAATTGCTTTTGAACAACTACAAAGCAAATATGGACAAGCAACATAAGCACATATTGGTAGACTGCRTATCCTCTGAGGGTTGTATTTGCACAAGTTTTCTATTTAGATAGACAGTCAGGCATTTTTGAAGTATTGCTAGCTCATAACAACTGTATCTCGGCATAATAACGGCGCCTAGAGTGAGAACCTTCCTCTACACAAGGGAGTCATGATGGGCTTTGTTACACTGGATCTATTATTCCTGTGAAACTGAGTTTTTAAAGAAACCAGTAATGTCTTCTCAGCTGCAATAAGCATCTTCCATATACATGCTGCTTTCATAGCACTTAAGCATGTGACGAGTGCYGGAAGATGTAAATCAAAAGAGTATTCTCCTCAGCTGTCCCCATCCCCTTGAAAGCTCTGTTTATTCCCTGGTAAACTGAGTGCACTCAGTGTATCACTGACATGAAAATAATTAGGCTACTGTCTCCATCCCTTCAGTGTGTACCTCACTCCTTGCCAGTCCTCTCAGCTGAGGCTGGCAGAGATGATTCCASCAGTGATGATTGTTTCTTCAGCTTCATGGTATAAAGAGTGACACCAGGAACCAGATACCCTCTTCTTCCCTAGCTGGCAGTCTTTTGACAMAAATACAAAATGGGAGTCCTATTTCAACTTGGCATCATTTTTGCCTCCATTTTGTGTGAAAGCAAAAGGCTCCCAGGAGGTCAAGGAAAGTTTTGATGAGGGCAAGTGCATGGAGGTAAATGGGAAAAAATCCATTTGCAAAACTTGACATCCACTTTGTTTTCTGTTATGGTTGTATTAGATGTGGAGATGATGTGTTTTATTACCACATATGCTCCGTGAATAAAGTATAAAAGAAAACTGACAAGTTCCTAAGTAAATTGTTGGGATGCTTTTTACTGTCTCATAAGGAAAGGGCATTGCTGTAGGTCATCTAATTTACATCTCTTTCTGTCATCATCTACTCTTGTTCAAAGCACAAAGGCCGGGGCTGAGAGCATTAATGACATACAGAGGTGAGAGCAGTAATGACATACAGCGATTCAATGGATAAAAACAAAGGGGAAGCATGCAAGTCAATTAGCAGTACAACTTGGCAATGACAGCAGCCAGCCCTCAAAGACAGAAGTTTCCAAGAATGATTATTACGGTGCACAAGTGCTAGGGATTTCAACTCAGCAAAAAGAAAGCATACTAGACTCAAAGAAAGCGAACTTGCTGTCATCACCTGCTTATGTGCATTYTAAGGGTAATATAAATATTAATGCCTTCCAGCATTTTTTTAATCTACCTATGCTTTTTAATGGGACAAGCATTATTTAGATATGGGCCGGAGCTCAGTGCTATTGCAGGGCAATGCAATATTAATGAGAGTACTATACATAGTTCTAAGCCCTTCCCTCTTCCCCAAGGAAAGAGMTAACAGATGCGAGCTTTGGAGAAATGACTACTCCTAGGCAATGCAACCGCCTCAGGTGAGCAATAGTGAGTGTTAGAGCCACTATTTAAGTTGAAGCCAGTGTTCTSTTTGAGTCAAAGTGAATGCATGAACCCCCGTGCTCTGTGCTTCTCAAAGAAGAAGTCATCTTGGACCACATTTTCAAAACACTGCAAGATACAGTGAGAAACCCTAGATCCAGGTTTTTTCTACTTAGCAGTAGGCCCCTGATATACCTAAATTAGGAGAAGGATGACTCTAGGGTTTCTGTTTATCAATGGAGAAATAATGGCACCCTTAAAGACTGACTGAAATCGAGATGGGTGGAAGCACTCCCTGGAGAGGCCCTTCTGTCTTCTGGAGATTATAGAGGGAATCTAAAGCAACTACATCACTGTCCCAGAACCTAAAGGAAGTGTCTGAAGTTTGATGGGATGAATTGGTACCATAGAAGTATTTGAAAAGCGCCTCAGAAAGTTAAGAAGCAAGATGATGCACCTCCTTAGATTATTTATAAAATTGATTCCTAACTGCTTCTTTRGGCACCTAATAAATTGGCAAATCTGGACTTCTAGCTATACAAATGGGGACAGCCTGAGGAAGCTTCCAGGAAATCCTATTACACACTATAACTTGGCTGGCTTCATTTAGGCTCTGTCAGCAGTGGAATTATCATATTACAGTGGCTCGGTGGCTGGCAAAGAAAAGGGCACCATGAAGGGACCCAGAAATCAAATGTCTCCAGATTAGCGATTATCTTCATTGACTCATTGAGTTTGAAGCCAAAAGCACACTCAGTTAATCTGAACTTCAACACACTGAGTCTACTACGTGTTCATCCATGTATGCAGCACGTTTTCCTTCACYTTTACAGCATATCTTCCAGAAAGCTGTCCCACTTTGAAGTTAAAACTTTGAAGAATGACGAGTGAGCATAAGCAGTTCATTTCAGGAATTACTCACTATGCCACTGCATCAAAACCACCAGTTAAAATAATTTCYCTGCAATGCAAGAATCTCAACACCAACTTAAGGGCTTTCAGGTTCYGTCATGCCAGAAATTTTATTTAGAGGTAGAATATTATCATTTTAAAGCTTGATCCAGTTAGATACAAACACCTTAGAGCTCCAGAAAAGTTAGGGCAGATGTATAGATGATATGCTGACGTGTTTGTTGTAAATGCTGTGGARGGAACATGCATAAATGGACACTTGGATTTTCTATATGGAGATCCCTTGTCRGCTCCAACTCTCTGAGGTGTTGTCAAATGCCAGTCGACAGGAGCCAATCCTTGCTGAACACGAGGGCTGGGGATATTTTTTTTTTACTGCACTGGCCTAATGCTTTGATTCAGCACAGATGCCTATCAATATGAACAGTCCCAGGGAAGGTAATGCCTGAAGTAGACACCTTTTATACACTGAATTAGGACTACTAAATCTCAAACTGTGCTAATTCTGAGGGAACATGAACTCTCCTGACATGCCTTAAACTTTGTAAGTGCCTGTTCTGCAATAATTTTTTCTCTTACTTATATTACAGTAGGGCCTGGCTGAGACCAAAACCCATTGTGTAGGGTACCACACAAAACATAGCAGGAAGAATTCACATCCCACAGATCTTACATTTTCCTGAAGGTTTGCAGCTTTTTCAGAGTCGAGTGACACTTGAACAAAGAATGTTTGAAATATTGCTTTAACTCTTATGTCTTTGGCTGAAATAATTTCTTTGAAGACATGGATGTTGGCCGAACGTTATTGCAGAGTTTCAAACAAGACAGCGCACCTTGAAATACAAACACAGCTGGTAATAAAACTACAGTGAAACCACAATCCCTGAAATCACTCTATCTGCTTTTCCTGCTTGAATGGTTTTGGAAAACAGCTTTCTGCTTTGGAGCCAGCTTATCAACCTGTTCAAAATAAGTAAACAGCACCTTATCTGGTGAGTTGGTCTCAGAGATGGGTTGTATTAACCCTTTTTGTACCATGCCTGTTAAATGATAAGTTACTGGAGGAAGGCCGGCCTCTTTATCTGCATACATACAGAGCAGAGAGATGCCCAAGCCTCTGTAATTACTGTGATACAAACAACAACAGAACTTTCCATTTCTGGTTGTTGTTAGATCACGGGTCAAATCATGTAAAGAGCTTTTAGTGTGCGCGCGGAAGCCTTTTTCATATATATGAGGTTTTCAGCAATTGATCCATACACTGTAAAAATCAGTTGCATATTGGCTCTATGCCTGGAGCTTGATTGTTCCCATCACTGGTTTCTGGTGAATGCTTTCYGCAAGGTACAAAAGCCTCTTCAGCTTTTGTATATGCAAAGAATGTACAATATGGAGAGCATTATCCTCTCTAGATTTATCAACTACTGCACAAACAGGCATTGTCTGTAGTATTTTTCACTACACTGTAATTAAGGGCTGTCTCTTCCAGTGCTGGTCCARCACGTTAACATAGGGGAAATACCTTCAGAGCTTCAATCTTTACAATTTTCATTTTGATGGTGTTTTATAGCAACCTGCAAACACTTCCAGACCTGACACAGTAAGGAAACAAAAGGCGATAACATTTCTGCTCTGACTCAAATCCAATATGATTATCTTAGCAGTTTAGGCTGCCAGACCCTGTAGCGCTGTTAGCYGTAGCTATCATGTTAGTGGTGAGGGAGAGAAGGGATGTTTCTTAGTTCAACCTAGGCATAGAATTCCATCCTTTGYAGCCTTTCTACAAGAGGGAAACTTAGGTGCAGGCTGGAAGGGAACTACTCTGCATGCCAGTCAGATTAATATCTGGAACATTTCAGCTTGATACGCAATCTATAGTTTTGCTTAGACAGAGTAGATTTTCCTGCATATTTCCTTGTGTGCCCACCTCTTTCAACTAACACTGCAAGTTGAATGCTGATGGTAGGTGCTGCATTCTCTGTTCTTCCTCTTGCAGCCCACAGGCCTAAAACGCTTCTGCTTCAATGTGCGTGTATGTGCAAGATAAATATCCAGTCTCAGAAGTGATAGAGTGGAGGTTTGAAAAGAAGGAGAATTAAGGTCTCCTCTCATTCAGGAGACCTAAATACAAAGGGGTAGTTGAAGAGAGACACTTCTGAGGCACACTTCCACGATGGTCTTTTCCTTGTTCTGATGGAAGATAATTTGCTTCTGGCTTGTCTTAGCAACAACGAATGGCAGTACACTGTGTGGCGGCCATAGTACTGCAACTTGGCCAGAGGATCTCAGTGGGAACATATAGCTTGGTAGAAATTATTCTTAGCAAAGAATTCAGAGTACCTGGGTTTGGGTGTGTGGAATGCGCTGGCCCTCTCTCAGGACTGTTTCTGAGAAGTAGCTGTCAGATTTTCTGTTTTCACTCGGAGAAAACCAGAACACCTCAGGACTGTATAGCAGAGCTCAGCTGTAGAAATAAAACACTGTCAGTCAAGAAGCTCTMCCCTTAGCCAGAGCTCCTGCTGCTTAATCAAAAGGCATGCAGAGGCTTCTGGGAGATGCAGATATTGGAGCCTGTCCCTATAAAAAGCAGAAGTCAAACACAAACACTTCCTACACATTTCAGTGTAGCTAGTACACAGCACAATAACTCCCAAGAAAGAACAGATAGTCACCCTCCACTTTGTGACAAGGTGTTTTAATGTCTGACTGCTGGAAGAGAAGGGAAAAAAATATGGGGCCTAGTGCAAAACCTTCTGAAGACATGACGATTTCCACTGATTCCAGTGTTCGGCGGGCTGGGTTTAAGACGGCAGGCTCAATATGCATTTGAAGACAACACAGAGCGGGGTCTTCAGAGCAAGATGAGGGAATTGACTTTTAACTTACCAGTTCCAATGAGCTTCAAGAATGAAATTAGGCAAAACAGATGGCCCCTCATCAACAGTTCTTCCAAAGTCAACTCCTGCCCTAAGTCCAAATCTTCATTAACAAGCAGCATGTAACTGAAGCTTTCTTACCTAGGTTCAAATATAACGATAGACTAGAATATACATCAGGAGCTTCTGTGGTAGTGGCCACTGGGCTATGGCAGTCTGATGAGGGAATGCAAATACATGGTGGCTTGGCAATGGGAGGTGTAGATCTGTTTCACCACATTGGCACAGATTTTCTAAGTGACTCTGTCAAAGTCTTACTGTCCCTGTGCTTTAGTCCCTTCAATGAAAATGRAGTGTAACTACTCTTTTGATCTCTCCCTCTTCCCTTGCCATGTCTTTCTTYTGGCTATGAGTGTAAGTCCTCTCCTTTGTGCATGTAGCACTGTCTTTAAATGCTAATGGAATAGTACAGCCAATGTAAAGTAAAGGTGAGAGTCAGAGCCCAGATAATTCAGAGGAAACACTCCCACTGATGATGGCTGGCTGTCAGGCCCAAACACAGTTATAAATGGAAGAGAGAGATGTGTTGTACAAGTTTTTTTTCCTCTTCCTGTTCAGAATGGCTGTGATGAGACAGGAACTTCCTGCAAGTTGCAAAGGACCTAGCCCATCCCTGATAATCCTCTGCTTTTCAGAATTGCATACAAATAAAAGTGAAATCCGAAACACTGTTCCTGCCAAAAAGGCCACACCGCTAACAGTGAAGTGGCTTTCTAGTGGTGYGACCTGCAGGGATGTCTGATAAGCACATGGTCTTTCTCCTGCCAGTTTGTTTTTAATCAKATCCAAACAATAGAAGCTGACAGTGAAATCCCAGAGTCTCACCCAGGAAGTTCCTCAGGTTTTGGCTGGACTTTTTGTTTGTCCGTTGCTCTGGGTGTACTCTGCAATYGCCTGGAGGGCTACACTAGCCTTGCACCAGGAAGCTGCAGACAGCATCTTATTTGCGTGTAACTCTCCATACTGTGTCCTCTGGAGTAAGTGTCTGAAGAGATCATTTCATTGCAGAAGCATACTGAGGTGTCTGGAGTGCTCCACAAACCACAGGCCAGAAGGAGGCAAATGAGAGGAAGCATGGTTTCAGTTATAGGTCAAGAAGAAGCATCCTCCACCTCTGTCACAGCCTTCTCATGCACTTGGGCAAGCTGGAGCAGAATGTTTCTGCAGTCTGCAGGCGAACTTTGTCTTCCAGATGTGTTATAAAGATATGCTATGTTTTGCAATTACAAGTTATGTTTTGCTCTATGGATATGTTATGTTTTGCAAATTTGAGTGGAACAAAACCCAAAACGATTTAAAAATCCGGGCCCTTCACTTCAGTTCCTCACATGTAAGGCAATGCTCCTGTTACGAGACCTGTCGGGACTGTAGTTCTTCAGAGGGAAGGCTGTCCTGCACCGCCTGCATACTGCAGTCCTGTTCAGGACCTCCGTACGACACCAAAAGAACCCCCTCCCATTGCTAAGTAGGCACTCATCTCACATCACACGGTGACAAACGCTGATCACACATATTTGTTTTTGCAGGTAAAATGTGCCAAGGAACTTTAATCCTGGGTGCAGGTCAATTGCCCACAGAAATGGTAGGAGCTAAGAGCTAAGAGTCTTTTCCACTGGAGAGAAGGAAGAATGTTAAGGCAGACTAGCTAAAGATTTTTGTCCCAGTCTATGATTTACCTTTCTGTTTGGGACTATTATATACATGGCTAAGACAATACAACCTTCTGGAAAACTAGATATATGTTCTTTTCCATCTCCCTCTCATCAGGGAAACTTTATAGGCTATGTACAAACTGTTGTAGAGTTGGTTAGTTTCACAAACACTTAATCAAGCTTGCTTTATTTTTGGACCTATCTTCTGCTCTGCTATTCTCATCTAATGCCTAAATACTTTCAAGTTGCCCATAACCTTCATATTTAAGCTTTGAAAAGCTAATAAATACAGTAATAACCATATTACAAATTTGGAGTCCTAGTTCTTTTAATTCCTTATTCAAGTGTTCCCCAGCAGCAGCTCTGCTGATCTTTCTGTTGCAACCACAATTGTTTGGTGAGTTTATTAATATTTTTCTTTATTTTAATATTTTTCATTTCATTAACTTGCAAGCAATGCTGATTCTTAATATGATTTTTTTAGCCTGGTTGAGCACTGTTGTAGTATTAACAGCATTAATTATAGTACTTAATAATGCTGGCATATTATTTTGTTTAAAATAGTTTGTTTACCCTTAATGAAAATGTGTATTCTGCTTGGTTTAGAGTTGAATTATATTTTACAAACCAAAGTAGGAAATTTAAATTTCAGCAGCATATAAAGAATCCATGGAGACCCTCAAATGACTGTGAAAATTCAAATGCTTACGTTGGTGGCAGTCAAAATTTAGCATGTATTGAAGAGATGCGTTATGTCAGCTGCGTTATGACAAAGAATTAAAAGTCACCATATGGCTTAATTTTTCCAAATAGCCATTTCTTAGGCATTTAGAAATTTAATTTTCCTATTGAATTTTAACTGGTATGTTCTAACTACAACTGGCAAGTTGAACTTCAGATGTCTTTTCGTTGATTCAGGACAAGAATGGGAATAAAAAAAAGGGGCTTTGGTAACTTTGAAACATTCCAAACATTTTTTTTTAAGTTATTAGTGAGGGATGAATCTTACACCATGCTTTGAACATGACCAAACTGAAGGTACAATTATGAATAGGCTTAAAATTTCAACAAAAGCCTTCACTTCCACTCTTCACTGGCAAACAATTTGAAAACAATCCACATTTGTAATAGCATTCATCTAAATATTCTAGTTCTTTTGCTCAGGGTACTAAGACTCAGGCCTTCAGCTCTGCAGCACAGCTAGTTAGAAGCTTCCTGATGAAAGTTTCATCAGCAAATGCAGAGCCCAATATATTTAATTCAGAACATTTCAGAATTTAAGGAGATGATAAGCCTAATATATGTTTGCATGGGTTTCCAGCATACGCTTGAGTTTCTGGCAGACTGAAGATCTGGTGTTTCCTGGATCTGTGCCTCTGCTGTGCACCCTCAGATAGGACCTGTCTGGCACAAAACTTCCATGACAACAGCCCTGACTCTGGGTTCACAGCCCTAACTGATTTTCCAAGGTCAACACAGTGTAGGACATGGTCCCAAACAGCTACTAAACAAAATCTTGATGTTCTGTGCCCATGGAGATAATTCATTCAGGAAACACCATGACAGTTTCTCAACAAATTTTAAAATGGTTTTAAACCTAATCTGAAAACTAAAGTTTTATATGAACCCAGACAGCCAACACTGAACACATGCCAAAAAGGCAGCTGTCCTCTAGTGACTGCTCGCCAAGGATAGGATCTGCTGAGGCTCCCAAATCCTCAAGAGGAGTATTTTTCATTCCAGATTAAAACTGCTTCCTCCCCCAGTCTAAAGATTGTCTTACCTTCCACCTCTAACTCAATACATCCAAGTTTCTGAAAATACTTTTTCAGCAATGAAAGGTGAACAGTTTTAGCCTCTGAGAAAGGACTCCKAAACAAACAGGAATGACTTTGCTGCAGAATTTGACCTACACAAMTCTCATTTAGGGGTTGTTTCTGAAACCTGCAGTTCTATTCACAGATAGATGATCTCTCTTTATCCCTCCTGTTCTGCCTTCACCACTTCAAAGATGTATCAACGCATGCACCACACTACAGCCATGAACTATACTATCACAGGCTTTCTAGGTAATTTCTAGTTAGAATTGCTGTTGTGTTCAGGAAGAGAGAATAGATGGGTAGGAGGAAGTCCAGGAGCTTGATGACAGATTAAGTGAAATTGTAACTATGATGAATGCTATTTCTGTATTGTCYGGTCTTAAAACAAAAAGAAATTGGCTGAAGCCAACCAATTAATGATTTTTTTTCCCTTCCTTTTACTTACTGTGATGATAGGAGTTATACTTCCTCCTATGTTACCAGGATGAGCCTAGGAGAAGTTCTAATAGGAAGTTCCATCATCCAGGGGAAATACTACATCTCCCTAAGAGGTTTTCTTCATTTTAAACTGGAACTATCTCATATATTTTGGGTTAGAAATGGAAAACACAATCTGAATTGTGAASGTAATTAACCAGTAACACGGTGCATTCTCCATCAGTTCAGATTTTCAGTGTGCGGGTAGCACTGATCCAGACAGAGTTTAGAGCTGTCATGCAAGAATCACCGACATGCAGCTTCTGGCTGTTTTACCTAAGAGGTCATGGACTAGGTGGCCTTTTCTGGCCTTGAATACTTGTGTGACTGCTTGAACAAAGTGACTCTGTCATTCTCTGTTGCAGTTCCATTGGCACAAGATCAGAAAATGTCCCTTTATAATCATAAATGAGGTAAGAAGAAAATAMAAAAGTCTAAGTCCCTTAGTGTGATGGGGCTGACCCTGTGCCAAGTGCTAACCTGTGCAGAAGGTTAGCATTTAAAATACTCAGGAASTGCGTGGCTTGGGGAAAGATGACATTACCCGTAACTGGGCCACTGTCCCACACCACACCGTCCCCCGTGGAGGGATCCGACCACGGACAGACACGTTCCCGCCAAACGCCGCCGGGTCCCACGGAAAACACGGCGCGCCCGGCAAGGCCGCGGCGCCGGCGGCGGGGGGAGCCCGGGCCGTGCGGCCGCAGGGCCGGGGCCGGGG
>JASVER010000101.1:1444757-1557452 GCA_030449065.1 Oceanodroma leucorhoa | reverse complement strand
GGCCCGGCTGCCGGGTACGCGGAGGGTGAGACGGAGCTTTCAGGCAGGGCTTGGCGGCCTGTGCGGGGCGAGCCAGCCGCGCCCTGCCCGCTGCCCGGCGGCGGGTGACGGGCAGGGAGCGTGCGAGCGCCCGGGGGGGGCGCGGGGAGCGGAGCTGCCGCTTCGCCTTGGGCCGGCGGAGCTTTGGACAAGCTGCTTGGCATCACGGCGGGGCAGGCGAGGAGGGAGCGAGCCCGGGCCCGGGCCCGGGCCCGGGCCCAGCTTGCCCCCAGGAGGCCTGTCGGGGGTGGCTGTCCCCGGTGGGAGAGGGAAGGGGTGGGATGGTGCCTCTCCAAACCGCCTGTTCCTGAACACTGACTCACTCAGGAATGAACGGGTTTTGAACTGAGACCCACATCTCTCAGGCATTGGCTAAAATAAACACAACTTCACGGAAAAAAGGCCTGCATGTAGCTAGTTGCAGTCAGAAAGTTCCAAAAATAGAAAACTTGATTTGTTTTAAGGAGGAGGGAGGCAAATAGGGTTACATTTGAACACTCCTATGAGCTTTCTCTGCCTGAAATCTTGGGAATAAAGTAACAGCGAGATGTCAGTGGGCACAGCTGGTCACCTGAGACTCAGCTCTCTAGTTAGGTCTGTGTGGCTAAGCCTCTTCCATCTACATGGATTGCAGAATCGGGTCCATTGCTAGTTTGACTGCATKAATCAAAATTGCTCTAGTAATTACAAGCTGCAGGTAGAAACACTTGATTTGTTTTGAAATTTGCTTTTCCTACCAGCCAACTGAGTTTGAGAGCAAGAAGTGAACTGGAATAGACTGTTGGATATTCCACATTGTATTCTGTGCAAAAAAGGAAAACTGCTATTCAAGAGAGCAGGAAGGAATAGCCCCACTTAACTTGTGTTCAGTTTAGGGTGCTACTACTTTCAGATTTCAGTCACCAAGGAACTCCTATTGAGGTTGGTGATAAATTGATCGTTGATATCTTTGTTTAAATCCCATTCTCCATGTTGGTTTGCACTGAGCTAGTTTAACAAGCAAATAATACTCAGTTGCAACTGATCTTGCCAGGCTATCTTCTAGCTCTGCAGATACTCTTTTAAACATAATGTGGGTTGATTGTGAATACTGTATTGGACTTCAAGTGAGTGCTTGTGCTTAAAAAGGGCCAGAGAAGAATATCTAATTGATTTTGCACCTCCTACTTCAGTGCTGACAGATTGTTCTGTGAGATTCCTTGCTCTTTATCCAGAGCTGAAGTTTTGGGCATGTAAATTCTGYGTTGGCAAAATGTAGTTGTTGCATCTGACATTACATGCAGGGTGCTGTACAGCTGCTGAAGCATCTTTTGCTGTTGTAGCCCTAGATAGCTGTGAGACATTCTGTAATGTGAGATTTTGATTGTGAGTCATTCTGTAATGACAGGCAAAGCTTAATTTGTCAAGAGAAATGTTGTCGTCTTCAYTTCTTCCCCTTTATGTGTCTAAGTTAAATCTAATTATGCTGTTGTGTAACAGAGTAGGTTTAAAGGCAACAACAAACGTTCAATGGCCTAATCTAGCGCTTGCAACAGAACTGAAGTTCATGCAAGTTATTTATTGGCTTTTAGACTATTAAAAGGCCTCTAGAAATATACAGTGATTTCACCTTAGTGGGCAAACTGGAAGACATGGAAGCACCATTGGAGRGACCCATTCCTGTGAAAACGAAGAGCAAGAAGACTATTTCTCCTGTCTAAAGGAGAATCTAGGGGGAGAGAAGCATATACTGGGGTGGTGGGAGAATGAGGCTCAGGTCCTTTGAACCTCTTTGGAAGAATAAATTGGCTTCTATTTCTGAAGCTCTCCYTCTGAAGACAGGTGACAACAGCATGCTTAGACCTCAGAGCAGGACCTGGTGACCAGGATTAAAGCAGGATAGGAGTTTGACACTCCCTTTCAATGGGCTGGCAGCTAAATGTTTGTTTTCCCAGYGAGCTGGTACAAAAGCCAAGATTAAGAGGTTTGTTTATCTTGGAGTTTAAGCTTTACCTGCAGGTGGTTCTCACCATCACACCCAAGCTTGTGCTGGATGTGGCATTCCTTCAACATGAAATCCTGCTGGCTATAGTCTTTACTTGTGTATTGCAGAATTTGCCCAGTACTGTGAAGAGGACACAGCTACAAGTAATATCTAATAGATGGCATATATACATCTATCAGAAAATAAGTGGATGCTTACTAACTTTGTATTTTACTAGAAGATAACAAAACTGTCTTCTCTTCCTCCCTCCYCCCCAGCTTTAAACACATTCCTTGTCTGGGAGGAGTTCCTCTGCCTATCAAATCTACTATGCCACCTTCCCCCTCTCTTCTTATGCTGCTACACGTAGAATGTTATCTGGCAGKTTTAAGTCTCTCTCTCATATATTGGCTTACAAGCCCCACAAATAATTTCTAAAAAAGGCAGCCTTCTCAAGGGAGGCTTAAAATGCTTCTATTCTTGCTTTTCTAGTTCAATTGCATCCAGATAGTTATGTTTTTATTAATCCATTTTAGAACAATAGTCAGAACACCATTATGCTATAAAATAAAAACTTATCCTCCAACATATCCTATGCTTGATCTCTTTTCTTTAGCATGCTCATAAACCAGAGTGCAGTGGCCGAGTGCTTAATGTCATGTGTGATAACTTGAATTTAATGCAGGGTCCTTCCCATGCCATTTCAAGCTTCATTTAAAAGTTGAGGAGAAACGAGACTCTCACTTTATGGGCTTAACTTACTTCAATTCATCTTGGAGGGAGCTAGTGACGATTTGGAAGAAATACAAGTCATAAAAACAGCTTTCTCCTTCCTGCTTGAGTTTACAGTGTTCCAGCTTTTGTTTCGGCTGGACTTTGAGCCATTGAATGAAAAAAAAACAGAAGAGGAAGTACAGAAGAAGGGAGCCAGGGAAGAAGTGAGGGTGCTTGTAACTTGAGACTGCACAATACAGGAAGCATACGTATGTCCAGAGAACAACTTTGAAAGGAACTGGTGGTGAGTCAGGAAGCAGTCACTCCAGTCTGTCTCTTCCCCATGTTGCAAGAGTGATAGCTGTAAGCTTGTGCGTTTTCCAGTTAAACTTAAAAGTGGTCTCTGATAGTCACGTTGGATTGCTGCAATTGCACATTTGTTCCATTTGTTCAAGTCCTAGAATACTAGTTGTGCCTTACYGAATATCTTCAGCTGAGATTGACCATGTCTCTCTGCAATACTAGCTGGGTACATGGAGCTATAATAGATATTATACCTTGAGATGCCTCTTTCTAATGTATTATTGTGAAATACTGAAGACTGCTTTTCTCCCCCTCACCTTCCTCTTCCATCCACTAGATTAAGCAACAATGGCATTTGTGAAGAGCGGATGGCTGCTCCGGCAAAGTAAGTCATGGGCCTTTTACCTCCTTTTCTCCCCAGTGTGTCTAACTTCTTCAAAAAACATTAGAGCAACTTAGTACTTCCCAGGTCTTTCTTAAAACAAGTCTCTAGCTCTGTGGGTTGTTTTTTGTTRTTGTTTTTTTTCACCTTCAGGACACTTCACAAAATGACCTGTCATGACAGCATTTCCATGTGACCTTTTGGGTATACCAGTGGGAAACAGGATATACCATAGCTGAGGTGTCTGACTGGCATTCAGCTTCAGATGCTGCTCTGCAATTAGTGCTGTATAAGTGGAGACTTGGAAACTTTACCTGACACCTTAACTTAATGTCTTCAATTAATCATGCCCTCTGCTTGTTCTTGCAGCAGATTAGAACTAAAGCGCCAGGTTATGCACTTAAAATAAACTCAGTTGTGACTTTGAATACTAGATAAAATATGGAACCCAATTCTGTAATGATCTGAAGTGGGGATGTTGTAGTACAGGATTTTGCTTGGCTTCTCAGAATGTCTGGGGCAACTGCGAAGGATTTCTTGGTTTATTTTTTATTAACTCTAGGATACAAATACTTCCCAATATGTGCCCTCAAAAGTGACTGTCTGATTTCTAAGGTACTATTTTACGGCGTTGGAAGAAGAACTGGTTTGACCTGTGGTCTGATGGCCGCTTAATATTCTATGATGATCAAAATCGCCATGATATAGAAGACAAAATCCACATGCGAATCCATTGCATCAACCTCAGAGTGGGGAATGAATGTCGAGGTAATAATGAAACCTTCGAGATTTGCGTATTCAGAGATTCTTTACAACTTCAGTACCTGCCCAGCATACCATTTACAACACTACTGCAGAAGTAAACGTGTCCAAGAAGTGTGCAACTTCACTGTTGTCAAAAAAACTCCACCATCCCCGATCCCTCTTCCCCCTCGCAAAAAAGCCAACCTAACCAACTACTAAATTCCCTTATAGATACCCAGGGCGTGGTATCACCATGTGATAGATTAGGTTAGAATTTGATACTTCCTTTTAAAACTCAGTGAGGACAGTGTACCATATATGCAGGTGGCAGGCACGCGCATGAGACTGGGATGTTCACAGTAAATTTGTGTGTCTGATTATAGAGTGTTACTGGTGTAATTATAGTGCTGGCTGGAGTGAGAGGCAGGACTAGAAATGGGAAACCTCAGCAGATTTTTTTTCAAGTATTGCTAAGTTCACTTCTAACATTTGTTAGTACTCCACTTAATGCTGACACAAGTGAAGGACACAAGTGTTGGAGAGTACTTACTGCTAAGTTCTGCTGTAAGATACTTGCATTTCTTAGGAATGATGTTCAGAGTTACTTACTTTCAGGACACTCTAAAGAGCGAGAACAGGTTATTTGGTTCTGTAATTTGTTCTGATGCCATGGAAAGCAGCTACAACTGGCCCTAGTTTATTTTGTCCAGACTTTTGCATAAACTGTCTCCCTTCTTGTAAATGTGATCATGAAATTCTGGTTATAGATATTTCATAACTCATCTCTTTTTTCTGACTCAGATTTCCAGCCTCCAGAGGGGAAGCAGAGAGACTGTTTACTGCAGATTGTTTGCCGCGATGGGAAGACAGTCAATCTCTGTGCAGAGAGTGCAGATGACTGCCTGTAAGTCTGCCAGACAATATTGGTTTTGCTGCCTCTTCTTCTATCTTTCTTTTTCTCTCTCTCCCTAATTATTTTCCTTCCTTCAGACTTTCAGAGACACGTTTTAAGAAAGTTCTCAAGCAAGTAAAACCAGGCTTTCAGTGACAAAAAATACAGCTCTTCTTTAAGAAGTTGTCTAGTTCATGCAAACTAACTGCAAGTTAAGTCACTGAAAACACCGAAGGGCGAGGAGGAGTAAAAGAATCTTATTAATATGGTTAATGCAAGACTTCACTTCTCCCATTCTTCAAGTAGTACATGACCCTGCATAGCCCAAGGACATCCCAATCAGTAGTGAAAGGAATAATACTCCGTTATTGTGAACTCTCAGCTGAGCTTGGCTATGCATAGTTAGATAACTTTTATCATCAGTGTTTGCCAAGTATGCGAGGTGCGTCGAGCGTGCTCCCAGCCATATGGCATGGGAGTATCTGTGTGAAGTATATGTACCTTCTGTTCAAACTGTAGTAGTGTCAAGACCCACAGTCTCTAGTCRGGACAGATGCAACTGTTCAGGCAGGAGATACAACTTCCCTTGTGCATCTCTTCCTATTTCCTTATACTGAACATGGCTGCATATTACCTGGCTGTTGTGCTTGCAGTGAGGACCTTCAAAACTGCATCTGTTCCTTCTCGTGTTCCTCCTCATTCCTTCTCAGCTCTGCAAAGAAAGTAATTATTTCTCAATCTTGGTGTAACACCTTTGTGCATTCATTTTAGTGTATCATTAGGCTTTGACATACGCAGTATCTTAAATTCTGCTCCTGCAGTACCTCTAGTTGCTAACCTTGTTTTTTTCATAGTCCTAAAAAGAGAAAGTGGTATTAATTTTTATCAGTGTTCCACTAAACAATGGGGGTTTTTTTGCAGGGCATGGAAGATTGCTCTCCAGGATGCCAGAACAAACACAGTAAGTGTACTACCTAGACTTTATACTGATGGAGAAGCAGCACATCAGTGTTATGTGTGGTCCAGCAGTTTACTTCTGAAATCATGTTCCATCCCTCTCTGCTAGAGAAAACCAGGGCCATGAGCATGATGGTAAGGCTTGTGGGTGGGGAGAAGAATGATCCTCTGGATCACAAGCACGTGTCGTCCTTGCAGCCAAGTCCAGGCAAATACATGCAAATACATGTGGAAGTGAATGATTTCAGGGCATGATTCTCTGGGTGGAAGTGAATGTTTGGGAAGCTGGTCTGTAAGGGAAGTGGGCACTGAGGCTGTGGGCAACAAGTAAATCTTCTGCAACCAGTAAAAATGCACTTTCCACTCCTAGCGTTTGTTGCCTACCAGGTGCAGTGCTAAAGGAAACTTACTGCAAAGGAGCTATTTGTTAATGTATATCCAGTACACTGTGGGATGCTTCTTGGCGGAGACTAGGGGAGGAGCAAGAGGTGCTTGGAGGGGAGTGCAGGCATGCCAAGAATATTACCTCTGCATCGGCATGCTAGGTGTGGAGAGTGAACAGATCAGGAATCATAAAAGCCTCTGTGTGAGTCTTGGAGTTCTCTAGAGAACTGTATCTTTGGGGAACCACATCCATCCACTTGTGGGTATTGTTAATTTGTTTTTCCTCCAGACTGCCTTCCAGAGTACTCTTCAGCACTAGCTTTCCTTAGATAGTTAGACTGAACCAACCTGAGATGTTTCTGTTTCATGGGGAAATGCTGGGTTTTGTAGAAGCTTATCTCAGTTTTTGATGGGTCACAATTAACATTGCCACTGTACTGAGGCATCCGTCATATGATACAACTTTGATCTGTAGGTACCCAAAGCAAACACTTGTGGTAGCAARACTACCCTGGACATAATTGCCTCTGACTGCAGCTATGCTATCCTGCTTCATGGTGTTAAATGAGAAGTGAAGGAATTGTCCTCGYGCAGAGGACACAACACTCACGGTCTGTCTGCTCTAGTTTTAGGAGCTTTATCTTGCTTATGTGTGAGACGGTGACTCCTGGTTTCAGGAGTTAAAAGCTGCTGCTTTTCATGTCTCTCACACTCAGCTGCCAGCCCTGCTAGATGGCATTCAGAACTTGCTAGTGCATCACCTTTGTCAGCCAAGGCAGACCCCTGCTACTGAAAGTAGGGCAGGTAGCTCTCTGCACAAGTAGTATCATAAATTAGCACTTTCCAAAGCTATTAAAGGTCTCCAACAAGGACTTGAACTAAGCACGGAACTGGTTTTGAGTCCATCTGTAGGTGTCTGACACAGCTTTCAAAAATACCAAGCATCCAGCAGTGGCTCATAACTTTACTGGAATAGCAGCATGATCACCCTAGCTTTGAGAACTGTGTCATTTACAGACATTTGCAGGCTTGTGTCATATGCCTGTACAGAGTTCCCCGTAGCAGAACAGAATACATTTATTGCTAAGATGTGAGCATTTGCTGGACTTTTTCTCAGGTGGTGGAAATACCTGCCTCTTCATACAGTGCTTTCAGCAGTATGTTTCAAGCAATCCTTAGAATCTCCACCACAAGTTTGACCTSGGGTATGGCCACAGTATGCCCTCAGAAGTCTTTCTACAGTCCAGGTACAAGAGACAATAGGAACATTCTCTATTGAGTTATTAAAGCGTTCACTTGTAAATTAAAAAAAGGGAGCTGTTTTTTTTCTTGGGATAGGGCACTGACTAAGAGCATCACTGTAGATTTCTGATATTAGGGGCAAGAATACAAGGCTACTGTAACAAATCTTAATTATCTTTGAGAGCTCCTTGTAGATGGATTCAAGTAAGTTATCACCTTTGCCTCATGGATGCCTTCAAAAAGGACCGGAATTATAGGCGGCATTTGCAAAATAATTCCCTAAAAATAACCAAGCCCCTCAAATCCCTACATTTAAACCTCTCTTACTGTGTTTTTTTTTAAGTCTCCTCACAGCAAGAAAGTGAGCGGTGGCTAAGAACGGTGACAGTGTTCTGCTAAAGTGTTCAGGTGCTACTTTTGTCTACTGCATTTGTTTCCTTTATCTGCTCTTGCAGAACTTAGTGATACCACCCTAGGGTGCCAGGAAGCAGCTAGCTTAGTTGTGAAGACTTTTTTATCTGAAAACAGAGGATGAACAAGAGGGTAATTTCTAAAACTGAGGCTACAAAATGAGGGAAGGAGTTGGTGTGCTTGCATGCACATGTATGCACATGTGTGTGCACAAACACAGAGGTAAGAAATTTCAYGGCTCCTTCCTGTGGTTGATCAGGCATTTGTTTTTTCCCAGGTCTGCTYGCCAAGTAGTTTCTTTTTGCAGCATATAAGGTACTCACTGCTTTCTTAACATGCAGGACGTCTAAAGGTTACTCTTTCTTTGGGGTCATTAAGTTTTAGTCCTTGCACTACTCTAACTGGCTGTCTGTAGGAAAAGGTGGTAACTGCTACCTCTCCATGGTGTTTAGGGCTACGTGGGATCTGATGTGATGTATGATGAGACAGCCATTTCTTCAGCCCCTCCTCCCTATACAGCTTATGCCACACCATCACCTGAGGTAAGAGTTGCAGTCAGGAAGCATTAAAATAAGTGAGGTAGCAGAAGCGGCCACCTTCAAGCACCTAAACGGTACTCCCAAAGCGCTGTGTTTCACAGTTAGATCCAGCTTTAAGGTTTGTACAAAAGGAGGATGAGAGTAAGCGCTAACAATCTACTGTCACTCCTATTTGAGATGGATTTCCTTTGAAAGGGATGAAGCAGATTTGGTTGGGAGGTATATAAAGGGATGGCTGCTCRGTGAACTTGGAAAATAAAGCTTCTTAAAGACAGGGCAGAAGTTATTTGGCTAATCTTGAAAAATATTGCCCATGCATCTTTTAACATAAGGAGGTGTGACTACACTTTCACATTGTGTAAGCACTGGAAGGATATAAAATCAGGAGTTTTAAAAATAGGATTTAATGACTGGAGCTGTCACTTTTAACACATAAGGATTTTGTTGTATCCAGGATGTCATAGCAACACAATAGCTTCTGGATGCACAGTTCTTTTGCAGTGGAGAAGGAGCAGCACTGGGGCCGAACCAGTATACATTGGGGGTTTTTGGATGTTCTGACTCACGTGCAGTGATACACAAAAGGATAGCTGGGGGTAGTATTACTTGTTGCACTGTAGGTGCTCTGCTCCAGCCCCTCGCTGTTAGAAATAGTTGTTAAGAACTAGATGTGGTACTGGGAGCTACATCAGGGCTAGCAGCGGGTCTCCTCTTTTGGAGAACAAAATTGCTTCCAAAACATACGGCTACAGAGTGTTTGTCCTGAATCTGACAATTACTTGCAGTGTGCTAGAGGAAAGTTGGTTGGAGTTTCTTGGGATCAGCTGCTGCCTACGTGGCACTTTGAGCTGTTGTTGGCATGAGAACTGTTGTTGGCATGAGGGCAAAGAGGAGAAGCTGGTAAGGCTGCTGTGGCTTTGCCTGATGATCCAGGCCCTGCCTCTGCCATTCACCATCCAGGAAGGGTGGAGAGTGAATGCTGCTTAGGAGCACTTACTTTTTCAAGGAGCTGTTCTAAATCCTTTCCAGGGAGTAGTTACACTATATCAGTACAGACTGGATATTTTAGTGAAACTTTAACTGCATTAGAAATGAGGGGCAGCTGAGCAAAGTGCAKAATCGGATACATAGCAAAGAATGCTTTTGTAATGGACGTTTTTAATTTCACCAGGTTTATGGCTATGGCTACGATCAGTACAACGGTGCGTATCCCCCTACTGGGCCTCAAGTCTTCTATGCCTCCAATGGACAAGCTTATGCTGTTCCCTATCAGTATCCATATCAAGGTAATCAGTATCAACCACATCCTTCACCTTCCTATAGAAGCTATTTGAGTCAGTCTTTCTGGCCTTAATTCTATTAATCACCATCCTTTACCACCCACCATTCCTGCACAAGAGAGCGATAGAAAGAAACCTGACTTGTAACTGGAACCAAGTCCCCTTTCACAACAAAGCGAGTGCAGTGAAATTCGTACTAAGTGATTTAACCTTCCCAATGTGATCCCAACATATGTAAATTACTTCATAAACTCTTTTTAAAGCACACAGAACTCTCTCAACTACAGTAGGCAGCATGTTTCTACAGAAAGATGGAAGAGCCAGAACAAGATTTATTCAGTACTCCATATTGGGCATTGATGGAGCTTTTGATTCATCTGTTGCTCTTATACCTAGCTTAATTATTTCAACACTGATGTTCAGCTATGACCTCAGAATTAAATGCAAGTTTCAAAGGTAAATCCACGCCCAAACCATGGTGGTAACTGGTTCCTTCCCCACATGCTGGAATTGCTGCAAGGCAGTACATTCAGCCTTGTGAAGTCTTCTATTGCTCTGTTCAGGTTTGTATAGCTTTCAATCCCAATAAAAGAGGAAGGAGACTGAAATCTTAGGGTGTGCTTTTAAGCTTAGTCACCTTAATTTAGGATTAGCTTTGCATAGAGCACCCTAATCCTACAGAATTGGGGCTTTAGAGTAGTATGGGTAACAATGGGTAATATAAATCAGAAGATTTAACTTACTAATTGTTTATGATCTGGCTTTGCAAACAAGAATCTCTATTCAGGATTTTTTTCAGTTTTGAGGTGAGATTTTTCTTTCCTGTTTGACATTTGTCAGGTTATTTCATTTGCCTTTTTCATTTTTTGTTATAAGGGAGGTGCATCAGCCTAAAGCTTTCCTCATCTAAGTTAGTGAAGTCCTAAGATATACACAAACACAGAGGAAGGTGGGTTCTGTTGGTTCTCAGCAGCTGAAAAGCAGCAGCTTGTTGAAAGTCCCAAGAACCATTTTTCAAAACTACCAGCAGGCCTTGGAAATCAAGCCTCAGAAACCTGTATGATAAAAATGCAGCATTAAACAGTAACTCTCCTAAACAGTTTGCAAGTCCAGGGTGTTAAGATATTAGTTATAGGTTTGGCATAGTAACGAAGCCTTGATGTTTTCCTTCACTAGAGTTACTGCAACTAAATCTTAGGAGTCAAGTTCACCCCTAGCAACTAACTTAACTCCTGTTCGTTTGGCTTCATTGCTCATTCTCTGAATTGACATAATCCTTCTCTTGAGGGTCCCAGTCATGCATCATTGAGAGTCACTGAGAGCTTTTTCCAGTTGTATTAGTCGGATTACTTCAGTATCTGTTACAAAAAACATTGCAGTATCTTCAAGAATACATAATCTTCCTGAAATGTCTGGAAGGGAAAGCAGTACTATTATGTTTGCTTTGCAGGTAGGAGCTAAGTCACAAAACATGATGGGTGGAGCTTGTACAAGTCTGTTGCAGAGCAAGGGTCAACTGGTGCTTTCTTGAGTCTTAGGTTAATTCCTTACTATTGGGCCAATCTTCATCTGAAAAGAAACGTAGCAGCTGTCACCACACAACAGATCAGTCCAGGATGTGAAGGCTGAATTGAARCAGTAAGCTGTAATTTCAGAGTAAATAACAGATACACAGTTTCTGACAAACCACTGGCTTAAGAGCTGCCAAAGACTTTTTTTTGGGGGGAGACTACACTATTTGCCTTAACTTCAAGGTTGAATCAGTTTTTAGACCCATTTCTTGCATTAAATCCACTAAGTGTTTGATAGAATGATACAAGTAATTTCTAGGTTCTTTGCTAATATAAATGCAGAACAATGTTCAGTTTTACATCTGTGATGAGCTTTTCTCCCAGATATTAAACTCTTCCGAGCCTAGAAGTCTTGGTAGGCCTCTGGATTTATTTAATAAATGTGGAGGCTGAATCCAAAGCAGAGATGTATTCTACCTTTGTAGCTGACATCATCTTAGCGTTCAATGGAAGGAAGAGGGTGAAAGAACGGTCATGTTTTGAAATCTCAATGCATGGTATTAAGATACACATTYCTTTTGCCATCCTCCTAACAATCTCTTATTACCTAGGACCTTATGGCCAACCCCCTGCAAACCATGTCATCATTCGAGAGCGTTACCGTGACAGCGATGGAGATCTTGCACTGGGCATGCTTGCTGGAGCAGCAACTGGAATGGCTCTGGGATCATTATTCTGGGTCTTCTAGATTACCCATTCCTTATCTTTGTAGTTCCAAAAACCTTTATTGTGTGCAATAATATATTGGCAATGTTGTTTACTGTTAAACTTTAAGAAATACAGTAGTTATTTTTCAGTAGTGACATCTTAATAACTGATTCTTAACTGTCCTAAGGAGAGTTTAAAGGCACCATTTAGTTAAGTGGTTGGAGATGGCATGTGCTGCTCTTGAATTCTGTTCTGATGTTTAGAGTTATAAGGATTTGTACTGATAAGGATCAATATGAGCACCGATGTAACATGGTAGCAGTCACTAGCTTTATGAACAGACTGTTATTGTAAACACCATAGAAAAAGTGGATTTTTGGGGGGGATCTAAAATCTGGTCCAAATATGAGGTTTACAGGAGCCCTGCATTAGTATATATATACACTACTGGCTTCTGAAGATTCCCTGGATAAACATATAGCTCAGCAGAAACTCCTTGGCATTAGGTAGTCTGCCATGCTTGAGGATCCTTTTGTTTTCAAACTTGCCTGCAGATGGTAGTGTATTTTCTTAGATGGAGTCCTATTCTTGTCTCTCACACCATCCAGGTGAAGTTGTCTTTGAGAATGTATAGACAAATCACTAAGAAGCAGCAGCACTCCTCAGTTCTTTTATTCCCCCAGAAACATGAATGACCAGTGGCAAGGAAGGCCAATGTTTGTTGTTCCACCTCCTCCTTTATCCTGAATCACTCTTCTCTGGTCAGATGGAAGTAATGGATCTTTAGCATTGCAAGTGGTCTTCCTTGGCTGTAGAACAGTCGCCTCAGACACTGTAGCAGCTGCATTGCAGAGGAAGAGGCCATTATCTAGTGTCTCTGCTCATTACTGCTATTGCTCTGCAGAGCCTGCAGGAGGAGAAGTAGCTTGAACCCCCAGGTAGCCCTGCTGGGCCCACCAGAACCCCTCTGCAGGCAGTAACAGTCAAGAGGGGAGAGACAAACAGCACAAGTAGACCTTACACACGGGCACTTTGACATCAGCTGCCTTGCCATGGCTGGCATAGAATGTCTGCTGCCTCTTAGCCTCCAAGGTTTCCTGAACAAGGTTCATTATTTGCAACTAGTTTTGAGCACAGCTGAGCCTGGGTTTGTTCTATGCACACTTCCCTCACATTCAGCAGGTCTCTTCTTTCCTCCATGACTTGTTAAGGAAAACACTCCACAGAACCTGGCTGGCTTTGCTTCTCTGTCTGGTTCCTTATACAGTGTGCTCCTGCAGGCTGCTGTGCTATGGACTGTAACCTGGAGTGCAACTGTTACATGTGTTATGTGGCCTATTACCTTATCCTGTTATAATCCATGCTGAGCTGTGCTTGGCAGAGGCAAGAAAGCTCCGAAGAAATGCACATGCTTTCTTATTCAGGTAAAAGAGGCAGGGTGCCTAAGTTGAGTTTATAGTAAGAGGACTTATTTTTATAATTCCACTTTCAGCTTCCTGTATTCATACTGKTTTAATATATTAAGTTTTTCTTATGCTTTCATTCAGAAGTTAGTTAATTTCCTTAAGGTTCATGGGGTTTCAGGTATGTCAGGAAAGATGAAAATAGATGAGAACTTGCACCCATATAAATTTAGATCAAGCCCCAACCTTTTTCATTTCATCCTAAAGCTGTCTTGGCTCTATCCTACATATTTAAGCAATAGAGGTCTTGGACAAGAGTTTGGGCAGCAGCCAGGGGAAGCACTAAGCTTTCATGACTCTTAGGACCAACTCAACAAACTGAAATCACCGGAAGGAAACAGACGGATGTAATCTTGGCTGCATTACTAAGAGTAGGCCTAATCCAGGGAATGTAAACTTCTTTCAAGAAACTTTGGCTCGGAGCTGTACACCAATGTGCATGCATGTCCTTTCACAGATTAATACAAGCTGCATATGGTCTGCCAGTGTATGTACTGAAAGAACTTGTTGGAGGTTCAAAAGAGGACTAAAGCGAAAGTTTCCTGTTGCTAGTCCAAACCAAAAGAAATTGGAATATGCTACTGAAATTCTCTTAGAGACCTGGTACCCTTGAGGTCAGAAAGAGATGGTTACTCTCTGGAACTTAAGTGAACAAACATTTCCACCCTTTTTAAGCTTTGAGATAACCTTGATGCAAATCACAGGTCTACACTCCTGTTTAGTTTGCACTTTGCAATATAACTAGTTCTGCAGAACGCCTCCATTTCCTCTTCTCCCTGTGTGATATTTAGCTTGTAAGAGGTGGGGCAAAATAAAACAATTGAACATCATTGTGATTTCTTTTGAATTTCATAATGATTGTGAAAGACTAGCACAAAGAGAATCAGCCAGTAATTTATTTTAAGTTCAGAGTTAGTTTTATTGTGGGGGGTGGGGGGAGGGGGTGGTGGTGGTGTTTGTTGTTGGTTTTGGTTTGGTGGTGTTTTTTTTTTTTCCTTCCAAGAGCTGTTGATCACAGCAGGGGAACATGTCTCTTGTGCTTTCAGGAGATAACTATCTAGGTCCCCAGTTTCTTCAAGTGAAATATGTAAGATAAAGACTCTGTTGATTGCAGAACATTCCTGGGTTGAATTCAAAGCAAGAAGTGATCTTTTTAAAAGTTCAAATTTAAGTAAGTCTCCATTAAAATAACCTTACCCCTTCTCAACAGGGAAAAAAAAAAAATTTACAAACTGAAGCTGAAGGTTCTAGTTCCATCTTGGTAACAATAGGCTGCTTTTATACAAAARTCATGAGCTACTTTTCTATCCTAGTAGCACAGGCATTTAGGAGCTAGAAAGCAAATGTACAAAACTGTGCTAGAGCATGAAATCAAGAGAGTAGTTACCTTATTGCAGGTTCTTATAGCCTTTCTGGTCTCACTGCAGAAATAGAAGTGGAAATGTCTTGGTGCACAAGGCAGCAGCATGGGGATAGCCACTTGAATTCACTGGTTGTTAAAGCTCACAGACTTGCTTCTTGAAGACATGGCCATACCTCCTGTTGCTCAGGAACAGAGTGGAGGTTTTGTCATATCTGTAATAATATCTGGCTGGATAACATAGCCATGACTCAATAGCCTTTCTCTGCCCAATCCAGTAGTTCATACATCTGCAGTTTGTGTAGATGCTGGTGTGAGCTGAAGGAGAAGGACCAGAGTAGATTTTGGGGCTTGGAGGGACTGCCATGCCAGCTTCTGCAGATGGGTGATACCATAGTGATGGGAAGAGGCAGTGGGTGTAGCAAGATCATTTTCAAAACAGATTGAAATGRTAGCCCTGAACGGGTGTTTGTTTCTGAACGGTGCTATTCATGATGCTGTGATTCCAGTTATACCTGCATAGCACCCAAGCACATGCTTTCCTACAAGGGGCCCAATACTTGACCTCCCTAAAGCTACGGAAGGTCCACAGCCACTACAGTGCCACCGTTTTTTGCAGTGTACACTATCAGTTAAGGATGACTAGATCTGTTGTATAGCAGTTACAGTCCGTTCAGAATTAAATGGCAGTGCTTACAGAGGTCACAAGTCTATATGTTCATCTGTGACTAGTTACTTTTGGATTCTCAGTCACAGACAGCTGGACAGAGCTAGGTTTCCAGAGAGTGGGGTGGAAATGCTCAGCCTTCTGGTAAGTCTGACCACATCAAAGWAGTGAACCAGGGACCCCTCCCAAATTCTTAGTTACATGTGAAAACATAGCTGTCGGCTTCTTTTGCTTAAACATGGGGGGCTAGGGAGCCAGCCTCTTCTAATGAGTGRGTAAAGGCTTATGAACTAGAGAGGAAGGGGTGGAAAGTATTTATGTACAGAGCAACTGCAGTGACTTTTGGCAAAGACACATCATCTCTGGTGCTGAAGTACATTCTGAGCTGCATCTAGATGGAGCTACCCTAAATGTCACACAACACTGGCTTCATTTTGTKTGTTCTTCAGTGGAGATTCAATAGGTGATGGAACCAGCTAAACAAGCTGGGTAAARGAGAATTCACACCTGTGTTCCTCAAATGTGTTTGTGGCTTTTCCTCCTCACGATATGAGTAAGATAGATATGTGTAAGTCATGGAGGGTAGCATGCARCAAATGTTCCCTCCCCCTAGATCCTTCATGTTCTTGTGCACTCCCTAGCTTAACTGCTGTTTTACTATMTGTCCTCATTCTCATTAATTTATAGCAAAATACCCTTAGCAATAAAATTCATATTTAAGTGTAATTATTTTGTCTTGAGATGTTTACAAGCCTTTGTTCAACATTTCTCATTTAATTGGTCTGTAGACAGGTATATGTTTTTCAAACATGTAGTCAGCTTACAGGAGATTTCCGTTGCAAGGAAAGTGCCATGATGGATTCTGTGCATCTCCAGTCTTTCCTAAGCAATTGCAAGGCTGACTTTACTTGGTAGAAAAATGAACTGAGACAACTGTGGCTGTTTGAGTTAGAACTCAGGCTGACACACCTCAGTCATCTCAGTTATCATTTAATAAAGATGATGTAATGTCTGTGAAATCAGCAAAGTAACTCCGCACTAACACCACTATACCAAGATTAGAATTAAGGCCTATTTCTTTTTTAATGGAGTTGAAGTCTTTGACTCAGAAATGCTTAATCTTGGATATATGCAGCGCTGATCCAGATTTACCATTTGACATTGTGTTATCAAATCAACAGATTTGTACTGTTCAGTATTACAGTAAGCAGCTTGGAGCACAGATGTTGCTCTGGGCAAAATGCTACTGGTTGCTGTATTGGTATTTCCTGTTTATGAATTGCTTCAGTGGAGTTGGGTACAATCAGTAAGTTTGCTTAGACAAAGACACAAAATGACCACAACTAGCTCCRCCACCTAAAGGCAGGTTATCTTGTACATTTGCTGGGAATTAAACTATTTGTCAGAAGGACCACAGTACATTCTGTAAACTATTATCCTTGCTTTATGCACATTTTGTTTTTACTGTTGAGGGGTGGTYGTTTCTTTAGCCACTAATCTGGGGGAGGAATGAAAACAAAACTGCTATTCAACCAACCAGTTAATGTAGGAGTACACRTCGCTCTTCTCCCCAGCATGCTATGCTGGCTATGCCTATTCCATCAGTCATCCAGGCCAAGCAGACCATTATGTACACTTACACTTAACCCTGCCCACCAGAGAGCCCACCTTTGCTGAAGTTTCTGCACCAGAACGATTTAGGGAACTGAATTTGCTGTGCAAGTCTTAGCAACTCCATACCTTCCTGAACTGCCATGCTCCTGAACTGGCAACAGCTTAGAGAATGGGCTTTGCCTCTATCACTGCTTTCCCTTCTGCGGCATTCCGTCCTGTTTGTGGTCACTAAATGCAACCACAGTAATTAACGTGGGTTGTTGTCCCTCTTTCCTGTTGCAGTTCCGCTACAATGCGTTGAAGTGAGTGTGGAGCATTTGCTGTTCCGTCCATTTCAGTGGAACTGAAAGTTTCCCCCAGTATGTTGTGAGCACTTACTAACTACAAATAAGAGCTTTTAACAATAGACTGACACTAATGCACTGGTTTGGGAGTCTTCTGATTACCACAGGTTATCTCATTAGGTTTCAGAGTTTGAGGCATCTCCAAGACTCAGAGGGCAAATAAAAACTCCAAATCTATCTACATTAATAATTTAAAGCCTAAGATCCATTTCATGATGATTTTTAAGGCATGGGTTATAAAAGTTTCAGACTGACAATACTGGGCTTAATCTGACTGAATACGGTGGATGCAATACTGATAGCACCTAATTCTCCAGATACTTTAGGTACCAAAGTTAACTATGCATTGTGCAAAGTAGTAAGTCTTCAGACATGACAGAGTTCAGAAGAGAGTGACCCAAAATGATCACTGACAAGCACTCCAAGCTTTCAGCTGCCAGGTGCACGTGGGGCTAAGGAGAACTTACCCTGCTCGGGGTGCTCCCAGAGCAGCGGGCCGCGCAGCGCCCCGCCTCGCCGTAAACCCACAGCACCTCCGGGCAGCCCGGCCAGGGAGGCAGAGGCCACCTCCAGGTTTTCGACGGACGGCGGGATTTTCTGTCACCAAACCGCCTGTCCAGCTACTCCACGCGGTCCCGCCCGGCCCTGCCCGCGCTCCTGCCCGGTGGGCCCGGCTCTCGTCACGCCTTGCTCGGCCCCCAACGGCCCCGGCCCCGGCCGGGCCCTCGCCGTTTGAAACCAACGGCCGCCCTCGCGCCCAACGGCCGCCCTCGCGCCCAACGGCCGCTAGATGGCGGCCCGACACCGGCGGTGGCGAGGCGAGGCGAGGGGCCGCGGCCCGGCCTGGCCCCGGGCCCCCGCTGGTGCTGGCCGCGGCTCCGCATCCCACCCACCGTCACCTGGGCAGCTGTACCCACCCGCCCGTTCCTGCCGGAGCACCAACGCACGCTGACAAACTCGGATTATTAAAACAAGCCCGAGACGCAGGTTTCTTTTTGCGGTTACAAAGCGTTGCTGGCTGAGCAAAGGAACCCGCCAGCAGCCGCCACTGGCGGCAGGACGAGACTGGCCCACAGCAGGGACGCGGCCGGCACCAGCACAACCCAGACGGCCCACGGGGAAGGGCCCCGGGCAGCCAATTCCACCAGGAATCAAGGGCTTTCTTGGAAATCCTGCCAGTATGCAGCTGTCCCCACCAACACACCTCCCCTCCATCCCGCTGGAGCCGGCCCCTCACTCCCCACCTCAGCAGCACAGCTGCACAATCCTGCAGGGAAGCAGCAGCATTCCTCTTCCCTGGTATAATTTAATGATATAAATGGGTATATCAGTGTTGCCTCAGCCCTCACAGGAGCTCTGAAGCGCTCCTGCCCTGCCAATAATAGTCTGGGATAATGATGATGATCATACTCATGGGTAGCGAAAAAAACCTGCAGGTTTGCAGGCAAGGTTGCAATCTCTGCAAGGCAATACTTTCCAAGTCTGCTGCTGATCAAAAGCAGTTTTTCATGGGAATGCTCAGAGACATAATTGTACTGAAAGGCTATTTCCGTGCCAAATGTCTATGCTCAAATCCCTAGCTGCTTCAGCTGAAGAGCTGTTAATGATAAAGTCACAGGATTTTTCTTTTGCTGGAAGTAGAGAGGGTATTTTGGTTCTCCCACCTTGTTCTGCCAAGCTAGCAGATGAACTGGGCTTTGCACTAACCAAAGTCTAACCCTTAGACTACCTAAGTGTGGGCAGCTACCACACTTAGAAATCTTCAGCCCCCCCAAACAGGAGTGTTCCTACTATGCTGGAAACAGACTGGCTTCAGTCTTAGACAGCCTTGCAGGGGTTGCCGGCTGAGTGCATGAGATGAATGAAAGCCAGCCATATGCTTAGCGAGACGCTGGGATCTGGGTTTTCCCAGCCTGCACTTGAATGCAGGAGGATGGGCTGAGAGCTCTGGCCTGGGACTGGGATGTTCTAGATCAGTTTTCCCAGTTCCATCACAGGCAGTTTGCATGGAGTTCGAAAAAGCCACTTTACATAGTCACATCTCATCTCTCATTCCCAAAAGAGATGGTGACACGAAAGAAACCAAGTTCATGAAAAGCTGTAAGCCGTTCTGCTCTGTGCATGCACCGAGGATACAGGGATATCAGTCTTGGTTGACCTTTTCAGAGACCTTTGATATGATCATAAACAACAACAATTAATAGTGTTTAAATAAGAAACAGCCTAGAATACAGAAGGTAAAAGGCTGGTAATTCAAGAACAGCATCATGTTGCTTTACACACAGAATATAGGACATGATGGCTGGAAGATATTTAAATCCTCCCTTATCCAAACAGGCTCAGCTCAACCACCCTGCACGCACACAGCAAACCCCTCCCTCCCCAGAAGCCTGAGCCCTAGGAAGACCCACTGTATGCAACCTCTGCCTGATGCAGGCAAACAGGGCAATCAGACTGCACGTTACTCCAAAGTGGGGGAAGGAAAGGGATAGAAACACAATCTCTTTGGACAGAGATTTTTAAAAGGAAGTGTTAAATTTCAATTTCCCCATTTCAAGCTCATTCTAGGTACATAGACAGGAGAGATCAATTTAGAAACTATCTTCAATTCATAGCAACATATGCATCATCAACATATAACTTTTGTTACCATCTTTCAAACAACTGCCTAGTTCAGCAGATGGAGACACAACTGTGTCATGCATATCAGACCATGCATGGTAACAGATGGACTCTGAATACATGAATTTAATGTCTGGATCATGACTCTTTACAGACTGTACTTTAAATTTGTTTGCTTTTGCCATGACTGGCTGACAGAGAAGGGGGAAACAAAGACATTTGTTCTTTAACTACTCTGGAAAATACTAAAGTCAACCATTTCACTACCTGAAATGTCTCCTGATGTGGAGGTTCAATATAATACCATGTGCCATCCCTCTGTGCAGGCATGAATTAAGGCAGATGAACAGAGGTCTGAAGAAAACACATCCAGGTAAAATCCCTCCCATCAGCATAGGACTGTTTGCCTACTTCTAGAACTGGTTTCTCAATCAGCTCAAACCACTTTCCATGTTCCTCAGTTTGCAAATATAACTTAGCCATCTCCTAGTCCCAGGAAAGTTCCTGTTCCCAGGAAAGTGATGTGCATATGGACTTTCCAGACAGATTCTGAACAATGGCCCTTTTTACATCTTCCTGATTAAATCTAGGTAATGTTTTTCATTCTCAGATTTGGATGGCTGAGAAATAATCAGGAAAATAACCCCGGCTTCCTATAATCCTCCATAATTTTCTCTGAAAGATGTTCCATCACCCCTGCTGCACTTTTTTTTTCCTTAAAACTTTCTTTAAAGGTTATTCTCAAAGTTCACACCACAGCATCCTGCTGAGTTAAGAAAGCAAAACTGTACACTTACAGGCCAGAAKAATCCCCTTCAGTCAATCAATAGCTATATTTCTGACTGTTTTAAAACCAATTGTTTCAGATGTCACTATTCCAAACAGCTTTTTTCCTGATCAATATCTCTGGCAGCTGTTCAGATAACCTATCGGTGGAACTAATTGCTGTTAAAGCTATACACCTATGATCAGTCAGGCTAGAATGTGTTCTTATGTAACTGCAATAGAAAACCTCACATAAATTCAACCCATGCAAAACACAACTGTTTTCTGGGATGGACATATGTCAATTTAGCAGAACAAACATTTTTTGGTGCTTCCTTTGTCCTCACCGCAAAAAAGAAATCCAGAAATATTTCCATTATTCCAACTCTGCCAGTGTGCTGGCCCAAGCAGTCAGTGTGCTTAACTTTAGGCATGGAAATAACTGCATTGACTTGAATGACACGCACACTGTGCATCTTCAAGGGCTTGTGTTGTTGGATAGGCCAACAGTTTTGTAAAAACACAAAGCTCCCAAGAACATATTAGTTATTTGGGAGGGGGAAGTGGGGGAACCCTCCAAACTTGCTGGATTTGTCTATACATGGTGCAAGAAAACAAGCCAAAATCTGCACCAGTGTAAATGAGCAGAACACTAATGAATCCATATGCCASCTTGCACCCTGGTTTTACAGCTAATGAAGGCTCTCAAAGATCCGTATTAAGTAAAGGAAATGCCTGTGCTGTAAGTAAAACAGTCTGCTTCTCCCTTCAACAGAAGTATTATCAAATGCTTCAGAAGTGACCCCAATCTAGTATTTTGCAGAGGCATCAATATACTCCTTTGTGCATGGCATCACCTGCAGATGTTGCAGCACACTGCACTATATTTTAGTGGTGCATGGGGAAAATGAGCAGCTCAGAGCTGCGTTTGATTGTTTCTATTAAAGACAGTAATGCACTGTGGGCAGGGACATGAGATTATGATTCAGATCAAACCCCAGTAAACCTGAGTTAATGAGATGATGTGAGGCAACTCCTGGGAAGTGTCCTGTCCCTGTGCTGAACTGACAGTGAGGTGCTAACTACCGCTGGTATAAACAGTTGCAAGTGCATTTTAGTTGGGACCTCACGACAGATGAAAGCATACTTTGTTTACTAAAACTGAGTTAGTATTCAGACCAGAGCTAATCCCTATTCTTTTCTGTGGAAAGTCTTCAAAGGAAAGCTCTCATGAAGACCTCGCCTGCATTTCCAAGCAGGAGCTTTCACTCTTCTGCTGACCATTTACAATGAAGTACAGTGATTTCTTTCCTCTTCCCCCACCCCAAAACTGAAAACATCAGTGTCCAGTACAAAGTAGACAAAGATGAGATTTTATGAGTATTTCTTGCAGGAAAACTCCTATTCTTCTGACCAGCTCTTCTGAAAGCGTTATTCAGACATGTGGGTGTTTCAGAGATGATCCTCACTCCCCCAGCTAAGCTTGCTTTCCTGTTATCCAGCAAGCTTTTTGCCTCGCAGCTTAAGGGAATGACTGTAACACCAAGTGGCAAATCCACAGGCATCAGTTCACTCCCCCGCTGTCATGCCTGGTGCCTCCACCGCATCTTCAGTTCTGCTTATCTCTGTGCAGTGGGAGGCCAGGTGGCAGGCAGGGGTTCTCACAGAACACAATAAACCAAAAAAGTAACATTTGAGTTGGATCAACTCCTGAGGCAAGGTTGAATAAAAACCTYCATTTCCATCCTACATCTCATCTTCTTTTCCATGATATTCCTCTAATTAAGCAGTTGTCCTCAGTGCATCAGGTACAAACCATCTGAACACAGCTTCAGACTGAGTTTATGATCATCTCATTTATATCCAAAAGTCACCTAGTGAGTGACCTGCCAAGGCTAACTGTATATGATGTGGTGGGCACATATGTGAAACACAGCAAACAGCACTGCAACCAGCTAGGCACTACAGCCAGGACTACAGAAGAGGGAGCAATTTTAATTTTCTAGCAGGATCAGTATTAATCAGATCATTATTTACATAATGTAGCTCGTTTTCCACCGTAAAGCAGAGGCAGGAGCAGCCCCAAGGCTTGGTGGAACTCATAGCCAAGTCAGTTATTACACAGGTGAGCATGTTCAGTGAAACCAGATACTCCCCACAAGCTCTGCAACTGTAGCTGAAGTGCTGGCTCAAACACCTGACACATGCACCTTACAGCAACTGTGAATTTTCAAACTRTTTAATAAATTTTGTAACTTTTCTGCATCCCACTATCTGCAGAGTTTCTCTTTATAGTGGAATTTTCTACCTATCCCATATGAAAATTCAGGTAGTTGGGTTAATACTGCAGCAGTTTCTGTACTTGAAATAAAAACCTTAATTGGTGTAGAAAAAGATTATTATTTTTATATTTTTTTTTAAGTAGTATGGGTTTCTTTCTCAAGGACTGTCTTAGTATTTGTCCCTTTCATGATACCAAACAAGTCATCTGCATCCACAATTTGGTCCTATTTCTGTGATCATCCGAGTCTTACACCAAMGTATTGTGAATAGCGCCAAGTACTGTACTTGATACAGAAGCGACTGCATTGGTATGCTACCACGGTTTGCAAAACTGCAATTACATCAACCATTAACACTGAGAAAGGAAATGGAGAACAACGCTTTACATTAAGTGATACCAATTACAGAGTAAGTACCTGATGCTAAGAAAAGTGACTGTTATATTTATGTGGTTATATAACTAACAGATTGAGCAAGCTCTTGCCCTTTGCTTATCTGTTGGGCTCTTATTTCAGGAAATGAGAGTGTACCTCCATGGGTGATCTCATAAGCCAGGAAATGCAGATTTCAAAGTTAGATTGCTGATGGGCCTCTTGGAATAAGAGCAGAGCATTGAGTTATGTTGTTATGTTAAAGATAGTGCTCTAACTACCATGCCTGCACTGAACTGCTGCCTTTTCAGGGAATCACAGAAGGGCTGAGGTTGGAAGGCACCTCTGGAGATCATCTAGTCCAATGCCCTCCTCAAAGTAGGRTCACCTASAGCAGGTTCCTCAGGACTGTGGCCAGTCAGGTTTTGAATCTCTCTGAGGATGGAGACTCCACAACCTCTCTGGGCAACCTGTTCCAGGATTTGACCACCCTCGCAGTAAAAGAGTTCTCTTACATTTAAATAAAATTTTCTGAATTTCAGTTTGTGTCCATTGCCTCTTGCCCTTTCACTGGGAACAATTAAGAAGCAGCTGGCTCAATCTTCTTTACTCATCCCATCAGGGGCTTAAACACATTGAGAMGACCTTTCTTGAGCCGCCTTTTTCACAAGCTGAACAATCTGAGCTCTCTCAACCTCTGAGAGATGCTCCAAGCCCTTAATCATCTTTGTGTCCCTCTGCTGAACTTGCTCCTGTAAATCCATGTCTTTCTTGTAATGGGAAGCCCAGCACTGTACCCAGCACTCCAGATGTGGCCTCACCAGCRCTGAGTAGAGGGGAAGGATCATTTCCCTCAGCCTGCCGGCAGCACTCCTCATAATGCAGCCCACGATGCTGTTGGCCTTCTTTGCAACTAGGGTACACTGATGGCTCCTGCTCAACTTGGCGTCCACCAAGGCACCCARGTCCTTTTCTGCAGAGCTGCTTTCCAGCCAGTCAGCCCCCAGACTGTACTGGTAGGTGGAGTTATTCCTCCTCAGGGGCAGAACTTCRCATTTCCCTTTGCTTAACACCATGAAGTCCCTGTTGTCCCATTGCTCCAGCCCATCAAGGTCCCTGTGAATGGCAGGACAGCCCTCTGGTGTATCAATCACTCCTCCCAGTTTGGCATAATTTGCAAACTTGCTGAGGGTGCACTCTGTCCTATCAGCCACATCATTAACAAAAACATTAAACAGTACCAGTACCAACAGACCCCAGTACCAACCCCTGGGATACTCCACTAGTGACTGGCCTCCAGCTGGAGTCAGTGTGCTGATCACAAACTCTGAGCTTGGCAGTTCAGCCAGTTTTCAGTCCACTTCGTTGCCCATTTTTAAGCCCATACTTCATCACTTTGCCTACGAAGATGTTATGGAAGACAGTGTCAAGAGCTTTACTAAGGTAAAGATAAACAACATCCACTGCTCTCCCCTTGTCCACCAAGCTAGTCATCTCATTGTAGCAGGCTAGCAAGTTGGTCAGGCATGACTTCCCCTTTGTAAATCCATGCTGACCTCTCCCAGACATGTTCCTGTTAATTAATATGTTTGGAAATGGCTTCCATTATTATTCACTCTATCAGCTTCCCAGGGATTGAGGTGAGGCTGACTGACCTGTATTACCCTAGATCCTCTTTCTTGAAGATAGGAGTGACATCTGATTTCTTCCAGCCCTCAGGAACCTCCCCCAATTGCAGTGACCTTTCAAAGATTGAGAGTGGCCTCTCAAAGACATGGGCCATCTTCCTCAGCACTCACAGGTTCATCCCATCAGGTCCCAGGGACTTGCATCTGTCCAGTTCATTTAAATGTATTCTAGCTTCATCGTCCTCTACCAAGGATACATCTTCCTTGCTCCAGAAGCTCTTTTCAGCACATTAGGGACTACTCTGGCTGTTAGGAATTAAATTCTCCATAAGAGACAGAATTTAGGTACAGATCCTGCCCATTACATGATTGTATTCATCCAGCGCACACTGGGACTGGTTAACCATTCACCTGCTTACATTCTGCTTTTTAAAAAAGTTTCCATGAGGACAGTTACGTAAGCTCTTCTTAGTTTAAGTCTCCCCTTCTGTAAAACAGAGATATTATCCTTTTTTTTTTAGCTTTTCAGTGCAATTTAAAATGAAAGACACTAAGCTTCTCAGTTAGTGGTACTAGTGATGCCGAGCATCACAGCAAATTGCTGGCTATAACATCTGAGCCTTACACCAGAGCAGGACTGAGCTGCTAAAGAGAAGCAGTCTGTTGTGGATACACACTTCACAGGTGTGTAAGTGCTCATTTGCTCACCACACACACTAAGTCTCTTCCTTCTGATTACAGGTTTGGTCTCTGAACAGACTACTCAAACACAAGAGACAGGCAGTGCCCCAGAAGCAGGCTGCAAGGCACAGGAAGCCTCTCCGCCACCTCTTACCCACCTCCTCCCTCCAAGGCCTGTCACAAGAACCCTCCCTATGCATCCTTTCCTTAAATCCTCTGCCAAGCTAGGTCTAAACATCCCTTTCCATAAGGCCCAAGCCCCTGTGCTCTGGCCCCAAGCTGGAGAAGCCAGCTGAGCTGCTAGCTCACATCAGTGACAATGGCACTTATAAGCAGCGGTGGCATTTACCAGTGCAACAGAATTACAGCCCCAGCACAGACCGAGCTGTTTGTAACCCTGGGCCTGTTTTACTTTGTGCAGTAAATGAAAACAAATGGCTTCCAGAGACAAGTAATGCATTCTGGCAATATTTTAGGCCAGTGGTAATTCAGCACAGCTATAAAGGCCTCCAGACTATACAGAGTTCTCAGATTTTAAGTACTGGTGGTCCACTATAAACCTTCCAGAGCTTTAACCCATCCTTCTCTCCACATGATACTGCAGGGGCTGGATTACTCCCGCACAGCACGGTTAGAAGCAGTACAGAAGCAAGTGATGTTGTAAAGGCTGATCAGGCATAACTAGAGGGTAGGGACCTTAAAATACCACTCTGCTTGACCTGTATTAGCTTAGTGCCACTTTCCCAAGCCCTACTCCATTCTAAGAGTGTGACAAGCAATGTGAGAGCAACAGCACCCACTCCCTCCCCTCAGCCCTGCTACAAGACAGATCTTGTTTATTCTGCAGTCCTTTATGACCACTGGGTATAGGACTTTGATATGGAGATTTTGAATCCTTTTCTCTGAAGATTATTTGAAGCAGAAAGACTGTTCAAAGAAAGAGAGAAACAGAAGCTTACATGCTGTGTTGGTTGCATGCTCAGAGTTGGAATATTCCCAGGCACAGGGAATATGCAGTCATGATTATGCTAGTTCTTTGTAAGATGGAGCAGGCTTTCAATACAGAGCAGTAGTCCTGCTCTGCAAGCCCCTGCCTCAAATATGGCACGGGCTGAGAAGATCCAAACACCACCAGGTAAGAACTTCTGAACATCAGTGTGGTACCCACAGATCACCCCCACTGTCAGGACATTCTGATGGATCTACACCTATTCTGGGAGGGCTCTGCTGGATGAAGGAGGCACGATGCTGGCAGAAGACAAGGTACAAAAGCACAGTGCTCCAGTGCAAGTGTGCCTCTGAGCACAGATCAAGGGGCCCCCAGAGCTGCCAGAGGCAGACAGGGCACATGCATGCAGTATGTGTACTGTCATGGCTGGGGTACTCTGCTGGGACAAGTCCTTACGAAGGGACGCTATTTTCATTGCTGCTTTGGCTCCACTGGGCACAGCTTTTCCTGCCTGCATGACAAACATAAGAGTTGTGTCAGATTGGGCACTGGTTTGTGTTGGGATTTCAGCTTTCTTGACTATGACATGCATCAAAGCCATGACCAGGCATCCTGGGGCCATCAGTCAGAGCCCTGAACCTCGTGTAGTTTTAAGATGAGACATAAGGAGATGGGAAACATCCCCAAAGGATGGTAAAACCCAAATCAAAACAGAATAAAGAGCCCAGAAAACAGAAGAGAAAGAACAAAAGGAGACTAGAAAATGGGACAGAAATCATCAGTGCTCTCAGAAACAAAAGCGTCAGGGACAAAGGCAACCACCCTGTTGTTGGTCCATCACCATGAGCAGTCAAGGAAATGAGTCAGCCTTGCAGCTCCTCATTTCACATGGCTGTGAAAAACTTTCTTGGGCCCTTCTGTGATCTCACCCAGCTTTTCCATGCTGGAAACAATCTAACAATTTCCCTCGGCTTTTTTTTTTTTTGGCTTTCCACACACGTAACTCATTAAAAATAAGAAAATACTAGGCTTGACTGTCATGGGTGAAGAGAACAGCTGGAATGCATGTGAAATGGCAGGTCTCTTCTGATCCAGAATGCTTGCACTGCAGGAGAGCAACATAATCTAAGCTACTAATACAGTACTTTAAGGAAGACAACCCCCAGCAACATCTGACTGCACGACTATCCATACATGCTTTGGCAGTTCTTGTTTATAATCCCACCTACAGCTGACACTGTGCTGATACTTTGGTTACGGATTAGAAAAAACCCACGCATCGTTTGAAATTAAAGGAAGAAAATAATTACCTTGCATAACAAAGTCATTCTACATTGAAGGGAAAGCTACTCTACTCCCGGGCCCCAAATGACAGAAAAATTGCTAGCCCAGATAACGCTATGGTAGGTGCTTAAAAGTAGAGTTCCTGCTGTCCTGCAGTCACCTGATGCCCAAACTGCTAAGGATCTCAAAGTTGGAATACTCTATCACTAGAAACCAAGTCATTAATGCTAGTTGTGAAAGTGCTCTTTAGCAAAAGAATACAATCAAGAGATGCTCATAAGAAAGTTATTTGTCCTGTTAAGAGCTGTCAGACCATGACTGTATTACAGAATAAGGCAACTAATATACTTTTAAATTTATTCCATAAATCTAGAGGCCCACTTGCAACTACTCTATTTCAGCACTCAGTTATAAACAAGCTCAACGTGGACAGCGCAATAGCAATGAGGCAGAAATTTCAAAAGTTCAGGGTAGCAGACCAAAGTGAGTTTCAATGCAAGTTCGAACAGTAAAGATACAGCAGTCATAATTGCCCTTTCCCCCCAGATTTGCTCTGAAGTGCTACCCCCATCATCCTACCAGGACATTAGAAGCAGTGTTTGCCGTGTAGTAACTCAATCTAACATGATATGTGTTAAAACACTGAAATTAAAATACAGCTTACAATAGAAGACAGTCTTTAGTGGTTTCCTTGTGTAAGAAGCTCACTTACCTATTCCTGAGGCTAGCTAATGGACTTGGGCTTTGTTAGCCTCAAGACTTCAATGCTGATGATAGGGAGTTCAAATCCTGCATGGGTTAACAGCAAAAAAAGTTTCTTTTAGGGCTACAGCAGAAAATGCAAAATAGCTCTGCACTAGAATCCAGCGGTGTGGGGAAAACTGGATTCCTCCAAGCCTGTGCAGTGGGAAAGTCCTGATTCAGTATTTGACTACACATTGCCTTTCATGAGCATCAGACTCTGCCATATGTTTTCTTGGAATACTGGCCCAGAGAACTATGCTTCCTGGTGTCTCACTCAAAACACAGATTGGTTGATGCTAACATCCCCGCTGGGACCCAGTGCTTGCCTCTATAGGAATGATGAGAGAGCAAAGCTGTTTGGCTTACTTCCCTTGGAAGGGATTTTGTAGGAACCTATTAACAGCAGGAATTTCAGTAATGACCCTTATATAATTATATACACACATACATATATATGACTCCTTTTAGCATGAGCTATAGGAAGAACCAGATTATCTAATTTTTATGGTTTGGATGAGAAGCAAGATGAAAATTTACACCCTCCATTACATTTGCCACATGAAGTTTAAATCAGCACCCAGGACTGCATGCAGACAAACACTCAGCGGAAATTCAGGCATGTCCAAAACAGTCCTGTGTATTTAGTCCAGGCTCAGACACTGCAAGCTCTGCTATGAAATAAATGAGGTAGAAAATCATTCACAGGATCAGTTATGCAAAAATGCACAGCAAGCATTCTCCTTTGCTTGCAGCAGTTCTCACTGCGAGGCTGAGATCATCCATGTCAGCTGCATTCCCTGAAAGAAGGGGAAGTTTGAGTTGGTCCAACCTGGGTTTGACAAGCTACAGACCTGTGCTGCTCAGTGGTTTTTCAACTGTTCACACTATGCTATTCACAGCATAACTAGAAACCCACATACACTCCCAGGGAAGGGAAGTTAATAACAGAAAACTTTCTCTTATGATCACAGTTTTACTTTTAAAGGATTTAATGAAACATCTCAATGTCCGTTATTCACACGAATTAGAAGCTGTACTGCTGTTACACACCTGCTAGCAACAGAATATGCTCCAAAACTGTTTTTAGTAATTCCAGTGTCAATAACAACCCAAGGAAGAGTCAGTTCCTGGTTCCTAGCCATAGTTTGCAATACACTGTTTTTTTATCAGTAGCTGTCTTCTTACAGTCCCACACCTCTGCCCTCACATACATAACTCAAAGTTTGAACTGCCCGCATACCACCTTTGCTTTCTGCTTGCTGCCAGGAATTGTGGGGAGAGGAGAAGCAGCTCATGTCAGAATAAGTTTTTGCATATACATAGAGTAAATCAATACAAGCAATTTCTTGCCTGCTAATTCAATTCCTGCAAGTTCTTTATTAATCACGTTTCCACAACATTTGATGTTGCAATAAAACATTTTGTGGTAGACATTTTCCAAGTGAAAAGAAAAAAAAAATCTGTAAAATAGATCAACTGGTATTTCAAAACACCTTATCCAGCTGGGAATGTTAGGCCCTGACATAGCACAGACTGCAAGTAAGCCACTAAAGTTGTTAGGCAGTTGCTTAAATTAAATAAATGCTTAAGTGCTGTGCTGAACCAAGCCTCACGCTCTCCGATCGCCCTCTCAAACACAAAGGTCACATTCTCAGCATCTATTCCAATGGCGTACGATGTTTTTCACAAGAGATCATGCATTCTGAGCATATACAGGCACTGATTATTCCCCCTGCCTCTTTTTCCTCCTTTGAGCTGTGAGGTAAGGAGTTAGGGAAGGCTTTACAGCCAGGGAAGAAGCATCTTTGAGGGGAGGGAAGAAAAGAAAAAGAAAAAAAAAAGAAAAAAGAAAAAAGAAAAAACCAAGAGAGCTGCAAATAGGAGTCAATTTGTCTAAAAGGACTGTAGTCCTAAGAACTGAATCAGTACCCTGGAAATGATCTTTGGTTAATGTCCGTCTTTCCTCCTTTGCTTTTTCTGTATTTTAGACAGGATTAAAAGTAAAAATACTATGTTAACACTAGGAGACTGTTACTCCAAACATTTCCAGCACAAATGGAATAAAAAAGACGTACAGAAAGATGCCCGATTTCACAGAGCAGCTTCAATAGTGGCCCAAGGACTAGCACATGGGCCTGTGTGCTCTGTCGACATCGCTGGTTAAGACCAATTCAGCAGAACAGCCTATTTAGCCTTTGGAAACCATTTATTTATTTMATACTTCTGAGGCCTTAGCAAACAGCTGTTGAAAATAATGTAATTCCCACATCATGCTCTGACACTATTAGAGGCACTGGTAACTACAGTCACCCCATTTACACTTGCTATTGCAGCCTGCAATGTTTGGGACATAAAAGCGCTGCCTATTCTACATGCCATGGCAATAAACTTCATTTCAGTAACGTGATGCAATGCTCTGCGATACGCACATATACTGATTTATATCAATGTAACCCCAGTGTATAGTTCAAAACCTGAGGCTCTTCCCACTTCACGATACCAGCTTGCCTTATATACCTAACTGCACCACGTTATGTATTTTTACTTAGTTTGAGTGCAAAGTGAATTGACCAGTAGAAAGTTGTAGCTACTCTGAGTCCTAAACACATATCTTCAGCAATACTTTTTCTTAAGTTTAATGAAGGGTAARTAAGTGTTAATATCAAGATTACGAAAAATATTACCTTAATCAATACATYAGCTTCAGTCAAGTTCACAGCTCATTAGCAATCCACTACCTACCACTAAGCCATTTCTCGACTTAAAATTCTCAGCTAAGTTTTCCCAGTTTTCATTTAAAAAAATAATCTTGTTTTATTTGGAACAATCCCAGGATTTGCAACACTGCCTCTCCCTCATCTTTATTAAGACATTTCCAGTCAGTCGCAGGCCTTATTCCAGTCACCCTTTCTCATGTCAGTTCAGCTATATCATAATCAAGCGGAAATCTCTCTCTCCTCTCACCAWCTCAAAGTCCAGCTGGAAGGTGTAACCACACTAGAATACCTAGACATCGAAAGCARGGTCTAGCTCACAATTTTTTTTCCTCCCTGCTCACAAAAATAAGCTTTATTGCTCTTCACATAACTCTGCAGAGACTAATTATTTGCTAAGGTTTGGAGGGTGTGAATGGATTGAGGTTCAGGTGCGGTCAGTGCTACTTTTCTACTGCTTCAAATAACTGTCTCAGAAGACAATTTTCCACCTTCCAGTCTGGCTCTGCATTGTTATTTTGCATACAAAGGTGTTAGGGAGAGGCAGCTTTGACAGTTAACATATACTAAAAAAAAAAAAAAATCCCCTTTTTACCTTGCTCCTTGATGTGAAAGCAGGGTTTGTAAATAATAGTTTGCAACATTCATTTACTTTCCTCATAAATAGAGAGCAACATAGCCATTGATTGCTACTTGATGCCACACAGAGATAGAAATTCATCCAACTATAGAGCACTAGCCTCCAAGAGGGTACTTACCACACAAGGGCATTTCTTTCATGTCCACTCTGGGCAAATATTCTGCAAGTCTTCATAGAAGAACAGCATTTCCCACATGAAAGAGRCTCTAATCTGGGTGTTGAAACAACGGGAAACCCTAAAAGAAAAAAAAATATTTTAAGAACCCATACAGCAACCAAGGCAGTCAATTCAAAAGAGTTAGTCTTAAAATACGTTATTTCCTCACAAATATTTTTAATTGAATCATATAAAAAGTCTCAAGAAAGATAAGACAAGGAGCACAAGCAAGACAGTAGACTTCAGTGGGCACAGATAAAGGGGTTTTTACCTTGGAGAAATTAMTTTTAGCAGAGCAACTAGCAGAATAGGAACAAACACAACCTTTCTGGCTTTGAGTTGTGTGTGAGYCAGCTTGACCCTGCTGCTACTTCTGTCCTTGGGTGGAATTTACTGGTGTTAGTATTCAAACACTACCATAGCAGCATTAAAACTGCCAGGGGGAGGTGTGGGAGCAGCCAGGCACCTAAAAGCAATACAGTAGCAGGGCCCAAGGGCTTGCATCCAGCCTCGCTGGTTTGTTCCAGTCTGACTGGTCAGTCCAGGGGCTGATGTTCACAGCAGCCCACCTAGCCTGATCATCCTCYACTATAAGTAATTTCCATCTCAAAAAACTGAGAGCAATTACCAAAATCAGCACTTTCCACAGCTTCCTTCTGCAACAAGATAATAGCACTGGGAGATATTATGCAATATGATGCTGAAAATTCCTCTGAACAGAAACATTCAGTCAGTGAAAATGGAGAATGCAAAAAGGAACCAATACCATAATAAATACAGAGAGATTCTTACCTTCTTTAGCATGACTTCTTACATGCTACAAGGATTTTCCTCCAGCCTATCCAGACAGTGGGATAGAGCACACAGCAACCAAACAAAGCTGACAGCCCCTAGCCTTTCAAGAGTGGAAATACACCCCTTACAGAACTGACTCCCAGCTGAAGGCAATCAGAAAACTCAAGCCTGATCACCTGCTCCCATCTGATGGAGCCTCCTGCTTAGTTCATTATCCCCCTTTGCCTAATTTGTGGGGCCTGGCAACACAAAGGGCACAGATCTGTTCCTCTTCCCCAGTGCTCAGCCGTCCGTGACCCAGCTCAACTCAAGATGGCAGAATTCAGATTCAGAGCCTGYGCGGGAGGGGGTGGGGGGTGTGTGTGTGCTGTTACTCGCCTGCTTGCTACATCCTGAGCACCCCTCCCCTAATYGCCCCCCTTCTCCTTGCTCTGCTTCCCTGTCCTGCTGGTGATGAAGGGACTCCCAGCTGCCGGGGGGAGGATGCAGGATCCAACGGTTTCACAGCCTAACTTGGGGTTACAGCTGAATGTCGCCTGCAGTGGTGCGAAGGCCTGGGCCCAGCGGGGAGCTGGAGAGGACGCCGGGACTAGTGCCTGCCCTGCCCATGGAGGGTTAAGGGTTTGCAGCAAGGGACGTCGTTAAACCAGATAAAGGACTGAGGGAGCTGAGCAGGGGCCAGCCACCCAGGAAAGAAACACCTTGTTGTAAGGCAGAAGCTGTGGGTCTGGCAGAGCGATGGACGGCAGGAGACACATCGGAGGCCAGGGAACAGCATGGCATGAGCCTCCGTGGCCAAGGAGTACCACCCGGAGGGGAAGGCTGGAACAGGCGTACCGCAGCCATCACCTGCACAGCCGAGCTGCCGAAAGGCCACAGCAACCTTGTGCTGCCCCAAAACACTGGCTACTGCTGGGCACTGAATGTGGCACCTCTGATTTGGCCTTATGGGCTATGAGATAACGGGGGGCTGCCGGTTCACTGTCTCCCACTGTGTGACCGAGGCAGCGTGCCCAAGGGGGCAGCAGGGGCGGCGGTGTTGCCYCACTGTGCACCTGGAGACACTGCTGGCAAATGTATGGGTGAGGGTGAGGATGGGCTGGTAGGCAGAGAAAGCCCCAGTTTAAAGATGGGCATCATAAATAACCAACCCTCAGGTAAGGATTGAAGAGCAGGAGAAAAATGGATCTATGATTTGGTCTGATTGGTTTGAAAGTTTCCCTCTGCACATGCTCTTCAAAATAAAGCATTTCTGAATAGGCCTTGTGTATACTGGGGGTGAGAGAGRGAAGGGAGGCGGGAAGCCAAGTGGAAGAGAAAAATGCTTCAGGTGATAATGACTGAGAGGGAGAGAATTGCAYGGTAACGTGCCATCCATCTACTGGGCAAGATTCATTATTCACGGCTCAGTCACTTGGTTCTAAATTTTAAATGTCATCTAAAGTGCTTTTTGAATTCATCAGTTTAAAAGATATTTACTAAGAAGCAAAACATTGTGTTATTACTCAGTGGCACCGAGGGCTGCAGGATGGCAGGCAGTGTCATCGGGTGGCAGAGCAAGAAGCCAGCTAAACTGGAAATCGCTTATTTGCTATTCAGAGGTGGCCCTGCAGGTACAGTGCTTGTTGGCCCTTGAAGCTTCCTATGGCTACATCCCAACAAGGTGCTCATCCTTTCTAAAAAGTATCTCACAGATTTCAGTTAGGCATAAGCAAAAAAGGAACATACCTCGTTTGCTGCCTCACACCAACCTTTGTGCCAGTCACCGCCAGGACCGTCAGTGCACTAACCACAGCACCCAGGAGATCCCAAGCCCATACCCTACCACACAGGGGTATACATTTGATGATCGGATTTTTACATGACCCTGTGACACTCTCTTAAACAATAATAAAATCTCAGCCACAGTATTTGATTAGCAGTCAGAACTCAGACCTGAAAGAAGACACAATACTGTTTATAYCCACCGCAAATGGCGAGGCTGAGCCGCAGGGTGCTGAGGTTTCCAGGGACCTCAGCTTCCCCTGCTCCTCGCTCGCAAGCCTGGCACAGTGCCATTAGCATAATCACTCCCGTACTAATGTCTTCTACTCACATAGTCATTTCTTTACTAGCAAAACCATGCATATCCTCAAGATATTTAAGCTACACATTTTGTGATGTTAATAGCTTTGTAATGGTGTTCATCTATCATCCATTTTAAATATCCTTGCTCTGCCCACTAACCCATCTCCAGTGGCTCCAATTCTCATCAGATACAAACATTTCTGAGAAGTTTCAGAGAGGCACATTTGGAAAAATAAGGACTCCAGGGGAAGAACCAAAATGAAAACTTCCTAGACAGATAGATCTTCATAGCTTACGGATGGGTCCAGGCCATATGACTGAGGTGAAATTTGAGCTGACTCAGACCTGAGATTTGATGCCTAGCTCAGAGGATAGCAACAGTAATTTTGTGGAAATTACTTTATTCCTTTTTTATGTCCATGGAGATTATCAAACACAAAAAATAGCAAGGAGCTTTAAAGAAATCTGAGGCATAGTGAACACCATGTAGGAGAACTGGAAGTAGTACCATAGCGATTCTTTCTCCATTTTGTCTGGCTTACCTGTCTCTACTGCTCCCATTCATAGCCCACTGGCATAAAGAAAGACTCCCACAGACTTTGGATGACTCATAAAAAACAAAGTTTTCTGTGGTTGAGCTTAATTTCTTCCACTACCTACAGATACAAAATTTCAGTTCTACTTTCGCTCTGGGTCTGCATAAAAGATGCTTCCAATTTTATTTGAATCACTTCACTCGTGGAATAATAGAATTATAGGGATTATACAGAGCAATAATCCTCAGCACTCCATGGGATCAAAGCAGTATTCAAATATTAAGCAACACTCAGAGCAGATAGCTTAAGTATTATCATCCTCATTTTCCGCAGCAAGGATGGGAAGACACGACTTGAGAGCACAGGGCTTCTTCCCAGGAGGATTTATGCTGGGAATCACATGCTCGAGGCCGGCTTAGGGACTCCCTCCTTCTTGATTACACAGCCTAAAGTGCCCTACAGTTGCTAATGCAAACAGGCAAARGGTAGAAGACATTATCCTCCACTTTGCAATGCGAGGTCAGAGAACGACCAGTAACATGCCCAACGTGTGGAAGGGCCAGGAATTCAGCTGTCACCAGGCCCAATGCGTTACCCCTRAGACCAAGCCATTTGTCACTAGTATAATGACTGGACATTTAGGCATGCTGAACAGTTTTCTTTTTAGAACATTATGTGTCCTTGAGGCACATATGCCAGGTCACCTCCTTTGTAAGTAAGATACATACACTGCTGCTCAGGAGCCGCAGGTAATGCTGGTGAAGTAAACAATGATGATCACAAGGAAGGAGGGAGAAAATAGAAGCTGGTCATACTGCTGTACTGTGTTTACTTAAATAGTATTCTTGAATAAACAAGTTCCAGAAACTAGAAAGCAGGGACTCCAATTTTCCAGACTGAACTGCACCAGATAATATACATTAAGGAAGATAAAGAAATATAGCTGAAAGCCAAATACAGGTTACAGTGGCTGGAGTTCATCTTCAGGAGATGAAATATTCCTTAAATGACAAAGACAATAATTCACAGGAATAAGACTCTCCAGTGAATTATGGGATTCCTCTTCCAGTAAGTTAGCAGAAATACGATTCTAAAATTTAAATGCACTCATCCATCATGATTCTGCTTAAATACATTTATGGATATATACATATTTTACCATTTTTTATATTTTTATAAGCCTGGCATTTTAGTTCACCTGCAGGTGATACTGGGACTTGAAATGCACCACAAGCTACAGAAGAGGGTAATTATACTCTGGCCCCAATTGCCTTCCCTCCCCCCCTCATGTATTATAGGCATGAAGAATATTTTTAAGCTCAAGGACCCAATAGAGCTGACAAAAACATAAAACGAGGTACACAGGAAGCTTGAAGTTATTATGGCACTTTGGGGATGGGAGAAAAGAAAGATACTGGTAGATTAACCTTGGAGCCCCATAAAAACTTYGCATGACCAAATCCAAGCAACAGCCATTAAGAGAAGTTGATACAATGGGCTCTGATTGAGCAAGGTACCTAAAATCAAGTACCTAACTTTAAAACCAGTATCATTAACTTCAGTGGTGAATAATCATGTGCATAAAGTTACAGGATCTTACTAGAGCACATTATAGACTACTGCACTTTCTTCTTACGCTGGATAAATCTCTAGCCTTTTAGCAGTTTTCTCTGATATAAATACACATCAGATGTCCAAATACTCACTCTTCGGTCCTAAATTGAGGGCACCTTTTCCATTATTTCTAGTATTTTCTCTGATCTGCTTCTTTATGTTATCCAGTGATTATATGTAATATCTTGTTTGCAAGGAAGAAGAAGGAAACGAACCAACCCTGGTTCGATGGCCTGGTTCTCAGTGCACAGTCCTCTGTGTTTGCACATGCACTTGCACAGGAACTGACCCCTTGTGAACCAGCGGCCAAAGACTCTATTTCACAGATGAGTAAAAATCTCAGTACAAAGATGTTTCTGTAAATTGAGGATGGGGAATTGGCTGGGGTAGAGAGACCATGTTAATGAAGAAAAGGCTGCCATATGACTTTATGCTCCATTAGACACATGAGCGATATTCCCTTTTAAGGCTACAGCTTTGGATTTCATTACATCCAGTCTAGCTGTGGGCTCTTGTTGAAAAAAGTGGTCCTGTTCTCCCTTCTCTCCTGTTCCTGCCACATGCTTTGGCAGCCTCCCTTGCCTCAGGTTGTGCAACTGTGCAGYGCATGGATCCAGCTCACTGAGCTCATAGAAAAGTAACCCACCAGAATAAAAATGACATTTTCTTCCAGATCGGCAAGCTGACCCAACTGAGTGTGGTCACACAACTACTGGACATGGCAGATGCAGAGCATGGAGTGGGAGGCTCAGACCTCTCTTCTACCCTTGCCTGCTGCAGCCTTCTTCACTTAYGTCTGGTTCAACATAACAAATGCCAAATGCCCCAACAGCAGGGAGAYCTTTGTCCAGAAGTCGTACTGTCTAATACACAAAAGTCAAATCTATAGGCCAGCTATAGAGCACTGAGCACATTTCCTAATTTTTGAGTGCTTAAGTTCATAGCCTTCACCTTTTATGTACATATGCAGTATYTGTAAAGTTCTCTGGATTTCCTTTCCAATGAAGGTAGTTCACATATGGACATAAATATATACTCAGCCAACAGCACCAATACCTCTGTGGATTTTTGGGCATATGCTCATAAGCAGTTTCTCACACACATGCACACACACGCACACACACTACTGACAAAAAGCTAATACGTCTTTCGGTGTAGGCCAGATAATATCTCCCTGCCACCCCYATGCATACCCTTTCTCACCCAGGAGAAAGGTGAAAGAGCTATCCCTAAACCATGCAAATATATATGCAACTGCGCAAACTGTATCAATGACAAATCAGAAAGCTATATCCATCACTGCCTTCTCTTGAAAACCTTTATTGCTAGATATATTGTCAGGTAGAGCTCACAATCAGCAAGAAGATTTGCTTGGCTGTATCTGTATTGATATTTATGAAGTTTGAAGCACATGCTAAAACAGGCCAAATGCATGATTTTATTCTTTATTGAATAGTTACTGGTAAAGTAAGTTAGCAGGAGAATACACTGCCAAAAAAAAAAATGCTCTCTTAATGTTAAATCAATGATTCATTTACTCTCTTCATGATTAATTGCAAAGTATTTGGAACTCTAATGACTTTTGTGGATGCAATATTRTTTAATCAAAAGGAAAAAAGATCCGATCTGCATGGAGATACTGATTTTTCTCCTATGTCGGTAAAACAAGAAACTATTTGCTTCCTCTATTCCAGGTGCTTGGGAAAGCTGTCAGAATCAATATGGAAGCCTGAACACCTCAGTATGGGAAATTGAAAGCTGTTTTTCTTTCGGAAAGGTGGGTCTGTCTCTTTGCTGCTGTACAAGTAACGCATGACCAAAACAATGGATTGATTAACACCAATGTGCTGGCCAGAGCTGGCCTCCATCTGAAGCGTTGCAGATTCAAAGGGAATTCCAGATGTTTAGCTGTTGTAATAGCTAGTTAAAAAAAAGACCACAACCCAGCGGGTGCCCCCAGTAGTTTGCAGACTGACCTTGAGCTTAGGCACCTCTCTAGCTAAGCATAAGCTACAGCTGCTATTGGCCTCCCTGTGGATCATCCTTTCCAAGGGCTGGATTAGCACCGAGCCCAGGCAAAGCACCATCATGGCCAGATGAGGACTTCCAGCACCAGSTGGCCCTTCCAGATGCAGAGAAATTTCTGAAGAAAATACCAGGCCACTATATACACTTTAACTATACATTGGAGCATACTGATCCCTAGCATTGCTCMCCCATGTCGGTGTCTATACAGCACTGGTTTGCTTTGTTTCAACATGTGAACCATGAGAGGTCACCAAGTCTGTTCTCCAGGAGCCCCATGGCACTGACCACCCAGACAGCCGGTGATATAATACAACATCCCCACTCCTGACGAGATCCACTTGGGATACACAGGATCCTCACTGCTCTTGCTGAACTGGTGAGACTCGTGAAGGTAAGTCAGAGCAGGGCGAGCATGCCCCAGCCTGGCCGCCGTGCCCACCGCAGGCAGCGTGCCAACGTCAGGCCATGGCAGCTGCGGGCTGTCAGCAGGCAGCCGCACGCTCCGTCCCTCCTGCTCTGCCCTGGGCTGCAYGCAGAGCTGGCAGCTCCACACACGCTTCTGGCCTCACAGCAGGGCAAAGCCCTGGCTATGCATCAGGGAGAAGAGGGGAAAGCAGAAAGCTTAAGGGATGCTYAGAGGAAATTTAAACAGGCTTTTTGTGCCACATTTAACCCTTAACATGAAAACGACTAAGAAGCTAATCCATTAATGTACTCTTCTGCCCTTCTGCAGTCTGATCGCACTACCGTGAATTCAGAGTGGTTTTGCTGGCAGAGGGCTTTAGAAAGGAGGGCACGCACAAAAAGCAACCATGATGCTGCTTCTCATCATCTACAATGATTTTGCCTTGTGACAGATCCTCAGGATCTGCTCAGAGATGAGCTGGTGGTCACAGCTGGTTCCTAGGGGACAGGCCTCTCGCGGTGCTCGCCAGCAGTGCATGTGGCCAGCGACTCACTGGCCCTTCTTTTCTTACACTGGATAAATCTCTAGCCTTTTAACAGTTTCTCTGATATAAATACACAGAGAGTACAGAGCTGGAGAGGTGGTTGGAGGCTGGGTCCCCCTGCCCAACTCTGGCAGCAGAAAAGTTTCCACCCCTCCGCAGAGATACTTACRTGGCAGGAGGAGGCAGGGAGCCGTACCATAGCATGTGTCCAAGGAGATCTTTGCTAAGGTGACATAACATGGAAAAAATTTGCTGGAAAACAAAACTAATACAGAACAAGAAAGGCTGCTGGCATCGGCAGCAAGGGGACTGACTGGCTCAGTCCAGTGCAGGTGGAGAGTGGAGTGAGTGGGAGAAGACACAAAGCACGTGGTAAACTGGGCAAAGCTTGAGACTGGGACAGGAGCTGCAGCCTTGGGTAACAGTCCCCTCACATTCAGTACTTGGCCTCTCCTCTCCTTGGCTTCCTTCCTTCTGGGATTTCCCTCCTGTGTTTCCAAAATTTAAAGCCCCGTTGTGCCCCCACCCAGGGAGCCAAGCAGGGAGGAGGTGCCAGGCCCAGCCAGAGCGCAGGAAGGAGGCTGAAAGCAGATTGCCGGGGGTACAGGGAGAGGCCGAGTGGTCTCAGCTGGCCAGAGCAGGTACATGCCACCCCTCTCCTCAGCCCTAAAGACTAGTCAGCCCAAGTGAGAAACAGATCAGATCTCTCTTGCATGCAGAGCATCCCGCACACGTCAGTCCCATGCCTCCACTGTGCATGCCACACTGGCACTGCCACTTCAGGTAAGGCTTGCTGGGGACCTTTCAATACCTGCCCAGCGCCAGGACGGATCTGTCCTGCTTGCTGCAGCAAGCACAGCCGAGGGAAGCTGCCAGAGCCTCCGCTGAGGCGTCAGACATCCCACCCAGGTTATGTGAGTGCAGGAGACCAAATTCGTCCTCAGCCTTACAGCCTCCTGAAGCTGCTGGGACTCTCTGGGATGCAAGTCAGAGTGGTTGCCTGCTGTGTTTAAAAAGGAGTATAGTCCCAGCACATATTGCAGATTGCTTCATAGAAGAAGGCACGAAAAGAGCAACGTTCTGTTTTTAAATAGGTCTGTCCCATGTTTGCCCACTGCCAGCCCATGCTGGCAGGTGAGAGGAGGAACAAGCGAGGACTTCATCTACTGCTGGAGCCCTGAGCTGGGAGAGAGGAGTGCGAGGATGCCAGCTTGGCACTGCACCCTGTGGTAACGTGGTGCCACTTGCAAAAATGCAGCTGAAAAAATGCCAGACATCTGCGCCCTCACTGTGTGAACCAAAATGGAAAAGAACCAACTATTTTTCTTCCTACTGAGATTTATAAAAAGCCCCTGTGTGATCTAAACTGACATACAAAATGRCAATCTCCTATTGATTATTTTTAACCTAATTTAGCTGACGCTAATTGTACTGGACCTCTGTAATTGTGCACAGAACTTGGTAGCAGCAGTAAGATAGAATTATCATCAGCTTCATGGGGCTAATGTTATGCCAATATCATATTTGATCCATGTCTTCAACATAGTTGAATGTTTAGTGAATATCAGAATATCAGCATTTACCTTTCTTGGTAGCTTAATTTTTCATTTCCTTTCACGTTTCCTTCGACTCCAGACACACCACACACAAACCACTACAGGTTCTCCCTGCCCATCTCAAAGCTCTTCACCAGACTAGTCTCCCCATCAGCTTTGGTCAGCTGTCCCCTAAGGTAAGATTCACCTCCATGCAGCCTTGACCTAGCTCACCCCATCCCTTCTTTAGACATGTGCGAGAAGGGAAGAGTGTTTTCTTGTGCCAGGAGGGTCAAGACACTGAGGTTCTGGTTTGAGAGGGGGAGAGAATCTGTTACTTCTCAGCAGATTCACCGCAAAGGTCTCAGTAACTTTTGGAGCATGGCACTGACGAATTACGTGCCTCTGCTGGATGCACGATAGTACCACACGGCAAGAAAGTCAAACATGGCCCGAGGCATTTAGGGCTTAATGAAGCAAAGACTTAAATTCCATCTGGCAACCAACACTGGGAAAGCAGAGACCAGCGAGCCCACGTGTTAAACCACCACTTAATAAATGGACAGATACACTGTGCATTAACTGAAGTTTACAGATGGTGGTCCCAAGTTAGACTCCTTGTTAGGAGTCATATAATTGTCTAATGACTCTAAAAGCATCAAATGCACAAATAACAGTGCTGCCCCTGAACATTTTTATACATTTTTCATTAGCAATAGATGAAAGAACTACCTTAGCTGTGCCCGCTGTTTCCACAAATATTTTAGAGCCTAATACGTCCCTACATTGTAAAGTGGAATAATAAGCACTAAGTGTGCTTGCTCTTACCAAGAAGACAGCTGTAATCTCCGCCACTTCTCCCAGCAGGCTCTCCCAGTCTACTGGTTCCCCTCCCCACCACGTCCACTTCAAAGAGAATCTTCTTCTTCCCCCATCAGCCCCAGTAAGCAGCCAGCTTTTTCAATTACAGCTGAGCTCAAAARGCCAAACTGCGAGGCAGTTTAAGGCCCATAACTCAATTTCTTAAACTGTAAAGTTAGCAAAATGGGGAGACTGTGAGGAAACAGAGGAGGAAAAAAATCTCTATTTCAACTATTCTTTAAACCCTGTATGCTGGGTACCTTTTCATTGCAGTGTTTTAAATATGTCTAACTATCTGTTGCAGTCATGTGCACAGGGAAGTATCATTTAGAAGTCATATGCAATGTAGTGAGGAAAACCAGTAACTGCTGCTCAGAGKAAGCACAGGGAAGTACCATCATCTTTATTTGGGCAGTCTGACCACTTCTCATTGCATGTCCTGCAATAGGAGAGCTCGCCCTCTTTTTTGTTAATATAACTCTGTACCACCGGAATATTGCCCTAGGACTCTTACAAATAGGATCAAATGTCTTTTTAGAAAAAAAACACCAAGTTTCTAATTGACTCCCTCTGAAAAATGTGAAGAAATTAATCTGGAACTGTGCCTGGAACTCCATGTGGAGGTCCTGAGCAAGGGGGTTGCTGCTTGTGGCTGTCACTACCCGACAGAAGCCTTACTTAGGATCTCTAACAGCATTAGAGTTCAAAGTCATCACTAGGTCACAAACTAGTACTGAAAGAATATCCAGAAGGGCAGACTCAGGAAGAGAGAAAGAAGCCCCTTTCTCCATATACTATTTTCTTTATTTATTTTCATTAGACCTTTCAGGATAGTATGTCGTATTTCACAAAACACCCAAACCCTAATTTTTAATCCAACTCTTTGTCGTTCATAGTAGGAGACTACKAGGGAATGATCTGAAATCTACTAAAGTCAGTAAATTCCTTGCCAAGGACTGCARTGATTGGAGGGTGAGGCCTTCGGTGAGCATGGGAGGGGGGGATTCATACCGCCTTCTTCCACAAATAGCTTGCTAATGCACAGTTAATTGCTTGCTACATTTAGTGAATTTAAGATTCTGGTTTAGAGGAAAAGTACTTATGCAAAAAGCATTAGACTTCAGAAATCTTATGTTATCAAGGCGTCCATCCACATATCCATCCATCTCGCCACTTCTGGACTACCTTAGCACAGTCTAGTAGGAGTTGTGTGTCTCCTCTTCATCAAATTATGACCATGAAGGATCATTACAGAAAAAAAATGAACCATAGCACTTCACATCAACAAATGCACATACACAAAAATGCTTCATGAAATCTTGTCAGCCCCTTTGCAATCTTGCGTCAGAAGGAAAATAAGAAAAGCCCTAACAATGAAAGCGTGTCTMTTTCTCTTTTCTGGAAAGAAAAATGTCACTTCTTGTAAAATAATTTTTTATTTTAATTTGATATTAAAGGATAGATTATGATATAATTTCCATCCTCTGCAGAACTGTGAAGAACCATGGAAACCAGACTATGAATGCAAAAGTATTTAAGGAAAATGTGAAAATTCCTTTGTTAAGGCAATCTCATCTGATACTCCTGTGTTCTGGTTGGTGGAAGCAATACTTACATTGGACTGCAAGAGTGATATGAAGGAATTTTATAGAGAACAAATAAATTAAGTGATATTTATGTTAGTATTTATTTAAGTCCTGAAGATGACTTACTCAGAATGTATTCCCATAAATTTTTGGAGAAGGTGTAGAAAAGATTAATTGAAATATTAAATCAATTTTATGACGCTAGGGGAGAATGCAGTTCATCCCTATTTGTCACTGTATTCAATAAAGCACTACAGCTTAAGACTTTGATTTACAAATAGCGGAGGAAAGAACCTGAACACTAGAATACTGCTGGTGTCTCTAAATTAAAGGATCTGTGTAAAAACAGAAGTAATTCTTATCTACTGCTATTAGACTGGCACTACATGATATATGTAAAAGAYGTAAATAATAAAAAGGACATACATAATGAGATTTTCAGGAGCTCTCAGATGTGGCCTGATTCTGTTCCCATTGTATTTCCAATGCAAGTAGACTTAAGTCATGCTCACTGCATTTCTAAAACTCATGCTTTATTTTAGAACTGCRTCTCTCATTTTTTATCCCATTCGTCTGATGCCCTGTGAAATAACCTTTTGGTTATTGGTGCAATAACCAAGGTTAGAAACTACGACTACAGGTCCATGTCCTCCATTATGTCAAATTATATCAGTGAGGTGAGGAATAATCTCCAAGATATGAAGACAAGACTCACATTGAACTCAACCTTCACACAGATGACAAAACGGTTTGAAAAAAAGGTGGGGGCACACTTCTGTTTTATTCCACTGCGATCTCGTCCATGGTGATGTTGCCTCATCAGCATGTACCAGTACGATCCTACAAAGCAGTGTCTGGACATAAGACTTCGCATTTCTCTACAAGGTTGTCTGAAACCATTTGAAAAACTTCTATTAACCTACATGGACTTTGGGGTCAACCCCTATGGCTCCAGTTATGCTCTTCCCCTCACCTTTCTTAATTTTGCTCAATGATAAAAGCTGCGTATTGAGCAACTACGCTTTAGCCCTGTTGCAATCCAGGAGTTTTCCTGGCACATAGCAGTGATGGGATTGCTATGTATCTCATCACAGAAATGATGTATTCAGCACCAATGGCAAAAGTACATAAATCAAGGCTAGAGATCAAAGCTTTCTGATATTACAAACAATTGTTAACTTTTATTAATTTGAATGATCTTTAACAAACCACAGCTGATGTCCAGTGTATCACTGACTGCCCTCACATTCAGTAAAACTGTTAATATATCGAACATACTGAAACACAAACACTCAGAGAAAACAGGGATGAAATTTGTGATAAAACAACAAAATTACCCAAGTCCAGCATAAGCATGAATACCTTGGCAGAGAACGTTGCAGCAGGATCTAGTTATTTTGCAGGTTTTCAGTTAAAATAGGAATGCCCTGACACAGAAATTGATCTTAATTATCAAAAACATACTTCCCTGCTCTTGCCACATTTTCCTAATAAATGTTTCTAATTCTGGCTCTGGTGGGTAATGTTTCTTTTGAAAGATTAGGGTACAGAGCAGAAAAATGAATACAGTTTTTTAAACTCCTCTAGTTTTAAAACTTGCTCCTTGATCTACACGGAGCTTTGCACSAATGGGGCAGTCTGTGGTTGGAGCGTATCAATACAGCTCTATTGATTCCAGACAGAGCAATGCCAATTTATTACAGGCGTGAACCTGGTCCTTTATTATTAAGTGGCTGAGTGAGCTTTCCTGACAGCACCAAGAAAGTCAGGGGAAAAAAAATCTTTGATGATAGAAGATTGCTTAACATCAGTGAAAAACACTAGACCTAGAAATACAGTCGAAACAAATTATTCCTGTCTCTGTATTTTGTCTCACATGTCATGGTGTTATCTAAGTGCATCTGTGAATTAAACTAGCAGAGCTATGCACTCTCAGGAGAARGTGATATTATAGAATGAACAACTACTGTGACAGTGGGCTCAGAGCTTACAGTCATATTAGCCAACCTCTGCAGGCAAGTATTTTGGATCAGAAACACTGTGAAAYATCAGGAGCTATATAGATGGCCATGCACCGGTGATTTTTGCTGAAATATGGGCTAGAGGGAGCTCTGCCCCCATGAGCAAGCAGTATGGGGATTTGTGCTTTCTTGGTGAGCCTGAAATAGAAGCCTTGGCCTCATGTCGATGACCAGCTCAGTTTGCAAGCCACTATCAGAAAGTACAGGTTTCTAATGTTCTTCATTGCTGATTTCAATACATAGATAGTTGAAGAGCTGATAATATAGGAAAAAATATTTATTTTAGAAGAACAGAGGTAATCTTCAGCCAGGCATCTTACAACAAACATCTCCCTCCTTCAGTCATAGACAATTCAAGCCAGAATCAGCTTTGGGGACATGACTCCAGCTGGAGCAGGCTAAGAATTCTGTGCATCTGAGATATGTCTCCTATTTAGTTTCTAATGACTCGACTGCGAAGGGCCTCTGACCATCTTTAACTCGTCAGTAGAACTTACTGAGCAAACAGGKTTTTGGTCTGCTGCTTTCTTGTATCCCAGTATAGAGTATATATATCCCAGAGTAGCTCTGAGAGGACAGAGAGGTCCCAGTACTTGCTTGTATCTTGCCTGATTCTCAGAATCATGTTTCTACCTGAATATGCAGAATTGCAACATTTCATATCCAATATTCTCCAGTAGCCCCCAAGGACACCCTCTGAGTGATTACAAAGTTTGTGTAAAAAATGGTGTAAACAAAGCTATTGTAAGCTCTTGCTTATTTGCACCGCTCACCTGCAATATATTCATGGTGACAATGCAGCTCTAACACATGTATTACTTCTAGAAGATGTTCTACAAATAAAAGGCAATATTCTTCAATTTCTGAATGAGCTCTTTGTATATATCACYGCTTTAAATTTTTATTACCACCCATGGTATATACTTATTTCAATAAGATTATCTCTTGTATGAGCTGCTAATTACATAGAAGTGAATTATTTTTTGGTCAAGCAACTGTTGTTGCATTGCCTTGAAACTCTCAGGGAAAGACAGTAGCTTTTATTKCAGGGGATTATTCAGAAAATCCGAACTCAACAATGGGCCTGTTGTTGAAAGCTTTGATATGGCTAAACAATTAACTCATGGGATAAAAGGATTTTCTAGTTTTCTTACAAAAAAAAAAAAGTTAGTCAGTGTAAGAGGGCTCAGGGCACCCTAAAACTCCCTTGACTGCATTTAAAACCAGAACTCCAATAATTACTGTTTTATGTAGAGATGGGAAGTCAGGTTTCTCTCCTCTTTCCTAGACGCACTCCTTAGCAGTCGGAATGCACTATGAAAAGCAAACCGATCGTCAACAGGCTTAAAAGCAACAGCAACAGCTAGGAATAGGCACTTCCACTGAGAAATTCAGGGAGTACACAAGAGGAAAAAAGAAAAAAGACAACCTCAAGTCTCCGCAATAAATACAAAGAACTGGCACAGTTCCTCCCTGTGCTGTAGAAGAATGCTCTGATGTCTGACTCCGGTGAGAGGCCACAGCGATGCGCCCTCAGCGTGCTCAGAGCCCAGCTCAGGCCCCTCAGCAGCAGAAAGCATCTCCAGACTCTCCAAGGCTCCCCAGCTGCAGTGAAGTGAGACAAGAGCAGGGTTTAACTCCCAGGCAAGCCCGCCAGCACTCGCCAAACCGCAGCTGTAGCTACCTCGGGCACTGCCAGGCAGACCGAGATGCAGATGGAGTGGGCGAGAGAAATGAGATGCCCTCAGGAGTTAGGCAACCAACGCCCAGGGATGTTTCTGGATTGCAATGCTGATGCCTAAACATTACAGAAATACAGCTATAGGTAGCTTCATTGCTCCTGTGCTTTGGATCCGATGTATTAAACCCCCATGCAGATCTAGTCTAGATCTAAGATACTTCATATTCTTGCTGATTAATTCTCCCTTGAATTAGTGAAATATACTTAAAAGTGAGCGTGTATACACAGGCTTCAGTATTACACCAGCAGTAATCCCATTTTAGCACTCCTGCAAAGCACATGAACCCTGGAGGCCATCCACGTCTGACTGCTCCTCGTGTCCCACAAACGGCCCCTGCCAGCCCCACGGCCGCTCCAGCAGCAGGCGGCACCGTAGGCCCCCTGCACCCCTCCTCCCTGCAAGGTGGGGGTGCTGAATAAAGCCTGAATAACCTGAACTTCTATACTGTATTTATGATGCAGATGAGAAATCTAACKGTCTGTGTCTTGCCCTGGCTTCTAAAAAATCATTGTCCCATCCAGGAAGAGCCAACCTTGTATTTTACAGAGTAAGGATAATGAGATGGAAAGGAGAAGCCAGCCTGCAGCACTGATGCTTCCTTCTTCGACCTGAGACCTGACGGCTCAAAGGTGAACAAATGGCATCATTAAATGACCTTTCAGTGATACGTCCTTGTAGGTGCCATATTCTCTGAAGCAGCTTTCTCTGGTACAAGCCACTCTATCCCATTGCCCCTGTGCACTAAGCCCATCAGCCTGTGCTGCTCGTAACCTCTGCTAGCCAGCGGCATAGTTACTGGAAATTGCTGGGAAAATACCCTGATTGGGAAAACACTGTATTTTAATTTCAGAAAACTCTAGGGCAAGTTTATAAGTAGAAAAGACCTGTGAGATAATCTGAACCATTTTCTGCTAGGGGACTTTGGATTTTTAGTGTGTTCACTGATTTTTGGCCTAAGTATCACCCTGTACTGACACATGCATGTCCTGAACTGTGAAACAGCTTTAACTGACTTCGTGGAACTTTTCACAGCACAGAAAGTAAAATTAAAGCTCTTCCTTGAATGCTTGTGCACTCAACCTTATGAGTTTTCATCACAATACTAGATACTCACAGGGTCTAAATCAGCCCATCTCTATCCCAAAGCAAATTCCCATTCATACCAGCTGAGAATTCGGCTCAGGAGGCATAAATGTTCATAACAATAACAGAACCCTATGGGAACAGGACCCGCATGCAAACATGCAGAAGTTTTTTGGTCTTCAGSTGTTTACTGAAGTCACTATTAAATGTTAACAATATTTTGATTAAAAATTGAGTTGAAATTTTCATGAAGCAGCTCCAGCATAGCTAGAAAGAAAAATGAAAAACTCTGCACTGTCTTCAGCTTAAAGCAAATCCAACTACATTTTAAAATAATAGCTTCAGAGGTACTGCACAGAGAGTATGAGAAATGCTCCACAGTGAGGTGATCTGTCAGAGGGAAACCTTGAAGCCTGAAAAGGAGGGGAAACAATAAATCCCCAGAATAAATATTGAAAGGGGAGAAAGAAGGAGAGAGATTTCATTTTATTACATCATTTGATGTCATGAGCATGCACAGGGGAAAAGATTTATTTATTTATGTTTCCCGGAGGGGCTGGTTCTGTAAACAGATGGAAGAGGGGCTGGAAAATCCAAATTCCAAACAGAAAAGGTCAAGGCACAACAGAGCTGTATTTTCAGATACAGTGATAAAGGGGCCATAGCTGACACTCGGTTTAATTCCTTATTACATTTTTGGTGGTTTATGAATGGGTYATGCAATTCCCAATCTGCTGGAAATATGCACGCATAATCTCCGCTTTGCTACAAGTGTTCCCCTGGTGCCGTGGCAATGCTGTAATTACACTGGAGATCCTGGCACTTTTGTTTGAAAACCCTGTGTTCAATCACTTACAGGTTTCTCAAGAGGGTAGCTTCCCCTTGGTTACTCTCAGACCAGAATCTGGACATTTAWATTTAAACAAAATATATCTGTTAATTTAACTGTTCTATACCATTATATTCCTGTTTTCATACCATACAAATTGGGATGGTAAAATGGATCTATCCATATTCTTTTAACTGTCAAATACTAGCTCTTAAATTCAGAAGTCCTTTTCAGCAAAATATGGTTTTGAAATTCAGACTTAGGTTTATGTGGGTAACCCCACAAAAATGGCATGTACAAGGACTCTTCAAATAAAAGACCAGGCCCCTTCTCAGGGTATGGCAGCTTTTACTACTCCTGTATTTCTTGCAGCAGCACCTGAAGATGCAGTCAAATACCACATGCCCTGGTGCAAAGGAATTGTCCCYACAGCATGACTGACACAGTGTACGCTTCCCCTTTCTCCCAGTTTTGCTTTGTTTTTTTCCATCTGGTCACCCTTACCTTCTCTATTTAAATGATAAATTATTTTCAGGAATCTCTCAATGATGTAAAATGCTAAGCACAACGGCGCCATGTTCTCAGCTAGCAGATAGCCATGATCATAATAAATGGTAAGAGTAAGCATTCACGGTGCTGTTATATCACTGTAGGCTTAATTTATACACACTGAATCATCCCATTGGTTTCAAGGGAAATATACATAGCAGGTAAAGTTAAACACATACGTTGGATGTTGCATGATCAGAACATAAGTATATGGATCTATTAATTCAGTGTGTTTTGCTGTGGGCATATCTTAAGTTTCACAATCCAAATCAAAGAGAACCAAACCAGAGTGAGAATGGTTATTAACAGCTATTTTCTTGGATCCTCTAACTATTGTACAAAGCTTTTATTAATATATTAATATATTAATATATTAATAAAATAGATAATAAATAACATATACCATTATATAATAATATATCAATGAGCTAATACATAAAACTTCTATTCATATTTTTTAAAAGTTTTAGTCACCACGGTGTGTCTCATCAGAGGGATACGTTAGGTCTCTGTGTGTGTTATTAATGAAGCTCATCAGGCAAATATGCTAGAGTTTTAAAGAACCTCTGCTTACAGAGCTGCCTAACTGTTCCGTTTTTGTAATTATTTTTGTACAGAATGATATGGTATGGTCTCTCATTTTAATTAGATAGCTAATAAAGCAAGCAGCTTGCCTTGGGTTAGCCCAGTGGCAAAACAATGCTGTGAAGAAGACTCACAGGCAATCCATCACCTTCTGCCRTGCTGCCTAGTGAAGAGCACAGCCATGCTGCCGGAGCAGACGGGGCACGTGCCGTACACGCTACGCCCAGCGCACGCCCTGGAAATGCTGCAGTAACCCCACCGCCCTCAGCAAGGGTGCCTCACCCTGGGCATGCCTCCTGGGCTCAGACTGCGGGGTTTTACTCGGTGTATACACGTGTTCTCTGCTCTAGTCCGRTAAGGGTTTGGTTTTGTTCTGCTGTAAATCTCTTTTGGACAATGCATAAACAGGCTGTATGAAAACAATTTGTCTTGGTTTAGCCTGCAGGTTTAAAAGCAAGAGCCACTGGCAGCCAATTAAATGGGCTGTAAATGACTTGGGAAGGATGAAAGAACAGGGCAGCTGTCCTCTACAGAGAGAGAAAAAAGCGAAGTACTTGAGAGTGGAGATCTTAGATGGCTACCAGTTCCCGGCTCCCTGTTCTCTGCCTGCTCTCACTCGTTTTCAGGGGTGTTTTCAGTCTTACGCTTAACTGCTTGAACTTTAGGACCCGTAGACTTGGAGGGCTGTCGCCCACTTCGTTAGGTCTAATTTATTAGTGGGAAAGTATCCAAGGGCTTGATCCAAAGCCTCCTGCATTCAACGGAAGGCTCTGAATGTGGCTTTGAGCAACTGTGGGCTATCTATACTAAAAATTGAATTAAAAAAAAAGGAAATGGCTTTTGCTATTGCTATACTAGTCACATAGAAGCAGATCATCTTTCACAGTGCTGTCAGGTAAAGTCAAACTGCTTCTCTGGGAGATTAGGGATTGATTAAAGTCCTTGCACTCAGAGATACATATCTGTATTAATCTTGGAATTATTTGTCAAACACCCGAGATCTCTGCTTTGATCTGTGAAATATATTCTGAAAGTCACCACTTAAAATGAGTCAAGATTTTTTAAATTATTTTTATGTTTTTAAAGCAAATGCACAGCTGCTTCTTTGCCCYCAAACCAAGCAGTGTTATTTTTAACACAGCGCTCTTTTGCTTTGGAATTGCACTTAATGTGTKTTGCTGACTGTAGAGAATACAGCTGGGAAACTAGAAAGTAGGAGTTAATACACCTTCGGACAAATCCATAAAGCATAGTCACTGCTTCAAACCAAGAGCCAAGGCCAGGTTAGCACTGACAGCTCCTGCAGTCCCAGTCAAGGAAGTCAGGGCAAGCCAGTAAAGAGGTTAACACAAAAGCCACTTCTCCAGCTTTTCCCACTACAACARATCAGTTGATCCTGTTTGGAGAAGCCTTTGGGAAGCAACTTTGGGTTGCATCAGAAGTGCCAAAATTTGACTCACCATGCTTGGAGTCTGGTATTCAGAAGATGCTCCACACGCCATTCCTCAGATCCCCTTGGGATCCTGCAAATGTGCCCTGGACTCTTGAGCAATGACCGTGCTTTGCATTGCACAGGGCAGTAAAGGCGACGGGAGGAATACAGCTGGGTATCTCCGTGTGAATGGGTTTTAGTATTGCAGTGTAACAACTGCCTTGTTGTAATGTGGCTATTAACCAGAACTGAAAAATTATGGAATCACAGAGGACAGAACTGGAACAGACTRCTCCAAGTCCTCGTTAGTAATGAAGGTTGGGTTTAATTTGGCCATACCCTCTATCTAAGATGAGATAAAGAAACACGCTACAATTATTTTTCACAGCTTGTTGTCATGCCTGATAGCAGACAATCTTGCTCACATATAAGAGAAAAATGTTCTGGATAATCTGGCTGCAGTTCAGTAAATAACTTGTGATACGCACTCTCATTTGAGATATCAAAATTTTCTGGTTTAGCAACCCCTGGCAGAAAAATCAATAACTTACACACCGAGAGTGATGGGAAGAGGGAAACAATGAAGATAACAGATCATAGCAGAGCATCAGAACCTGCAGGAGGTCGACTAACTTGCTGGGATAAGGATGTACTGGCCTTTTGCCTTTGGAAAATTAGGGCTCATTGGCAAGGCAGGAAACATTTGGGGGGAGTTTCCTGAGCCAGAGAAAATCACCAGTGCACAGCTTAGCACAGCTTTCAGTCTGATCAGAAAAAGCCCCCAATCTGGAGCATTAAGTAGTGATTAGGGTTCACCCAGGCTCAAATCCAATCCTGTGCAGGAGTTAAGACAGTGTGAGCTTTCGTAAAAGACAAATTACGTCCCAGATGAAAACTGTAGGCTGGGAAGCCCCAACACAGGGGGATCCAGCTGGAAAAAATGGAGAATTTACGCAGCCTTGTCATCAGCCACAATGATCCAATTTTCACCTTGGCTCACTTGGGGCTATCTGGGCTTCCACCTTGCTGAATAAATTAGTACAGCTCTCTTTAACAAGCAAGYGAAGAAGGCTACCATAACACTGTCTCTCCTTCCTGCCTGTCAGATGTTCACATGTCTGCTAGGAACTAATGCTGGGAGGATAGCGGCTCAGGTTGGTTTTGGAGGCAATACTGCAGACACTTTAATGAGGAGGGCAGAGGAAAGTTGGGGTGGTTTATTTTCCATTTTGTCTCCTAAACCATAATTCAGAGTAAGTTGGAAAGCAATTACTTTTCATATCTTCTCTAAAATTCCATACTGACTAATAGCCTGTATAGCCTCCCAGCCAAATTCTGTGAGATACTGAGGCCCTACAACTCAAGCAGAAGTGATTTGGTGGYATAGACTCAGAAGAATTGATATTTATGATCTTGCCTTAAGGTTCACAGCAGGGCTGAACCTGGCCTGCTGACTGGGACTGTCCAACTGTAAACCAAATGAGAGCCTGAGGAACAATAAGGAAAAAGGCAATTAGTTGATACACCAGATAACGGATTCCCTAGAAATAACTGTTGGAATCAATTTTCCTTAAAAGAAAAACAAAAAAATTAAGGGCAAAACAGAAAAGAAAACACCCCTAATTTCATCAGCAGACTAAGTTAAAAAACATAGACGCAGACTCTTTAAGATAAAATGAGACTGTGATAAACAACCCTGATCTAAAGAGGAAGGGTGAAGATGCGCAGTTGGGAGCAGCCGCAAGCCCGGCCAGTGTTTGGGGAAAGCTAATGGAGCCCCAGGCTGCCCCTCGTCCCTGGTCCATCTGTGCCTGCCCACGGGGAGCTCAGAGCCTGCAGACCTTTCTGTCTTGCTGAAACGGATCGAAGTCATCAAGGCACTTAGCTCTCGTGCATTAGCCACATTTAACCAGGCTGATTTCCCTGAAATTACCTAATCCCTTCTAAGTATAGTGTTTTAAATTATTGAATTCTGCTATGTTTATTTATTATTTACTCAGGTTAGCTACACGGTGTGGTTACACATCTTGTGCTTTCTAGGAGAGGGACTGATGGCTGCTACAGAAAACAAGGATTTTTCACAAGGCGTTGATAAATTAATAGAACACCAGCAAATGCAGTTGCCCTCAGGTTTAAAAGGCTTGAAAAATCAGACATGTTTTGTACTTGATCAGTTTGAACTGCAGCAGCTGTTTGTAACGAAGTGATGCAACTGGTGGGGCAGAGTTTTACAGAGCTGGAGGAACATCATTCCAACCCCTCTACGCCAAGTGAAAAGCTGCTCTGTCAAGACTAAGGGTTCTTGTCAGACAAATTTGGTGGCAGAAATACAGCTATATGAAAGATTCTGCAGTGAGTTGCTGCAGGGTGGCCCAAATGTGAAGCCCTGAATGTGAACCTCAACATCTCTCAGAGACCATGGTGAATGATGACCGCCTGGATGTCATTCACGTTTTATTTCAGATGGCTGCATGGACCAGCACTGAACGGTGCACTCAGACCACAGCCTACGAACCAGCGGCTGTTTACATACAGCAGTCACAAAAGCATCTGGGAGCATGGCTTGCTTTATCGGCTTCCTGCCCAAGTGATTACCTTGCAGCTTCTCCCTTTCCTATATGTACAGGGAGCCTAAACCTTCCCCCAGACATTTATTTAAAGAGGACAGTCTTAGGCAGTGCAGGTGAGCACCTGGCACAAAGCAGCCCTGACCTCATCTGAACTTGGCTGGAGCTACGATGGTACACAAACACAGAATCAAACACAGCTTCACTATCAACCTAACATTGAAAATTTAAAAAAGAMAAACACCAACAATTCCTGCTATTTTCCTATTGTTTTCAGTACCACCATAAAACAATGGTGTCTTGAAAATGGGCTGGATTTATTTGGCCAGCAGAAGGCATCCAAGGCAAACTGGACTGCAACAAGCTGGTTAGCTGCAGAGGCAGAGGAGGTTTCTGCAGCACACAAGTCTGCCTTCAGCCACTTCAGCTAATGAGCTTAACTAATAATGCAGTAACTAGATYGCTGCAAAACATAAACAGTCCTACAATACAACAATACCTAATAAAAATAATGTCCAGAAGCACTTTGAAAAATTATGCTGCTTAACAATATGCATGAATTTTTGCAAGCAATTAAAGAGAAACTAATGTAATTTTTTTATCATAAATCTCTGCAATTAAGAAATCATCCATAATTTGTGGCCTGAATTCCTCCAGAGTAAATAGATACTAAGGCAAGTCTATAGGATTCTTATTATGTATTGATGATAAATAACTTGCTCTTTTTCTACTAAACTGACTTTGACTTTGGATATTTCCTTGTGTTTACAATCTGCTCTGTTGCACCAGCATCAATTCAGAGAACTGTTCCTGTGGTATTACACTGGGTTTATATCACTCGTAGCAGGAAAGCAGCACAAGGCAAACCTCTTCAGAGGGGATGCCTAAGAAGATTTGTTCTCTTGGCTAGAGGTATTATTGTCTCTTAAATGGGCAGCGTGAGGCCCTCTGCAGGTGGGTCACTGCTGATTTGCCGGGCTGAATCTTATTTATAGATTTCTTCAAACCATGAGGGGCAGATTGTGCCTTCATGTTTGACACAGGGTGGTGTCAAACAGGTTGTCTTTTGGAGAAGCTCCAGGGAGGGAAGATGGCCCCGGAGGGCTGCTCACTCTTATAGCTTCCAGCAGGGAACCAAGCCACAGCAAAGCCTGGCTCACTCCCCCTTTCTCTTCAAGTGCATGTGTCTAGAAAAGTGTTTCTCCGTGCAAGCACAGGTCTGGGGAGGGACTGAGCTTAGGATACCCCACACCACCACCCATCCAAAATCGCAGGAAGCCTTAATGCATCTCAGTCGTCAGTGAGTGTGCAGTCAAGCCCTCTGCAACAACAGCGAGCAGGGAAGAGCCCTTATCCTGGTTTGTATGCAAAGGCTGAGGGGCACTTAACCCATAGACACTTGGGAGCTGGGCAGGCTCCACGCCGTACCACACCGCGATCCCAAAGCTGGCCCTCACCATGGGAGTGCTGCGGGCCCAGCAGCGTGCTCTTGTGCCCGATGAAGCCAGAAACTGTTCAGGGTAAGTCCTTTCCCCCCCGCAGTGCTATGGCGCAGGGAGTACGGGGTTGGGGCCGCCTGCAGCACGCTCTGCTGCGGGACTCTGCTTAACACAGACCTCCAGGCACTGAAGACTGGRAACACCTTAACTTCCCACAGTTACCGCAGCCATCTTACGCCCATTAAACCTTTCTGATATCCATTGTGTTTACACAGTGTTACAAATTAAATGAGTTGCAAGGATTTTACAATATTTTTAGCAAGCAATGGCAACTGACACCTTGGCTAAATGCAAAAGGTGTTTGCTGAAGAAAATGTCACAAACTATTCTGACTAAATCTATATTCTCAGATTATTATTGATGTTGAGATAGAAGAAGTGGGAGTTCACTGTGCTGGGTGCTGTACAAATGTATGGACAAGCGGAATTTCAAGGCATTATGCTGTGATTTAGTCACACAAGATGTTATTAAAATCTTTGATATTCATTATATAGCTACATTCCTGTACATTACTTTGGAAAATTAATATAGTGAGGTGTCTCCCTCCCCCATGTTAACCACTATATGCAACAAAGTGAATTCAGAATGCCCCTTTGCTCTCTCCATGAGTACAGTCAGCAGCAGCTCTGCAAACGATTAATGGCTGACTGTCACGCACCAGGGTCAGCAGGGAACAGGAGGTCCCTGGGCGCATCTGGTAGCACTGTCACCCCCAGCTCCTTCAGCCCTGGGGAGCTCCCCAAGCCCACTGCTGCTACAGCAGGGTAGGTCCCAGCTCGTCACCAGCGCACCGCGTGGCCGGTACACCTCTGCCCGAGCTGGCACCTGCAAGGGCAGCAAAATCAGCACTGCCTCACCCAGGTGGCCAGAAGGTACTTTGCTCATCCGTGCCTTTATTTGGGTGCATATATTTTGAATTAATTTCACTATCATTCCCCTCCCTGGGAAGGGCATGCAGAGTTGTTGAGAAAATGTTAGGCTTCAAAAGAGAGAGACCTTTGCAGCGGCAAATGTCTATGAGTGTTAATGTTGGCTTCAGCTGCCCTGCCAGGCATATGGCAAGGCCAGGAGGACGGCATGACCAGCTCCGTGCTCCAGCCTTGCTGACTCCTTGCCCACCTGCTACTGATAAGAAAGTGGGTGTGAAGTCTGGGTCGCCTGTTTTCAGCTGCAAGAAGTGCTTCAGTATGGAGGAATCACTGTCACCAGTGAGGAAGGAGACACTATCTAGACAACTCTGCAATGCACAGGAAACCTAATTCTATGCAGCCTTCTTGCAAATGTCTTACTTATAATTGATATTTTACTGTTTACTTTGGAGACGTGCGTTTATCAATGACACTTTGCTGCACAAAACAGCTGGAATGCTTCTACCTCCTTTTCCAAATCCTGGGGCGAATTGTGGTGATAAATGAACTCTGGAAAGGCATGATTTATGGCTCCGTTGCCTCAAGGTGCACTGCACATCCTTTTGTACAAATTAAAGCCTGCTTAAAAGTCCTTAAATTTTTCAGGGTGACCTCTCTTCTTCCCTGTCACAATTCTCATTACAAATCACTGGAAAACCCTCTCTTCCTCTTTAAAATGTTATTTTAGCTAAGGGTCTCATCTTTCCATTTATTTTCCCTTCAAAGTTGCATTGGGCCTCAACCACTATCAGCTCAAAGTGGACGGGCAATGACTGGTCAACAAAAAACTTCACTTGTAAAGAGGACAAGACTGGTCTCCTCATGGTAAGTGCATCACCAGAGATACGGCATATGCATGGTGATGGACTGCGTCTCACTACTCCCTTGTTTGCAAAAGCTGCCAGTTAAAATCACAGCTGGACTCATATTGAATCTGATCTTCTGACTTGCCAGAACGCAGTATCTTTAATACCTGTAGTAAGGAAAGCTAACAGTTATACTGCAGAGATTACCTGTAATTTAAATGCTGTTAGCAGGCGTTTAACAGCTGGAGTGTTAACTGGAAGCAGGGCTAGCAGCTAGCCCTCGATTCTGCTTTAATTCCGTCATTCATTTCCCATCTGACTTTGGCAAGATGACTGAATGACAAAAGCCTCAGGTTTCCCATCTATATGGTTACCTTCTTGTCTCAGTTAACTAATGTTTCTAAGTTGCCTTGAAATTTCCAGGTGGGAGGTGCCACATAGTACAGAGTATTTGTGCGTTAGAATAAAGATCTATTAGCGGAGGCAAACAGATCTCTGCAGCAATATAAAGCTTCACAAGTCAGCCTTGTAGCACCACACTTGGGTCAAAAAGTCCTTCAGACTTACAAGTGGGAGCTATCCAGGTGATGGGAACAGCAGTTTTCAATGAGTAGACTTGTGTTTGTTCTGCTTTCAGGATCAGGGACTCTGCACTGCCCCCAGCCATAGGGTAGATGTTCACACAGCCGATGAGTGCCCAGAGTTACATTAATTTTTCGGAAGATGCGTTGCATAAACAGGTTGTGAACAATCCCCAACATAGTAATTTTATTGTCATAAACGACCATCCTAGTTTTCTCTGCAGAGCTTCCCTCTGTCACCTGGATGGCTTCCCACAGACTGTGGCGACCAGATTCTTGTTCCATGCTCTGAACGGTATTTCATTAGTTACGGTGTGCAGATGGTATAAAGTATGTACTGCCAAACAAGGACCTTTCACAACATGTGCCAATGTCCTACCCTGCTCCCCTACACCAAAATGTGCACTCTGCCCACACACCGTTACTGAGAGGTATTTCTATCCCTACCCTTCATAAGGGGGTCTCTTCCCCAGCTGTTGATCCAACGTCAGAGTCCCACAGCAGCCTCAGTCTAAATGGTCTTTTAGTCTGTAATTGCACATTATGAGTCTGCAGAAATCTTGTGACTGCTAGGAAGTGTTGTTAAATCCCTCACAAGTGGAAGATGTGGGGCTACACATCTGGGACCCCGTTGAACCTCTATGGGACGTTTCCGAACAAGAGGTGGGAAAAGAGATGAACAAGAAACAAGGCTTTTGAGGCCGCCGGTTCCCCAGTCCTTGTGCGAGGCTGAAGAAGACAAACAGGGCTTTGGCTGATGACATTTGTGCAAGTGCTGTGCATATAATACAAAGCTGGCAGCAGCTGGCTTTGCAAACTCAGGACCTCTCGCCATGGTATGTTACAGGAAGGGGGAAATGAAGGCTATCAAGAAACTATTCCCATGAAATCAGTAACCACCTGGTCAGCAAGACTTGTACACACAGCAAGGATGAAGCTGAAGGAAGATGTAATGTTTGTTTTAAAGGGAAGTACACAAGACTTGGCTGTTGCAAAAATAAAGGATGCTCAATGAGGTCAGGATCTGGCCTATGGCAAAAAAGTGATGGTTCTAGACAAAAAATATGCAAAATGCAGGGAATCACAGGTAATGAGAACTAGACATTCTGTACCAAGATACAAAACTGGGACATTGTTGTAACTAGAACAAGCATATATGGCACGTGATATGGGAACTACAGGCTTTGGGATGAACTCACAAGAGTACTCTCATACACCTGAGATATACACGTAATATACCGAAAACAGATTTTGAGGTAGATAGAGGAATGAATTGTTCAAGAGTCACTGAGCTTGATGTCTCTATAAAGTTGTCCTAGTACCATATGCTTTGTTTTTCTCACATAAGATGTATTTGGTTTCTTTCCCATAAGCATGGGTTATTACTGACGAGTAGCAGAAGCAGAGGACCTGTTTCGAATTTAAATCCAAAGCAATCCCATTAGCAGGTGTTTAGTAGGACACTGGTGAGTTATGGGCAGCAGCAGTGCATAACTATGCCGTGAGGTGTTGTGGGACTCTTTCTGAAGATAAGGTGTTGAACTGCAATATACCCCTTGTATTAGAGTAATAACATTATCAGAAAAGATAGATGTGAAGCACTCGGATGCAATGGCCAAATTCTCATCTAATTTCCACTGGGTACAAGTCATGTGATGCAAGTCATTAGAAGAGCTGCAGGCCTACATTCAGCAAGGGAAGAATCTGGCTGAGCTCTGCAGACACAGCTCAGGCCAGAGAATCCTCTAAGATGAAGGAAGGGCATCCCTCTTTACCATSGTACCATTCTTGTGCCCTTCTCAGACTAGAAAGTAAAAGAGACAAACAAATAAATGATGAAGCCTCTACGTGGATAATAGATGGCATAAATCATACAGTGTTCTAAGCCATACATATAAAAACAGGTAATTTTGAATATTCAGCATTTTTGCCAGCAGTCCACAACACATTCTTATGCTAGCATAAAATTTTAACAAAAAGAGAGAAATGGGGTATTTATAGGGATGAGAACAACATCTGACTTTATTTATTTATTCATTTTTTTATCTAATTATTTGTTTTAGAAATTATACCACAGGCCATGCCTAAGATTTAAACCAATCTCTAATGTCTAGGAATTAGGATGACTTTTCTGGCACGTTGCTACCAGTATCATCATCACTGGGTGTATAGTGACATGTGGCTTTAGTCACTCTAGGACCTTGGAAGAATGTCCCGTGTCTAACTAGTTCCTGTTCTTTGGAGAGTGCGGAATGCAGGTACGATGCTTGGCCCTTCCTATTACCATTTTTTTCTTTACGAGTCATGTTGTGGCAGCACTTAGACCATCAGTCACCATGCTTGACTTCATTGTATGAACATAGGGCAAAACCTGCTCTGAACGGAAGCCCACACACCTGGCCAGCAGTGACGGGGTCAGAGGGCCTGGGGAGAAGGGGTGCCACCGTCCTGTTCTGAGAGGTCACGCAGGAGACACAGGTGCCTGTTCCTGGTGTGCAGTGAAATGTGTCTTGGTCTGGTTTACCACGGAAATGCATGGAGTCTGGAGGATGTTCCAGGGAAACTGTAGCACCCTCTGCACTGAACAGGCAGCGTGATGGCTGCTGATGTGAATATGTTCTGAAATGCCACAGCTCCACCTTGGCTAAACAAACCCTTAGCATGTATCAAGATCAAAACTTACTTCATGCACAGCCAATTTACAACTCTGATACAAATTTCCAAAACTCCACAGAACGTTACATAGTTCTTTTTCTATTTAATTCTGCCTTTAAGATAATATAGAGTGTAGGTGGAAAGTGTAGAGCAGTTCCTAAAAAGCCAGCCCTTACCATACACCGGACTTCATGTCTTCTGTCTTCCTCCACCTGCCACAGAAACATACACGACCGCCTGCACGTTCAAACTGCCAACAGGGCTAAAATTTGGTACACTGTGGCAAATACTTGACAACTGACAGTGACTGAAGGATAGGTTTTGCCTGCCTCGCTCACCATGAGCTTTGCTCTGCTTTCCTGGAATAATGAAACCTTTCCTGGGATTAATGCCTGGGCACGCTACCCGGGAAAGCAAGATTCAGAATACAAAGCAGGGAGAGCTCCAAGGTCTCCTTTTGTCTTAAGAGTATTTTTGCAAAAAGAACTGTCAGAATTAATTTCTTGGGTAGTTACATGCACATCACACAGACTTTCACTTGAGCCCCACTGCAATTTGGCATTAGTTAAATGTACCATTAAAGTAAAACATTAGTTAAAAAGCTCCTCGGTAACTCTCCACCCTTGAAAAGCATTTACCGAAACCCTATTATGCTCTTGATTGCCTTCACCGTATTTTCTGTGGTGTTTTTTCTTTCAGCTGATTGGAATTCTGAGATAAAACAAAACCTAAAAAGAAATGTGCTTTGACTTCTTTGGAGTGTGACCTTGAGAGTCGAGCTGTTGTATGTCATAAATAATGAAAAATCAGATATATAGGCTAAAACAGTGAGGAAAGTATTTTATATGATTTTCAAGGGCTGTAAGCCCAAGAAGAGCTGATGTCTATCAGACTGTTATATAAATAGTCTTGTAATGAGGAAGAGCATATAAGATCCAAGATAGATTTCTGCTTTTTAATGAGATGGGAGAATATATTACTTCAGAATTTAAAGGCTATTTTTCTTTTTGAAATTCAGATCTGGCTTTATGAATATTTTATTTAAAAAATCCAGATGATGGTAATAAGTTTTCTAATGCTAGGACATTTCTCTTTAACATATAAGTATATTGTTGACAAACCTAATTTTTTTCAGAAAAATCACCTCAAAGTTACTAATATACATTTTAAAACTAAATTCAATCTCAGTCCATCCACTAATTTTTCCAGTACTGAAGATTTCTGCCATCGTGAGAAGTTACAGCAGAAATTACTGATAGCCCAGAAAGAATAATTGCTTCTACAGTCCCTGCTGGAAACTTCTCACAAGGATAACCTTGCACCAAAAACTGTATTTTTTGAACAAGCTTGCATCTAAATTGGCACTGGAGTTTCTGGAAAGAGGAAACACTGCCTCATTTAACAAGTACCCTCGAATCTGTTCCGTGATTGAGATAATATTTTATTGCATTGTCAAATAAGTTTTCCACTGTAAACTTATTAAAGCAGTAAGTTTTATTGCTTTATTGGGAATTCATTTCAAAAGGATTTATCTGGTTAGAGCCAGATCAATAGCTGCATTTTGCAGAATATGAAGATTTTCTTTTCATTTGGAAATAGTAGAGATTGCCTTAAGATTAATTTCAGCTGCAGTACAAGGAGGATGTTGGAACAAGCAGGCATAGGATTCAGCACCGGCCATTACTTTGCCAAACATAAAAACAAGGAACATATTTCCCAACTTGACATATATGTAGGTAGATCAGTCAAATTTTCTCAACTGAAAGATGCACAGTTTAAAAGTGATTGAGGACAGACAGGCACACGTACAGGTGGGGACACACATCATCAGCCATTTTTCAGGATACAGCAAAAGATCTTCTTCCTCAGGAAGCCAGACTCAAAATGCTGCAATTTTCCTAAAAGCTGGCACATTTATTTTCAAAGCAAGTTAGAAGTTCCAGTTTTAATTTCAATATGCTGTTTCGGTACGTGCCTACACAAAGTAAATGTGATGTTTTGTTTCAGATCAAATATTTCATAATGAATATTTTGCTTGGTCCCCTATAGAAATGTTCATGTCACAGGAAAAAAAGAATAATGAAAAATTCATCTGAAAATAATTAGCCCTTTCCCTAAATATATAAGAAAAATATCATGTGTTCTAATTGTTAAAATGCTAATTTCCATCTCTCTCCTTCTCAAGACCTACTCTCTATCCCCTGCTCATCCAATCATTCATTATTTGAACATGGCAAGTTGCTTTCTTCTCCTAAGCCTCAGTTTCCCCATCTAAAAAAGAGGGATGATGAGATAAATCCTTGTGCAAAGCTATGTGAGTGCTGTTGATGAGCTTCACTATATGACAAGAAGGGTTTATTATTATTTTCTTATATTCTTTTCTGCTCTTTCAGTCATTCACTAAAACACATCTTATTCTAGGCCATTTTTTCACATTCTGGAAAAAATATACAGATCCTCTCTCCGCAACCATAGAGATTAAAAAACTCCTTCAGAAATCTTGAATTTATTTGATATACCACCACTGCTGTTTCACACATAAGTGCCATCAACAGCGGAGAAGGGAAGATGAAAAGAACTGATGCTTTAGGCTTTCAACATCACTAGACAAATTCAATGTACAAATCACATTCTGCAYCCCTGAAAATCTTCACATAAGAAACTCACACTGTGCTTCAGGTATACAAGATATTCCTCTCACCCACAGGGAACCAAGACTGGCTGCCTGCCCCTTTCTGAGGAGCGGCATTGCTTTGTAGATGTGATGCAATGCAACGTCTGCTTTCATTCTCATAAGGGTACTTTACTACACTTCACATTGGGACCCGGTGAAAGGGAGCTTCGTACCCTACCGCATACACACCGGCATGGCCGACCTGCTCCAGAAGGCGGCCATCTAAAACCTTTCTGTATGACCTCAGTTGGCTTCCCTTGCCTTGACAGCCTTGCCTTAAGTCAACACGCTAATGTTTCTCTTCATGAAAAAGTGCTTAATAATGTCTGTTCCAAGTCTGCTGTTCTTTAATTTCCACTTGTGCTCCCGGTACTATCATCTGGTAGACATTATCTACAGCAAATTAAGAATTTATGTACTTCAGGAAAATCTTGACTGGAGGCTCATCGGGGGAGGCTGAATAGGGGCTTTTTCATTAAACTTTTTCATTTCGCTTAAAGATTGAAAAATGTATGAAACAGCTTCTCTGGGGAAGGAGAAATTTCTAACTCTTTAATAAGCACTATTTATCAAAGACATATAATGTGAACCGTCTGCCAGATGTAGAGTACATGGTCTGGAAATTCTTGTATATGAGGTGCCTGGAGGCTTGCATCTGCCTTTATCCGAGTGTTAGGTCTGCTATGTTCACCTCTTTCTGACAACTGTCAGATCYTGGGGAAGCTCCTCACATACATACACACTGCCAAGGCCATCTTCTTCCAGTGGCATCTTTCTTCCCCTCTGCAATCAAGACACAGACCCACYCCATGGAATGAGACACAGACCCACCGTGAGCTCCTGGAGGCAAACACAGGTCCTGTGTGGGAGGACAGGTCAGCCTCAGGTTCAACACACTGCACAACACAAGCTCTGCRATGCCAGCTAGCACACCTCATGGCAACAGGGACATCAGTGTTAGTAAACAGAAAGACACCACGTGGGAGATGACCATGATTAAAAAAAAAAAAACAAAAACAAGCACACTGGATTGAGTTGAGGCAGGTTTTAAACCTAGTTTTCATTTAAATTTTCATTTCTACTACCTTTATAAATCATTTTATAGCTTTATAGCAGATACATTCAGGGAGCTGACTAGTAAAGGAATGTAACTTTTCAATATGTAGCCATRGTAAATATTTGTATAGCTCAAATATAATTAAATTGACCTATAAAAGCTTCATTATATTTGGAGAGTCAAGGTCTCAGTGTAATGGAAAGCTCCTTCCATCGCTATTACATTCTAATCAGATTACTTATCTAATCCTCCTCATTTATCAAGTGCATCAGAATTGATCTGCAATGTACAGGAGCTCTTAGTCATTTCTGAGTTTCTGGGGGGGTTTATTTCTGCCTCCTCTTCCTCAGTTCTTCATTTACTGCATAAATAGAAACAGCAAGCTGCAGAGCACTGGCTCTGTACAAATCTCTAATACATAGCGAAAGGGACTATTAGGCAGATTCACTCTTAAACATCAGTGTCTTTCTTGACATTAAAGTTGGAAAATGGAACAATTATTTTTGCATTAGCAAGTCATACTGACAAATTCCCTCTGCACCCTCTTACTGTCATGCCAAAATGAATCATCAGCATCTTATTAAGGTGCCCAGGCTATCCCATAACAGTAATAAAGTGTAAATGTATCCCAATTATTCATTTAATGACTTCATGAATATTCAGTATTAAGAAGCAGTAGCTGAGCTCACTACAGTATGTTACGAAGGACACAGGCTGCATATCCCTTATTATTTCTAAGATGACTTAAGGTTTATTCAGATCTTTCCAGTATCCATAAATGATAATTCACTGGGACAACACCTATTCTGTGACAGGTACAAATCCACAGTTTTAGTGCTCTCATCTACATATTTCTTGGAAAAGGATCTAATCCAGTAACAAGAACAGATTTCAGGGGAAAATACAACTTCTCTGCCAAAGAAACAGATGCTGGACCAGAATGACATGAAGTTGGATGTTTATAGTATTTTTCATCAGGACTTCAAAAGCACTAGGCACTAAATGCTTTCTTACACTTGCTCAACAAAAGTTCTTTACATTTTGCTTTTTGGTAGCAAGYGAATTCATTTGTTGTTCTATACACTGTGTGCTCCCTTTTGCTATTGCCCTCCACACCTTCACTCTAGCCCAGCCTACACTAGYGGTGTGTGAGCTCACAGGAACTGTCCCAGTCCATTTAACGGGATGGTGCAAGGTTAAGTTTTGAAAAATGAGTTGGCGCAAAAATGCTCGGCAATGTTATCACAGAAAACTGCTGCTATGAAACAGACGCTCTTTTTTAAGAAATGAATGCCAATGAAAGTGTGAACACTGGSTATATATTTATGCATATGTATGCATTGTTCTCCATCTACGACACTACTTTGTTCTGCACGTTGCCCTGTGCCGGCCATCCTTGAGTGCAAAAACCACCCCGTGTCTCCATCGAGTCCTCTGGAAACCTGCTTCGCCAGGGATCCCTGGCAGTGCCAGGAGAGACACCCCCGCTTTGCACAAGGCTCACAGTGCAGGGCTGTAAAGCCTTGATAAGCTTACAGTCAAAAGGAAACATTTTTGTTCAAAGAGCTGGCTACTGCCCAGAGCAAATCTCAGGTGGGCAAGTGAGCAACTAATCTCCTGACAGAAAACTTAATTGCTAGCCTGACAGTAAAAAGTGAGAGCAAATTCTTTTGAGAGAGTGGACCAGCTGTCTTTACAAAAGGGTCTACTACTATTATGGAAACCTGAACCCAAACCCAAAGCTGCACAGAAAGAGATGGGAGCACAGAGGACGTGTCCTGGTCTGCTTGGAGGACAAGGATTGACTCCTGATGCATTTGAGTAAGGAGGAAACTGAGACAAGGATTCACGCATAGCTCTTGTCTTGTTTAAAATACAGAGGGAATGGTTTAGAGGTGTTCTGCTCAGACTGTGGCCTATTTGCTTCAAAACAATGAAATCTTGAACACATTATCTGAAGGTAAGCTAATGCTTTAAGAGGGAAAGGAGCCAGTTTCTGAAAAGTTTTGCCAGGTAGACTGTTTGAACCCAAGCTGTAAACCTGAAGACTCCAAGAACAACAGTGCGGGCACGTTGGCCGGTCCCTGGGGAGCTGAAAAGCACACGGTCTCATGACTGTATCAAATCTCAGTTGTTTGCCAACGAGCCAGCAGTAGTTCCAGAGAATGCAAAGATGAAAAATCATCTGTAGGCTGATTTATGATTATTTATTAGTTTGACTTTGTCAGTCCTACAGATATGCAAAAAGCAATGCCTTCCAAATACATAAGTTGTCATCCTGTGAAATTGATGCTGGTTTTGGAAGGGTTGCCCTTGGTTTTCTATTTTCTGGTTAACTGGAGAAAGTGTCACTTTTACTAGGCATGCTCCCATGAGGATGCCTGAGAGTCTTTGAAAGCAAGGAGCATCAGGCAGTGGATGCATAGTTCGACTGCATTAGCTTTTATGAAAGAGTCTTGTAACTTGAGACATGCCAAGCAACACTTCAAAGAAAAGATTTATTTTTAACTCAATTAAATCGGTGAAAGAAAGACTGTCTCTCCCTAYACCAGCCACATATTCAAAGCACATAAAGTTCAGTTTCTACTTTCTTTTTCTTCTAAAAAAAATGATTTGCATTGCTTTTGACCTATATATTGTAGAATCACCATAACTAAAGATTCCCTAGTATGTTTTTGTGGCAATCTAATTCCARCAAGGTTGTATTAACTCTGTTCCCATCATGTTTCTTACACTGAGCAGACCTTTATCAGGCTCTTACATTGAGGAGGGCAATTATTAACTATACTGTGGAAACCATCACCACAGAATATTAGAGATCCAAAATGCAAATGGGTTCAAAGTGAGAAAGGTTCACAAATGGGCTCAAAAATTCATGGAAGGCAGACTCATCAGTAGCTACTAAGCATCAAATGCTCTAGGTGCAGCCTTGAGTACAAAAAATCCCTGAACAGCCAACCATGGTGAGCTAGGAGGCTATGCCATGGGAAGGATCATACCGCTTTCCCTTGCTTCTTACACTCTTCCCTTAAGCAAACACTATTGTCCATTTTCAGACTTGGAATACCAACCTGATGCTACATGGTTGTTCTTATGATTTAAACTAAACTTCAGGGCCGTGTCTTTGCAACATGCTTTGTATCCACAAATGGAGTTTGATTTCCTARAATTCACGTTGCACTGAGATCAATGACAGCTTTGCATTGTAAGGAAGCTGGAAAATCTGGTCTAGGCATTTAGACGCTTAACTGCCATTGTCTTGTTATGCAAATCTGGTTCTTAAATTAAGAGAGTGAATCATCCTACCTAAATTTAGCCATGTAAAAGCAAGCACTTAGATTAAGTAGTTCCTWAGGTTTATGATATTGTCAGGGAAAGATGATTCAAGAACCTGATGGCTTTTCCTGTTGAAGATATTAGATTTCCTTTGGAAAACACATTTTCATGTAAATTCCTTTAGATAAATGTGTGAATAAATATATAGGTTCATATATATATTTGTATGTTTTAAGCATAAAATGTATGGTTTACGCTCCAGTTTTAATTAAGGACACRCTAAAAGGCAGGGTGAAATCTGTGAAAGTCAACTACTCGCTTGGATGCCATGATACACTCACGTTCAGGAGGATGTTTATTTCTAACCATCCCATCTGTGATATCTTTCTCTTTTTAAATGATTATGAAGACTGAGAGATTCTGTTCTCTGAGGATGTGCTCCAGTTTTTACGTAGCTGGGATGTTTATCATGAGCAAGCTTAAAAGTCAAAGGTTTTAGGTTTTACCGAAAATACTTTACGCTCCTATAAGCTTTCCCTGTAATTTATGTGCAAGTGGCTCCAAATACACAGCTGAGGATGCTTTCTGGGAATAAACTGAAATGTTATTTCTGGGATATTGCATCAATGACTTGAGTCTTAACCTACGGGAAAAGGGATGAAGAAAGAGCATGATAAAAGCTATCACTATAATCACTTTTGAGACTATATTCCTATTGAAGAGAGATATTTCTCTTTTTTTGTCATTGCAATCAAGTTGTGTTTACTGCCTGATACATTTGTGCACAACACCAAGCAACAGTGTAAAAAGCATAATTCAAATAAAAAATTTCCTAATTATTGCTCCATCCCAGTAATAAATATGTATGGCTGGCTTCTGTGCACAAAGGCAAACAGACGCCGTGGGAAAAGGATGGGATGCAGAAGTCAGACGTATTTATTACTGAGCTGTGCAACATGATGAAGGCGTGTGCTAGCATAACAACCTCTGAATAGTGGAGATTCATTGCACAGCTATCACTGAAGAGAAAGGGGACCTTGCTGACCCAGTATATTGCAAGGACAATAGAAGGAGGTCTCAAGTGTGAGCCTCACTGAATGACAAAGTGCTCTGGAATTAACAACGGAGGAACCTTATCCAGGAAAAAAAATCCAGTGCACATTAGTCAGCCCTAAAAAATAAATGGAAGTACTCATGTGCTTAAGGTTAAACCAAATGTGTTCTCAGTCACTTTGCTGGTTTGAAGAGGTTTTTGGAACTACAATTCAGAGAAGCGTCTAATCTTTATTAGAGCCTCTCTGCCATAAAATAAAGACTGGCTCCTATTTAGATTTTCCATCTTCCCCTTTCCCCTTTTATGCTTCCCATAGCCAGTCTGTCACTCCTCACAGTGGCCTTGGAGACTTGAGACCTCTGCTGCTGATGGCCTTAATCATTGCTGGGATTTACCAGGCATCCTCACCATTCACACTGATACTTGCTGACGGAAGTATACGTTGCTTCGAAGCAGGACTTACTTTTTAATCACTTTTGCCATCTTCTGTATGTTGGTTCCAGGGAACAGTGTAATCACCCCTTATTAAGACCCACACAGGGCAGCTAAGAAATATTATAAATGAAAGAAGGAGGAGATCTTTATCCCCCCTAAAGTCCTTGCAATGCCATATAACCCAATCCAGAGCTTATCCATAAGCCAGAAGCTCCAAAGTTTCTGGGATCAAAGCACACTACCAAACCTCAATGTTTCCCACAGACCACTGCAGACAAGTATCACTGAATATAAAACTGGAAATGCTGCAAATGTGATATGATTCTACATATCAGCTGTAGGGCACATACTGTGGCCCTGTTGATGGCAAGTTTTAGAAGCCAGGTCATCGAAAATTAAACAGAATCTATTTATTAGACAGGGCTAGGAGGACTGTGCTGCACATGGAACTAAACATAGCTCTGTCTGAGCCTCAAGGCACCCAGGCAGGAGTTTCTTCAGGTATTACAGCAAGTTTCAAAAAAATCCATCATCACAAACAGTTCTGATTATTTCCAGCCAAATGCCTGTAACCTTGGCAAAAAACAATTATTGAGCAGGCTATTGATCTAGTCAGTAAATAAATACACTTAAGTCATCAGTTAGCTAGAACCCTCCTGGGTACAAAACCAAAATCTTAAGGACTACTAGTTATCTGACATATGATTTTAATTAGGATTTATTGATTAAGGGTTTTTAAAAACAAATGGACTTTCTTGATAAAAGGCCTAGCGCAGGATTTCTGCAGAGTTAAATAATGTCTGAATTGCTATATAAAAACCTGTGACCCACATCCTAATTACTTCATTAAAGAAGTTTGCTTTTTATTTCAACAGAACAATGCATGCAACATTTATTCTAAATACCATGAATGTTTAATGYGGAGGGAGAAGGCCTCAGCTAATGAAACCATGCAGGGACGTGATTGTCAATGCCTRGTCTTAGCCATCTAACCATGGTTATTGCAGTGAAATTAGAAAGAAAGAAAGAAAAGAAAGAAAAAAGCACAAGGCCATCTTAAATGCTAATTCTTCTAACAATCGAGACATAAGATTAACTGTAACATCTCCTTGGAGCCTCCTATAATTTAATGCCTGCCTACAGCGGGGTTTCAGTGCAAGCTTAAGCACTCTCTAGAAAGAATCCCACAATTACCAGGAGGTCAAGGTTACAAGGCATACAGGTTGTTTATATCTCTGGGCTGCTTCAGCTCTGAGCTGAAGTCAGTCTGGGATCAATTCTCCACGCTCAGGGTCAACCTCAGCCATTGAGCAGACTCGTTTTAGTCTTCGTGCTACTGAGGATAAGAAAGAAGCCGTTTGGGTACTGCAGGTGGCAATGAGAACTGCCTATGGACAAGAAGCCCCATCAGAACAAGCTCCCCACCATTTACTTTATTTTCCATAAAATGATTGTTCAAATCAAAGTTCAACTAAAGGCCAACTAAATGCAGTCATAGTTCTCCTGCTGTAAATTGTAACCACACACATTTATGCAGCCAAGAATCTGGCCCTACTTCACGAGCAACTTTGGCAATTTTCCACAGAACAGGTGAAAGCCACAGCATCCCCTGCTCCCCATCCCCAATTACCTGAGCAACATATAACATGATATACATACAAATCTCCCAATCTAAATAACAGATTGTTAATCTGTTAGTATTACATTACAGCTAAGAAAAAAAAAAATTCCCCCTGGAGAGGAGATATTTCCTCTAAATGTAACCATTTGTGTCATGATCTTTTATCCACCTGAGTCAGGAAGAATTGGCATTTCCTGAGATGCCTGTGGGGAGCTTCGTGACTCGGCCTTTCAGGTAAAACTAATCCTGTTTCTTTGTTGCACACAAAAAGCATATGACCACCCACATCTCTGTGCAGCTGCATTAGAACTATTTACTCCAGAAAATGTCATTGACATTTGATTTTTTTGAAGTATTTAAGGAAAGAAAAAAAAGAACAAAACCCCAAACTCCTCTGGAGGTCTCCTGGTGCTTGAGTGACATAAATGTTCACTAGACTATAGGAGAGTCTAGTCTAGTTTGTTTAAATTCAATTATGTCATTGTCTGCAACAGAATTCACAAGGGACTAATAAAATGAATGGCATACCTGCATAAGGGAGAAGAGGGACTGAATGGCCCACTGGCAATGCTTTGCAACAAGAAATGGGGCTGTATGAGGTTTTGTACTTGGCTGGTTGCTTTGCCTTTGCCAAGTGTGACCGCATGTCTAAATGTCACCAGGAGAGAGTGAAAACTTAAATACTCTCATTTTAATTCCCCTCCCACTGGGTAATTATAAGTGAGACTGGAGGCTGTTTTATTGTCTCTTTCTCAGTTCAGCTAAAACTGTGTAAACATCCGTGACAGTCTCTCACATGGGTAGCTCTGCTGCAGCAGCAAAGGGGCTCTGCCCCTCTATACGGGGGAGCAGAACTGTGGGGCAGCATCAGMGCGGGGGGCAGGGACCCCACTACAGCTCCAGAGGTAACAGCCAGCTGGCTGGAAGCAGGAATGTCTGATCAGTGTGAAGTCCAAAACTGCTTTTAAAGTAGAAAAACGATTCTCTTTCAGAACAAAACAGTAGCTTTGATGTCTTCCACAGCAGAGAARACCCAACAAATTTCACATATAAACGACTTCTTTCTTTTTTCAATTTTGAAAATGAAAGCACATCTGAGACCTGGTTTCTGGGTGTCAAAATCTGAGACAAGCCCAGTAAAATAGGGGCTCCAATGCTTAATGGAGGGTAGACCCAAGGCTGGGCTTGGGATTTCAGAGGTTTGGCCTCCATCCGTCTGCTTCTCCCAGAGCCGCACCGTGCCCAGACACTGTGGTGCGACCCTACAAGTTCAGACGGGAGAGCCAGGGCAGTTCTGCTCTGGGGTCAGGCGTGCTACAGCCTCGAGGAGCACCAGGTCCTGGGGCCGGGGGCCAGGCTGGCGTGTGGGGACCAGCAAGAGTCTGTCATAAGCTGCACAGCCTCCTAGAAATTCCCTGAAAGGGATGCATTCCTACAAAACAATTTTAGTTTTGACAAATGGGCACTTTCTAGTTAAAAAGCTGTTTCATCGAACAGTTCCCATCTGGCCATGCCCACTGCAACATGCAGGCAGGCAGGCAGGCAAGCTTCAATTTCGGCTCAAGGCRTACAGGCTGACTTGAAAATACCAGCAGCGATAACGAGGCACTGAGAGATAAACCTGGCCAGAGACCTCCAAGATAAACAATCTCAGTATAGCAGTAGGCAATTCCCAGCCCGCCCCAGAGCCTGCTGGCCAGGCATGCTGGCCATCAGCTGCCTTTCCGGGAGAGCACTGTAATCACAAGCAGCTGCATAGTTTAAAAATGACAATAATCCTGTTGATGCCAATAATATCTCCTTAATTGCTAGAAGCCGGTGTTTGGGTGCCTGGATGCTTTTCTCTTGCACAGGTTTGCCCTTTTAAACAATTTATATCTATTTGCTTCAGAGGGAAAACAACCAGCAAATTATAGTGCTAGGGTAATGTTTGCTAATTACCGGTGCAATGAAATACACCTTTGAACGGTGTGGGCTTCCAAACTATTATATAAACCAGCAGCTAACTTATTTATTAGCTCTGAAAAGGAGCTGAGGATCAAAACACAATGATTATTCTCTTCAGTCCCCAGGGCCGACTGCTGTGCAGTTGCCAAAAGATAATAAACACACTCCTGAACTAGAAATGGGAATGGGATTGAGTGGCCTCAAACCCAGCCGTAACAGACTAAATTTAGCCCCAAGAATTTGCACAAATAGCTTTTCAACTTCCTTGCAAACCATTGCAGCTGCCACCATCTTCCTCAAATCTATCCTGTAGGAAATGTTGGGGCATAATTATTTCAGCATAATCTCCTGGACCTGCTGCTCTCGGATCTATTAATTCCAGGCCTTGCTCAGATACAACAGTGCTCCTTTTGGATTGTAACCACAACTGATAATGGAATAGAAAAAAYGGTAATGAACAAACCCAGGGAAAATACCTGCATGCCAAAGCAAAATGAGCTGCCCTGCTCCACACAGGGAGTGCGGGAGCATAGCTCACTGTGGCTCCAGGGTGGGCTCTCTCACTCCCTGCAGGAAGAGGCAGAGGAGGCCAAGCGACCACAGAAGATGCCTTCTGCTCTGCACATCTCCCTCCCCTCCTTAGCCATGCCTGGTCCCCTCGTTCCTCTGCAGAATCTGCCTTACTTCCCCCACTTCCTCCTGGCCCCCTCCCCAGCTCTCCGACTGGCCGAACTCCTACAGGTACACGCACATGTCTTGGCCTCTCCCACAGCTCTCACACCGAGGATCTGGACCCACATCCATCCCCTCCCTCTTCCACAAGAGCTGCAGCCTGACCCAGTCCCCTGTGCTCACTGTGAGACCCTGCGAATGCCCCATCAGAGGCCGGGCCAAGCCCGTGTCCCCAGAGGCGAGGAGCAGGGTGCAGCTGGGGGACGATCCCTCCTGGCCTGTGCCGTGTTCTTGTTCCCGCTGCCCAGGTGCCCCCAGAGAGCTGCTGCCCACCTTGGGGAAAAGGCAATGAGATTTATTCATAGATTTATCTGTCATAAAATAGGTAATATGGAAAGCAGCTGGACTCACAGCCCCACCTCAGAGCAATAGTGTTCTGGGACAAACCTGGCTCTGACCCACGGAGCAGGACACTCGATAGCACAGACATGCCGGGGCGTGGGGAAGGGAAAGGTACATTGCTGCACCTGAGCGCGGTGGTAAGCATAAAGGACCTTCGGGACACATGGACTGGAGTAGATGGGGTTTGGAAAATTAGAGGCTGTGAAGGAAACAAGAGGGAAACAAAGCAGGGAAGATGAAGTTTGCAAATGGTTAAGTAAACACCTGTATTTTAGGGGCTCACCTGAATCAAACTGCCTGAGGTTCTTCCTAATACTGATATTTGGGGAAGGTAGAATATGGAAACCAAGACTTAAGCCTGTATGCTGATGACATGACCAGACACCTAGAGTCCATTCTCCTATTTGGCTTCTGTTTATCACAGACAGTCACAAATACTGTTTTATTTCTATTTTATTATCTTGCAAAGAAAACCTAAATGAGGTGTGACATTCCAATTAAAAACCACTAAGCAGTGTTGATTTTGGGAGTGAGAAGTGGGACAGAAGAGAGGCAAAAAATATTTGGCTGAGGAACATGTGTGATGACAAAACAAAGAGCGGCTTGGTAGGCTGGGTGGCAGCAACCCAGCCAAGCCCAGCAGAGCAACCTTGCGATATTCCCACGGCAATCCTCTGCTGCTGGGAGAGGAAGRTACAAAACATTGCTCCTGGCTTAAACTGTCTGTGAGACTCCTGCCCTTCTCGGTGTGCATCCACTGAGCGCAGAAGGGGGAACTCCCGCTCCCCCCTGCAATTAATCACCTAAATCATGATCTACCCCAAACGGAACAAGAATGTAAGAGGTGGCCATAATGCATTATAYTAAGAGCAGAGAACAGGGAGAAAAAAAAACAGCATTTTTTTTACTTGATTCTGAAATAAGAACAGAATAGTTCTTTGATTATTACTAGTGCTAGGATTTCCATTCGAATGATTTCCCTCATCTGTGTTTTGGGCAAGAGGCAGGAGAGAGAAGAGGAAAAAAAGATAATAATAATAATARGAAAGCACAGGCTGATCTAGCCATCTCAAAGCACTGAGTAATCAGATGACCATCTTCCTGTACAGGTGTGATCAGCAAYGGGAAATCAAATGTCTTTACCTTTCTTCTTCTTTTTAAATTGTAGGGCTTTTCTTCTTTGTTGTAYAAGAGTGGTTCCCCCCCACCCCCTTGAAATCACGTATTTATGGGTTTTTCCAAATAGCTAAAAGACCCAGTCTTAAAAAAGAAAGTTTGGATACACTGGGTGACTAATAACACAAGGTTCCACAGGCTTTGCTACAGAACATTTGCATTACAAAAAGCTATAAAAAACCCCTTACTTTTCCCTGAAGTACTGGAGCATCTTTATAACAAACCTTTTTTCAGCAGTCTTTCTGTAAGTTACACAACATCTTTACCATTTTCTCCCCTTGTTAGTCTCTGGGTTGAGCTAGAGGGTGGGAGCTMAGTTAGACAGATTTTAGTGTGAGTGAAAGAGCACAAAGACGTCTGTGTAACATCAAGGGAAAGTCTGATGCTGTATGTAAATAATGAGCTTTCTTCTATTTTAGACTGCAATAAAGAGAATGTTACAGAATTTCTGCTCACACTTAGAATGGGTAAATGTGAAGATTACGGACTCAAATTCATCCCTGGGCAGAGGAGACAAGCACACAGTCTGTGCTCACGTGAGCCTAAATTTAGGGGTATGGGTGACATTCRAATCACATAGAAGCCACAAATAGCCCTACGTGAGTTGCAATTTTGTTCAACCTTTGRTTTTTAAAGTTTTCATTTCTTTTCCATCAATTTCATCCTGTTTCCAATAATATACTAACTAGGCAATGTGACTGACAGCAGTCTTTGCATCAACTTCTGATGGCAATAGGCTGGATATGGGGGCATGATGCCTGACTGAGGCACACTTTTGGGGTAATCCAATGGCTGCAGCCCTTTGCCTGAGCAATAGATTCGTGTCCCCAGCTCCCTGAATGACAGGATTTTACAGAAATGTGGAACCTGGGTGGAGAAATGATGTCTGAGACAGATGTCACTGCAGACCTGCCCACACAAATGAGGAGTTAAACAAAACCTTCCTCTCTGTGGCACCAGTCTTGCTCCCAGGCAGGTCTGATGGAGACTGCACGAGACCTGCAGAAATATTTAGCTCCAGCTTTTTTTTTTTTTTAAAGTACAAATTAAACACCAAACYACACTTTGATGTTGAGTGAACTTTCCATTTGTTTAATGATCTGAAAGTTTGTTGCTTGTTAACCAAAAGCAGCACTACTATTTACTTTTACAGCTGCCAACCAAACTGGCCTTAATAACCTACCTGCCGTGGTCCTGTCTCCCTCCCGCCCATCAGAGGCTGTTCCTTATCAAGAACACTCTTTCATCAAGCGCATTATTGGCTAAAAATAACAAACATACTTAACGGCTTGTTTTCTACAAAACAGACATCTTTTCTCAATATATGAAATTTTCCATCTGTCTGTTTTAAGTGGCATCTTTTTTCCTTCCACCTTCCTTACCTTGTATCCTTCACAAATTTCCTGCCAGCATTCAGTGGCCGACAAACACATGTTGCACCAGTGAATGGGAAGGAAACAAAGTCCAGTTTATACCTTAAATGACACAGTCTGTTCAGAACAAATTCTGCTGACATGCCCACTTGCCAAATCCAGGCGCTCCAGCTGAGTGATCAGACTGAGGGACCCAAACACTGACCCACACACATTCAGACGGATTGTGGATGAAAGTTCATTAAATTCTACCACCACAAAATCCAGGGTTAAGGTATATTTTCATCATCTGCTTAACTTCCTATATTAGCCTTAATGTGAATGTGCTTCATTGCAAGAACAGGTGAAAAAAGACTTGGAGTCTGAAAGGTTTGAGCCCTGGCTTCCAATGTTATCAACTTTTTTACTGTTATCAGGATGATCTAAAGAAACYGAAGGATGAATGGATGGTCATCCAGACCCGCAAGGTCCCAGCTGTGCCATCAAGTGATAGAAACACTCCCCAAAATACCTACTTTAAGARCTATTGGGAGGTTTGCCATGTCCTAATCAAACTGCTTCTTTATTCCTTTAGAAAACTCCAGCTTCCTTCTAGCCTCAAACTACAAAATTGCTGCAGCAGCCTGCAGAGGCTTTTAAAAGGAAACTGTATCTTTGGATGGAGAAGGAGGAGATAAAGGAGGAAACTGTTTCCATGGGATAGCTTGGCCTTAAACACTTACTGAATGTTTTTGTTAGGCTGGGACATCATTCTTTTCTTTTAAAAAGCAAGGATGAAATCCTGATTTTGCCAAGGTCAGTGAGTGGTTTACCATTAGGATTCAGAGGGGCTTGGACTCAGCCAGTCACTAGATCTTTTCAAAGAGATCACTATATGAAGTTTGATTGAAAAAAGAAAAATGAAAGGACAGGCAGTTTGGGTTTCCCCCCCCCCAACCCCAACGAGGCTTTAAAACATTCCTGAGGCAGTGGGAAGAAGCCTGCACAGTGCCTACAGTCTCAACAGCAATATGAATGGAAGCAAAGAGCACTGTACTGTTCAGATTCCCTTCACAGGCACTCTACGCTGGCTTCTGGCTTSAAATGATGCCTCCAAATGACTTGGGCTTTACCAAGTTGCTTGATTGGGTAAACTTAGCTAGAATCATAGAATCACAGAATCATAGAATCATAGAATTATTAAGGTTGGAAAAGACCTCTAAGATCATCGAGTCCAACCATCAACCCAGTACAAATGCCCACTAAACCAAGTCCCGAAGCACCTCATCCACAYGTTTTTTGAACACCTCCAGGGAYGGTGACTCCACCACTTCCCTGGGCAGCCTGTTCCAATGCCTGACTACCCTTTCAGTGAAATATTTTTCCTAATATCCAATCTAAACCTCCCCTGGCGCAACTTGAGGCCATTTCCTCTCGTCCTTTCACTTGTTACTTGGGAGAAGAGACCGACACCCGCCTCTCTACAGCCTCCTTTCAGATAGTTGTAGAGAGCAATAAGGTCTCCCCTCAGCCTCCTCTTCTCCAGACTAAACAACCCCAGCTCCCTCAGCCGCTCCTCATAAGACCTGTTCTCCAGATCCTTCACCAGCCTCGTCGCCCTTCTCTGGACACGCTCCAGCACCTCAATGTCCTTCTTGTAGTGAGGGGCCCAAAACTGAACACAGTATTCGAGGTGCGGCCTCACCAGTGCCGAGTACAGGGGCACGATCMCCTCCCTGCTCCTGCTGGCCACACTATTCCTGACACAGGCCAGGATGCCGTTGSCCTTCTTGGCCACCTGGGCMCACTGCCGGCTCATGTTCAGCCRGCYGTCGACCAGCACGAAGGTACGGGCCTCCCTGACAACCCTTGCACACAGTCAGCTGTGCCTCCGTCCCTATCCCTGCCCTTCAGTTTTCACTGAAGAGACCTTTCAGCGCTGTTCACCAACTGTAAATTCACCATTACTGTAAGTCAACTTCCTTTATTTTTTTGCTTCCCTGAGGCAATCTGGGGAGACTCCTCTCCCCAGGAAAGTCTTCTGAATATTGCTTGATACTCTGCCACATGATCCAAATGGGCCTCCTGGAAATCCCAGCCATTATTTTTAATACCTTCTCCAAAGAACAGACCTCCAGCTGCTTACAGCCATAATCCTGTCACTGCATTTAATAACACATTTACCACAACAGCTTATTGAACTCATAGCTGCAAGAATGGCAGCTATGTACTTGATTAAACTTAAGATGTAACCCTTTGAGTGTCTAAGACCAAGAGGGACTGTGTCATGTCCAGTCAGTATCCAGTTTATTTTCAGGCTATTACACTTACACTCACCCTGTTCTGAGCGCAGGACCTTGTGTCTTTCACAAAGGCAACCATGACTCAGAGATGCAGCCTCCATCAGAGACGTAGAATCCACAGCAGCCCTCAGTAGATTGTCCCAGTCACTCTCACTCAAAAAATTTCTAATGGATTTTTATCTGACTTTAGCTTCCAACCATTATTTTTTCTTTGTCCCCGTTTGCAAGACCAAAGAGTTCATCAGCACATGGTATTCTCCCTCTCTCCCACTTAAGGTCGCTTCTCAATTTTCTTTTTGACAAGCTATATGATTACTTCATTTAATCACATCACATTTAAGCCTCATGTACCGATGACTTTTTTTCTAATCCACCGGCATCTTTACATGGTTATAACTACATCCACATAGGAGACTGTCCTGGAAAAATTACCATAGGGAAGATCAACCTCCCCTCTTCCCTGCTGATCCATACTAGTCCAAAACTAGAAATAAAACGATTCCACATACAGCTCAAATGTGGACTTCCTTCTGAATTTCACTTGAATTTGTTAAGCTTTCAGGTATTTTGTACTTCTTTTGTCTCAAAAAAAAAGTACAGGGTGTCTTTTCAACCAGATGAGCATTCACTTCGCAGATTACTTGAGTTCAAAATGAGATTTACAATAGCTCTCAGCTGTAGGACCTATATAAAATTCCCCCATCTTATGCTCAGGGAAGGGAAATACCCTGCTGGAGCAGTTTTACATTTTTATTCAAACGAATCTGAAATACATTTTTTTCAGCTTTCCAGAAGTATTTTCTGCTGCTGCTGCTAATGCTTTCCAAGACTCAATGCAATTACTTGTTAATAAAAACATGTTTTAATATGCTGGCAGAAAAATTGATACCATTTCCATTCTCTGCCTTAAAACAAATGAAACGTAGGAAGGAATTGAGCTGTCTCATTTCTGAAATGGGAAGCAGATATTTTTTAAAGTTCAGATCATTACCAAGTGTMATTTTCATATAACAAGTTTAACTCTGACCTTGTGCTATTACTTCTCTGGTGCTAACTTYGTAGGGGAATGTATTACTTAAAAACCTAGAAAAGGAATACTGTTTCAAAATCTTCTGGCCTTYTCACGGATCAAAGTGAACAATATCTCTAGTTCGTCATCATGGAATCAATTTGTGTGAAAACAATAAGTTGTGCCTACTGCAATAAGGCTGTGTAATAAGAGAATATGAACCACATGAGCTGACTCCAGCCATTTGTGTTTAACCAGCCACAAGCCCTCTTAACAAATGGCTGCATTGTTCCACTGTATGAATGTTGAAGCTGTGTTTCATCTTTGTTCACACCCATTTATCTGTACTTAATGGGATCAAGCAGCCTGCAAATGAGCAAAAAGTCAGTCTTCCCCAGTGGCTGTTAGGGGGCAAACTGCTAGGGAAGCAGCACTGGTCATTCTTCTTTTTCCCACCTTTTTTTTCCCCAGTGCGTCAGGCATAACTGAAGTTAAACAAAAACCAGTCCATACTGATCTGAAGCTTTCAATTTTCAGTTATTCTTGATGCCATTAAACCTAGAAAAAGCTGTTTACTTTGATGCGGCAACTCTCTCTTCCTTGGAATAGGGAGAGCCAGGTTAAGTTCCTGCCTCTGCTTGAGGGAAAAGGAGGACACATCTGCCACGAAGCTCTCCAGACAGTTTCAGGATTTATGTCTTGCAGGGAGGAGAGGTGAGGCTCTCCTCAGTTATGATAGTACTTTCACAGGAAAGGAAAGAGAATGACTTTCTAGCCTAATGCTTAAGACTATCAGCAGTGCTACGGGATAGTAACATTTAATTTCTTCTAGTAAATGAAATAGTATCAACAAGTGATTGAAAATATAACGAGGTTAGAATACCTAATGGCTTGGTCTCTAGTTTATGTGAAATAACCGTTCAGATTCACTTACTCAGAGGAGGGAACTGAACTTTGATCTCTCACTTCTGAAGGGAGTGCCGGGATAAGAAGTCATCTGAAACACCGTTTCTGGGCCTGATCACCCCAACTAGGGAAAGACTTATTCAATCTGCAAGAGAYGTGGAGAAGGGCTCTTAGAGTAACATGGGCTGTGGAGAGGTTAGCCGATAAGAGAGTACATGAATAAGGCTCATGTAAGCTTGCAAAGCCAAGACTGAACTTGCTGCCAGTAAATTCAACATAGGGGCTGGGAAAGAAGGAAGGCAAACATAAGGGAAGGAGAAGAGCTATCTATGCTGAAGGACAACACTGATAAAGAATAAGTAAGTATGAATAAACCACAGATAAATTCAAGCTTGAAACTAGATTTTTCTTTAACCACCTCCTCTGAGATAACGGAAGGAGGAGAAAATGGTAACAGCTTTGCCACTAGGAACCTATTTAGTTTTAAGATGAGGCCTGATAAGCTTATAGATGGGATTAGAGGGGATTGATGGCAGTAGYAGAGGGCTAGACACGATGACCCAGAAGGTCCACTGTAGATGCCTGTTTCTGGGTCACAGCAGCACCACTGTAGAGATTTTAGAGGTGCAAGCTCTGGGACAGGAGTTTGCTTGTTTGTTCTCCTGCAGAGAGCCTGGCTGACATTAGATATGGGCCAGGATTTAAAGAAAATCTTTGAATCTAGTACCTGCAGTACAACATCTATGCCCAGATTTTCAAGAGGAGAGAACTAATTTGAAAATCTGATCCCTTTTCAAGGCCTATAAAGATCTGTACCATACAGAAATTTGAGTCCTTATGTTTGCTTTGCCTCAATTTCCCTAAAAACAGGAACAGAAATGATTCTTTTGTCTGTCTTCATAGAGTTGTCAACTCTGTGGCACAGTGACTAATTCCTACACAATCTAGAGTCTACATATARGGGGACTCTGACCTCTCATGGGTCTGGTAGCTACTACTGTTATTCTAACATATATATATATATGCATATGCATTTAACTATATATACTAATAACTATTTCCCTTTCATAGGTACTCTTCTCACAGGGACAGAGTACTTACAAAACAATGAAAAAGTAAATTAAAATAAATCGTGTAAGTCATAGAAGAGATGAAAAGGTTTTTCTTGAGCAGAGAATACATGGTGAGTTCCCTCATTCAGTTCCACCTCTATGTGTAGGGTAAGTATTGTAATGATGTCAGCACATAGCCCTGCATGAATACCAGCTGGTGCACTGGCCTCCAGCTCGCCCTCCTGCCACATTAGCCTTCAGCTAATATCAGGAACTGGTTTTATGATGGTCAAGAGAATTCCAGCCACTGCAGCTAAAATGTTTTTGTCTCAGATAGTTTTTTCTCCCAGTGTGCTCTGCCAGGTTTGATCTGTCATTTTTTTTGCTTTACCTTGTAAGCTTTCAATTATCAATGTGCAGAGCTTAAATTAGGAATTGGAAAAACTTCTTAATATTAAGAATTTCCAGGAAAGAGTTTATAAAAACCTGCAATACTCTACATGGATGGTTCAGAAGAGAAATAATCAACCAACTCCATAAATGTCAAGGGGAGGATTAGCCTTTACTTCTGATGAATCCAATTCAGCAGCCACATTAAAAGGTGCCTTTGCATATGGAACTAAAAGGACTATTTCCTGCTCYAACAAAGTCTTTGACTTTCATGTTAGTAGCTGCAAGTTTACCTCATGCAAAGATCTGACTAAGTATTGTAAAACAAAACAAAACAACACCAACCCAACCCAAAAGYAAAACCAAAACCACCTTGATCTAAAAAGTTGAAATACCTTTGGAGACCATCTACCCCCTTGCTGAAATTGATAGAAAAGCATTTTGCCTGAGTATTTCAAATTAGCAATTACAGAAAGGGGATTTTTACTTTGATTATTTGTTTGGATTACAAGATTAGAACACTGACTTTGAAAAGCTATTCAGACGGAGCCTAACTCTGAATGTCACTTACCTTGGTGTGGATATTTTCTGCTGTTCAGTAACGTGAAGGGCTAAAGCAAACTTGATTACCTTAGATGCTCCAAGCAAGTACAAACAATAAGTAAATACAGACAATAAGCACAATAGATTTCTTGCTACATTTGGTCAAAAGCCTCCCTAATATGTCTACACTAACCTGTTTGGCAAGGGTTTGATGGAGGAACTGAAGTCAACCAAAGGACTCCCCTGGAGCGATAGGCACTGAAATACTGACCTGGTTCAAGAGCACAATAAAATACGTAAGTTACTGCAGTAAATGTGGTCTGTAGGACTGCTCACAGACAATCCACATGACATTTCTAGTTATTTCAGTGGACTTTGGAGCCAGCCGTAAGTCTGGTAGGGATTCACTGAACTCCCTAAAGATAGCAGCCTGCACATTTGGCTTTGTGGCCACATAAGCCAGCTTCACAGGCAGAAGGCAGTAAGAAGCAGCTCATCCTGCAGCCRGCTACCCTTGCATGCATTAGCACGTCTGCGGTAGGAAAAAAGCTCCTTTGTATGTTGAAATACTTGATTTAACACTTCTTTCAGATATGGATTTAATGCACAGAGCAAAATTTTTAAAATATTAGAGAATTTCTTGRGAAAATATTAGTCTATTTGAGTATAATTACACAATCTTACCATGTGTCAGTGGGCCGATCTGCAAAGATGAGCCAGGAGCCGCAGGCATCAACAAAGCAGCCGGACAGTGCCCTCCCCAACCTGGYGCAGTCCTGTTGTGCCGAAGCAAGRAGGGCAGAGCAGGTTGGGTGCTGGTAACACGGGTCAGCCAAGAGTCTCACGAGCATCAGACAAGTCCATAGTGACGAGGTAGGTCCAAAGTCACCTGCACCACACCAGAGCTGATCTTGCAGACAAGCAGCCAAACCCCAGGGCAGGGGAAAAGGACGCAGAGCCTGGTGGCGCACTCAGTGCATATTTGTAACATGACAGCAGGGCAGTAAAGGCCTTCAGACGCTTTTTCTCAGGATGGTGAGTATATTAGTACTTTCCGTATTTCAGCCTTCTGGTGGCATCCATGGTGGAAATTAACTGAACTGCAGCAGAAGGGCTTGGGCATTCTGGAAAAAAACCCCACACCTGTATGAACTTARAATGGTTTTGTTTCCTTTTTAAACACAATTTCTTTTTAAAAACTCAAGAAAATTAATATTACAGCATCTTTTTTCAGTCAGGATGACACAATGGCTCTGGCATTTACAGGCAGCAGAGACACTAGAAACAAGCTCCTGTTTCCTGTTTACATGTAAAACCAAAGGAAAGGAAAATATGCAGTTATGAGAGATGTATAAACTACTTCAGAGAGATTTCCATGGGAAGCTCTTGAAAACCCAATCTTCCTTCGYAGTGCAGATATTTCAACACACCCAAACAGTATTAAGCTCTTCATTTGCCCTACAAACAGTGAGCCAGTAATTTCAGAGTCTGTCAAATGTAGGAGCAAAAAAACCCAAACTGCTCATTGAACCAATAGTGGAATGGATTGCGAGCATCACCACTGATTTTTGCCCTCTTTTTTGTGACCTCAAGTGATCCAAAACTGTCAGACATTAATATAAGATCACTTCTTGCCAAGTTATTTAAGTAAAACATAAGGAAAACAGAGCTCTTGTTCTCRTATCTGTGGGATAGCAGAAACGTGTGCAAGATTCTTTGGAAGACTAAAACTGCACTTTATTGATGTTAACGGGCACCATTAACTGGGCTCCACAAAAGCCAACACACCACAGAAATCTCTAACTCCAGGAACAGGGAAGCATATACCAGAAATAAGCATGGAAGCACGTTCATGTGCATTTACAGTGGATCCACCAACATCAATTGCTGCTTCATTTTTAACACATTTCTGAACTGTTCCAGTCTCTGGTTTGGTAAATGCCTTTCCTCCAGATCCTCCACCAGCCTTGACTACTGTGTGGGAAGACTGTTTGTTTAAGCAAATTAAACATCGTGTGGGTTAAGACACCYTCAGTTTTCCCAACAATTGATTAGCCTTTTTATTTACAGCCRTTACTACGTTTTCCACCACCTATGTGAGCCCTGAAAAGCAAGGACTGCTTTCTCCTGCCATCATGACTCCCATGAAAAGCTTCATTCCTTTCCTAGCATTAGCTACCATTTACTCACAAGACGGAGGCTTAGCAAAGAAGGGGTTAATTTTCCAGGACTATTTTTGTTTAAAGCAAGTCAGTCAAATGTAGAACTAACCTCTGACAGAATCTGAGTAGACTYGCAATGCATGAAATTTAAAATAGAGAAATTTCTCTTAAAAAAAAATCCCTTGAGTCAAGAGAGGTCATTGTCGGAAACCATAACTAATGTAGCAAAATGGAAGAGCGTCATAGAGAGCGAATGGTCCTTGGCAGCTGTTTAATGGTGCTCCTCTGCTGTAGCACTCAAGGCTGACCAGCATTGATTTTGCTCCTGATGTATCACTCCCTTTGGTCTGTCATGACTCAGCCRCTGAGTGCCCTTAGCCTGTGGCAGAGATAATTGTGATTCATTCACTAGCTCCCAGAAAACAGGTCAGAAAGTTAAATTTTGTTAAAATATTCAGCCTTAGCATGGAAGATCCTTTGAGGTAAAGTTCCTTCTTTTCTTTCCCTCTCCTTCCCCTTTTCAAAATGAAAGCCACAGAGCAATGGAAGGCTAACTGTACTTTAGGACACCCAGATCTAAATATGATTAAATTAACTCTGGAGCACAGCCGGCAGCGACGCGCAGCCGCAGTAGGCCTAAACRGGGAGTTTGCAGCCTGTCGTGCAACACCTTGCCCGCGTCCTGCACACCCTCAGTGCCCGTCCCTGTTCCAGGACAGCGTCCATGTGGCTTCTATGTCTGGAAAGGTGGTGAATGGGAAGAAGTTTCTTTTCTCTGGACTCTTCCTTTTAATTTACACCTTTATAACTTGTTTCTAACATTTCCAGCCCCACTGGTTTCTCAGYCCAGATCCTGAGAGCAGGATCTAATGTTTTATTCTACATATGCTGGGTGACTTGCAACCCCAGAATGAGCATTTCCCTGCTCAAGGYTTGCTTTGTTAGAATAATTTCCTCCCTGGATTGTAACAACACCTTTCTTGGATTTTTTTCTTTTTTAATTCATCAGAAGGGTGGCTGAAACATGAGTTCTCTGCCCCCTCCCTGCTCCCGGCCATCAGGTCACAGACSTCCCTTCCCATCTTGCAACAAACAGGCCCCAGTCCCCGAGGGGAAAGGACTTGTGTTTAGGAAACGTTGGTGGGAGAGGGAATAGGTGTTTCCCTACTGTGTGTCCTCTACTGCAAATATCAGAGCCGACAAATGGGCCAACTCCCCAACTCCAAGCTCCCCACCAAGGTGAAGGAGCTTTTAGGCTACCTGAGGTCTTGCTGGTTCTCAATGGGCAGGGGCCTGTTTAGATGGATCCACAGCAGGGTCATGGCTCACTTCTGCTGGACGTTCTCATATCCCCATCACCACTGTGCTGGAGGGGAGTAAGGTTTTGGCAGTGTCTAAGATTCATTTCCAACTCGCTGTTTGGACTTCCCCATATATATCCTGGGCTCAAGTCCACAAATAATTTGTTCAACACCTTCCTCTCGTCACTGTATCTCTGTATCTCTCCCTCTCTCTCTTTAACCTTTACCAGAAATTGCCTTGCCAACCTTCATGCAACCTGAAAACTTCACACATCTTATCTAATGAACTGACTTCCCATGGCACTCGTTAGATCAGATGCAGCGGGAGCCCTGATCCTGAACGGAGAAACGGCTCTGAGCGGCACCGCACAGAATCACAAACCAAGGCCCAGGGCTGCAGCGACCTCTGCTCACCCCCACCCACCACAGCAATACTCGGCTCTGAAACGGAGGGTGGCTGCCTGGAACGACACTGCGCTTGGCTGTGCCCCACTTGTGGAGGACCCAGAGCAGAGACTGTCCCAACCTCCCGCTTCGGTGAGTAAGAGTTAAACGCTCCGAGGACACTGCAAACTTGTTCCATCCTCTACGGATATTAACAACCACAATGGTTAATCCTAATTGCCAAAGGAGTTAGGCTGTCAGTACTTTGAGGATTTAGAAGGGACTGGGTGCCAAAACTCTTCAGGCTCCCTCGAAACAGCGAGTCAGTGTTTAAGTTACGCGTCTTGCAGAGCATAGTTCAGGCAGGCAGACGGAGATGGAGCCAGTGGCAATTCATGGAGCACATCTGCTTTGCAGGGCTGTCTCCCTTCATCCTTTTACTCTGCTCCTGTTTTCACAGGTGACGCCAGCCTGTGCACCAGGAATACCAGCAACAACAAAGGTGAGCAAGGTGGCTTGCTTAGTCAAAAACACAATTTGAGCTCACAGTGCTTTAGAGGCCAGCCAAAAAATGCCATTTTTTCCTCATCTATTTTTTAAGGAGGACTTTCCATTTGCTAGTAAAGTTTTTTATATCACCACATAGAACATGAAAAAGAGGGGTGCTTCTGGGTAGCAACTGGTATAAAAAGAAAGAAACCAACAAAAGAGGGCACTGAGGCTGCCATCATGGGCAGGATGGAGGGAATGCAACAGAGTAAGAGAACAAAAAGAGAACATAATAAGAAATGCAGATGAGAAACTTAAGTTTGATGCAATGAAAAAGGAGGAGATATGAGAGAAATCCATTGAAAGGAGGTGGTGGGATGATGTGGTATGTTTGGTAGCTGCTGGAAGATGCAAGAAGAGGAGAGGGAATTGGGACAAGCAGGAATTCTAGCTTCCAGCAACTGCTATAGAGGAAGAAAAAACATCAATGGAGAAAAAGGAAACACAGCTGCACTGGCATCATATTTCCTTCCCAGGCTGGAACATCAGCCTTCAAAGTTATTGAATAAACTTATATTAATAAAAACATCATAAACTTTTCTATTTTTATATTGCCAGTTATATTTTCGACTCATGAGATCAAAGATTTTTTCAAAGGCAATGAAGAAAGTTATTAAAGAAATATTTAAAGACAATGAATTAACATTAAAAGACATTTTCAAAAACTGGTTATTAGATCTGTACTCCTTTGCTCCATTCTTAGCCTTATATATCTGCACACCTCAAAATTACCAYGTGTCAGTCTGCTTTGTGGGATGTATCTTTGCTTGTCAACTCTCTAGTCTTTATGCATGTTTGTAAAGCTCAGTATAGCTCATTAAACTCAGTGGCACCTGATGTCCACTTCAAACACCATGAGGTATTCTGGTGCAACACGGTTTGTTCAGAGGCCTGCAGGAGCTGGATTAAAGAGCACACCTGAGGTGACAGCATGTTTTTTGTTGCTAACCCTGTCCTGATTCAAATCACAGTGGCAATGTTACTCACCATACATCCATCCTTTCTTCAGCAGACTAAGCCAGAGGGCAGGCTGAATGCCAAACCTGGCGCATGTCTTGACTCAGTTCTGGGAATCCAAGGTGCAAAAGGGAAGCCTGAGCTTTGCTACATACAAATCCTAGTTGTTTTGATACTGTCCTGGTTTCGGCTGGGATAGAATTAAGTTTCTTCCTAGTACTACGTTTTGGGTTTAGTATAAGAAGAATGTTGATAACACACTAATGGTTTTAGTTGTTGCTAGGTAGTCTACTTCTCAAGGACTTTTCAGCTTCCCATGCTCTGCCAGGCGCACAGGAGGCTGGGAGGGAGCATAGCTGGGACAGCCAGCCCAGCTGGCCAATGGGGTAATTCCATACCATGTGACATCATGCCCAGCATATAAGGCTGGGGAAAGAAGAAGGAAGGGGGGGACATTCAGAGCGATGGCGTTTGTCTTCCTAAGTAACCGTTATGCGTGATGGAGCCCTGCTTTCCTGGGGATGGCTGAACACTTGCCTGCCAGTGGGAAGTAGTCAATGAATTCCTTGTTTTGCTTTGCTTTCGCGCACGGCTTTTGCTTTCCCTATTAAACTGTCTTTATCTCAACCCATGAGTTTTCTCACTTTTACCCTTCCGAGTCTCTCCCCCGTCCCACCAGGGGGGAGTGAGCGAGCGGCTGGGTGGGGCTTAGTTGCCGGCTGGGGTTGAACCACGACAGATACCTAGGAAACTTTCCAGAGAAAGAGGCATGGTTGACTTGTGGCCTAACATGATGCTGCCACTAAGACAGAACAGATATGCATAGGATGAGATAGGATAGTAGAGCGAGCTGTTAGTCTTCTTAATCTGCACTAGCGTGTGTCACAGACCTGAGTCTCCTCTCACTTGCATACATGCGCGTTTCTACTCAGCGAGGACATGAGATGCATTTTAGCTTGCTCATGCATTTAGGCCTGCCTGAAAGGCAGAASAGCTGTAGCCTCAGAGCCAAGGCTGCCACCTCAGGCACACTTTGCTCAGCAAGCATTGGCAGTCTGCCTTCATCTCCCATTTCCCAAAAGGAGCATAAAGTCTTTGTTTTATCTTCAAGGAGGTGAAATTGCAATAAATGTAACAAGGACAAGGGACATGCCAATGGAGCCTYTTGGGCTGAAACTGGACACTGAACAATTAGGTGCATCAGAAGTTTATAAAGGAACATTAATGGAGCCCATAGGAAAAAAAAAAAAGGTTTTTCATTGTCTCTGGCTTGATGACCCAGTCCTCATCAGTAGTGATGTCTGTACCAGAAAGGTACTTGATACCATAGTACTGAGAATACCACGTGCACTTACATCCCTGTAACAGAATGAAGGTGCGTGTGTCAGGGCTATTCTSCTCATGATGCAAAGCAGCACGAGCAGCTGCACAGGCTCTGCAGCCTCTTTAAAGTGCTGGKTTTGAGCTGGCTTCTCAGGAGTAACAGATCCACAGGAGTTTCTATGATGTGAAAAAGTAGAGATTTAACATGTCCAAAAAGTTCTGACAGAATATAGCTGAACACCTTTAAGTACCTGAATACACTAAAAATCTGCTATAAAACCTTATAACTCAGAGACAATGTACCATAACACAGTGGGTTTTCATGCAGATCCTTAGAACGTTACTTCTCAGTTTATGCATCATTACAGACAGCTTAAAAAGGTTTTACAGAAATATATTTCAGTCTTGAGATGGTAGTAGTCAACTATTCAAAGAATGATGAGATAGGAGAACTCTTGGCTGCTTTAGTATCATTTAGAGATGACATAAATGACACTGTGAACCTTAGAGGGTTTTGGAAGTTAAATAGTTGGCATTAGCCAGGCAGGGCAGAAATCTGCTATGGTAAGCGCAGGTTTTGCCAACATTTGCTTTATTTCATACGGAAAGGCAGTTGTTGCTATTTCAGATTAGACAAATCTATTTGCATTAAATGCAACAAACTGTATTTTTGGGTGGGAAAAACCCACAYAGAAAATTGGGATACTATTTTTAAMAGTATCAAATACATACAAAYGAAAGGGGTAATSCCAGCTCTTAAGGGTCCACAGAGTAAAGATGGCATTACTGAATGAGACCAAAGGTCCCCAGTACCCTGGGCAGATGCTAAGGCGAGTGACAGCAGATGGGGATACTTTCCCCGGCATTTCCTTCAACCTTCCAGTCCAAGTGAGCAATAACACTGCCRATAGCCCACTCCTGCCTTCCCACTGGTGTGTTATTCTGTATGAAAGGTGGCTATAAAAGCATCTGAAGGTACTAGGGCACTGAATCGTCTTAGAAAGCAAGGACAGGATTAACACATTCATGATGGATGAAGTGATTTYCCCCCCCCAGTGGTGTTTCAGCAGCACCTGCCAACTGATCTGGAAGTACAGATAATTCGGGTGCCAAACAGTAGTCTTCTGACACCATCATATTTTTTTTCAAAGCTTATACAGCTTTCTAAGAACTAGCTCACTTCAGAGTAGGGTAGTATTTAGCAGTTTCTGATTATTTCTTCTCCCTGTGGTATCCCATTACCTACGCCTTCTTTACCCACCCCGGACAGAAGTGCTATTGGTTCTATTTTCCCTCACCAGCAAGGAATACACTCTTTCTTCATACAATCAAGCAGTGTCCAAAGTGCTAAGGAAGCTCTCTGCCTTGGTTACGACTGTGAGGGTTCATGGTATTTTATTTCCTCCCCACTGTCACTACAGCGCTTGTCCACTTCATGCTAAACCTTGTTGCTAATCTTCTGGAATATGCCTGGTCCACCGCCTCTTTTTTATTCATGGCTTCTGGAAGAAACCTGATGCAGAACTTTGGTCAACAGAGTTATTAATRTACAAAGGTAGATGGTAAGATTAAAAGCCAGTCTGAATTTATCAAAGCAGAAGGTGAAACAAAAAGATTTCTCAGCAAAATGCCACTGACATTTATATTAAAGGGGGGAACAAAGCCCAGATCTGACATTTAAAAATAATGCCACCTGTGTAAAACCTAAAGCTCATTTTTTACAGGCAATGGGAAAGCTTCAAGGCAACTCCCCTTTTCCCTTTGTTAATTGTGCAGCCTTTCATCATAAAGGATTTACTGTTTTGCCTTTTCACATTCTTTAAAAGTGATATTGAATAGTGGCTATGCAAAAGGCAATGCAGCAAGAATTAAGTGAGTTGAAGATATCTCAGCACAGGTAGCAGGCATCACATTTAATTCCTTTGGTGCTTATTTTAATAACATTTATCAYGATGAACTCTTAAGTCATTACAGAGCATGAAATATGCAGTGCCGTGCTTTGCCATTTAACATATAATTTATCTCCTTGTTGCTGTGACGAAGACATTATTACTTTTTTTTAATAACTTCTTATCAGGCAGGTTCAGCCACATACCATTGGTTTTATTTCAAGACTCTGCACAACAGTCATAATCAGGAACTGATGCCTAATTTTTTTTATTCATTACTAAGAAAAAAAMCCCAGGCCACATGTCAGAGTCACTAATCAACAAAGTTACCTGCAGGTGAAAGGTAGGGAAAGGAGATCTCACTTATCAAAGAACTTGTTCCCAGGCTTTTTGTCTCTCCTCATCTGCTTGAATGCTTCACAGATCCACRGGGTAAAGGAGAAGAGATATTTCTTTAGATGTTAAGGTCAGAAGGGGCACTCCTCTGACATACTATATACAAGACAAAGAACTTCATCATGTCRTTTCTGTATCAGACCTATCCATTTGTGATTGAACTATAATGTGTTGTTCATCTCATCGTGATCTGAAGTGACTGGAGTGCTTATTTCATCCCTGAATAAATCACTAATTTCTCTCATTGTGCAAGTGGTGCAAGTACTTTCTCTCACTTCACTTTCATTTCCACCTACTGGACTTTGTAGGTGGGGAACAAAGACCCCTTGGTCAGAAATCTCCTAATGCGTAGGTAYTTGTGAGCTTCCTGCCTCTAAGCCTACCTTGGCAAGTGACAAGACTGATGTCCTTTAATGTCTCACTGAAAAGTTTGTTTGAAAGTCCTCTGCAGAGGAGAGTGGAGGATACTGCTTAATGTTTCTTAAAACACTGTAATCCCAAGATAACTGTTTTTTAATATTGGTTTTTAGCGTGACTCAYCCAGGGTGAGCACCAAATATGCTAGAAGTAGATCTGTACCTCAGCAGGCTTTCAATCCACTTATACAGGGGGAAACAGTGGTGGCAGCAAGAAACAATCAGACCAGAAAATGAAAGATGAGTAGGAGTCACAGCTCATCAGCTGCTTAAACTTCAAGCATTTTGTAGACATCGTAAGAGAGGTAATATTTGAGAAGCGTAACAAACACAAACACAAGTTCAGAGTGGTGTTATTATTATTAGCATGTTTGTTCACAGATTGCCTCTTTCCCAATTTTGATGATCACCTTTGCAACAAAGTACAGGCTGAAAAGAACAACATGAACTACAYAAGCACACTATGTCCTAAAACCAGTGGTAATGGCTCAGGAAAACAAGTCAGGTGGCCAGTTCAGCAATGTGCTCAGTGAGCAGTGGCATTCATAAAAACATACCATGCACATAAAAAATAATCAAGAAACAACAGTCAAAATGGTAACCATGCACTTCACGTAATTTAACTGCCCAGCTGCAACTCTGAATGTCTATTCACGTAATGGAAAGTTTGGCAGTGTGTTGAGAACAAGGAGCCAGAGTCTGACTACAAAGCAGGGTGGATAACCAGGGCTAGACTAGACTAGACACAACGGGGTTCCTCTTTACATCCTCATGAAGTTTTAAGCTATTTTAAAAATAATGAGAAAGCTCTTCTTGGTTTCAGCTACCCTGATTTTAGTCCCAGGTGGYGTAAAAGCATATAGATTTTGATAACTCAAAGTAGACAATTTGTTAGATAAACCGACAGACATCATCTTCTTGTTCTCTATAGCTAATTCGGTGAAATGCAACTTAAAGGGCTTACTCAGAATCATAGAATAGTTTGGGTTGGAAGGGACCTTTAAAGGCCATCTAGTCCAACCCCCCTGCCATACTCCATGCATCAGTTTTGGATTTGCATCAGAGCTGAATTACAAGGCCTACAGAACTTTATTAATCTATTGGCTTACTCACCCATTTAGGAACTGAGTTGTTAATAATCAGTTCACAGATTAATTTGCTGAGACAGTTAACTTGACACAATTAATACTTATGAATGTAGGGCAACTATTACACTGCCTTTCTTCTGAGGAACCCTTAGCACCCAAAATGCACAACTGGCCTTGCACCGTCCCTGCCCTATGGCAGGGAGCATGCCAGCAGGGCTCAGCCCCTCTCCGGGGCTCTGCAGCGGGGAGAGCCCTTTCTGCTCTGCCCCTGTCCCCYGCGCAGACTGAGATGTGCTGCACACACAGACCCCCCTCTCCTGCTGGGATCCCTGCAGCGGGGACATGGTGGTTCCCACTGCCCCCAGCCCCGGGCAGACCAGCTGGCTCTGCAGCAGGGAACAGGAGTGCTCACTGCGGATGGCTTTGCACAGGACCTGCCCCTAACTGGCCTGAGACACAGGGACTTGGGAACTCCCACTCAGCTGCCAACGGCTCTACAGATATCAGCCCCAAATCCAGCAATCTTACCCCCTTTAGGTAAACCTCAGAAAACAAGGGAGCCATCAGGAATGTCAGTGGGAGGAAAAAGCATAAATTCTGGATTGAAACTGGTCCGAAATAATTTGCTCAAGACAACACAGCAAGTCTTTGACAAAGCCAAGCCAGATGCTCTCTCTTTCTGATGTGAAGGACCTCAAACAGGAGCTCTCATTTGCCACTGCGCCGACTTCTGCATATGCATGTTCTAGATACAGGACCCAGGATGCTGCAGTCTTATAGCCCATATGGGGCAGAGCTGCTTTCAGTGAGCCATGTGTTATTCACCCTTCCGCCACTGAGTAGGGTTCTGAACTACCTACACCCCAGAAAGGGTGGAACTGGAACTACCCTGCTGGCAACAGCWGCAAAATCACCCTTTCATGTGGTCTGCTTGCACTGGGGAAAGGAGGAGAGGCAGGTATTTCACAAATCCAGCTTTTTCTCCTATTCCTTTCAGATAATGCCTTACGTCTAAATGCTACTTATGCAGACCAAAGAAGAATGGAAATTTTTCTGATTCAGCACCCTCTCCATATGCTGTGGCACCAGGCTTGCGCTGACGTGTGTGCTGCCACTGCTGCCCAGCCCTAGCACGAGAGTAAGACAGCCCAGGCTTGATGGTGTGACCCCGTTAAAGGTCAGGTGTTTGCTACAGGCACAAAAAGCCGATGAATAAAAGATCACCTGGAAGATGAGTGACAGAAGTCACGGGCAAGTTGTCACGGGTCCCCAGCAGCCGAGCTACACCATAGCACAGTGCCCGAGGCCACAGCTATGGGGCACAGCGCATGTCCTGCTCTGGGGCTCAGCGGCTGTACAAAGCCCAGATGAGCAGCTGTAGAAATAATTCTTAAAAAAACATTTACTGTGTGGAAATCTCATTTATTTCTCCTCCCACTAAAAACACAATAGGCTCTAAACAACCCCCCACCAGACAGATATTTAAGAAATATAAACTTTACTCATAACTCCTTCTAYTGGCAACTAAGTGATTGAAAGAAATAAATCTCCAATATTAGTCTCCTTTTTGTACACTTGTTCTCACTCAAGGGTACTTAGGAAACTATTCTATTTGTCACAGTACAGTAACCCAGCACTTTGGGAATCATAATGTATCATTTCATAGCTTTGGTGGATAAATAGCTATAATTTTCATTAGTCCTCCTTCAGTAAGCTTTCTTATTGAAACAGGAGACAAGGCAGAGTGTGGGGTTCTCTGTCACTGAAACTATGACTTTGTATTGCTAACTGGTAAGATATGATAAAATGAYAGAAATGATAATAAGGCAAATCAACATATTACCCTGTATGCACATATTATACACAGGAAGGGAAGGGCTTCATGGATAACATGCTTATGGCAACTCTGTGGCCTATTCTACCAGCTGCACTCTGAGGAGGTCTTAAAGAGACGAGGCCCCACCTTGTTTGTGTCTGTGGGGACAGCTCCGTGGGCTCCCACCTGGAGGGGCCTGTCGCAAATTTATTACAGGAGAAGGAGCTGATCTCTCTTTCCTATGGAGGCGAGTGACAGACTGTCCGTGTGTCCGAGGGTGCAGTTACACAAGAAACGAAGAATCTGATACTCAGCTGCAGGAACCAGCAAAATGCTATTAAACCTGTGTGCTCTGAACATGGGCAAACACCCCTCTGTCAAAGAAGGACAGATGCTATTTTCTCTAAAACAGTAGTAACTGTTTTTAAAATTCAGTATCTCAATGGCAAGAAAAATTCAGAACATTTTCATTTGTGCAGTTTTCCTCAGTGAAAAAGAGCATTAAGGTACACAGAAGTGACATGGAAATGAAACATTCAGTAAAACTGGGGGGGCATTGTAAGTCACTTTCTGTTACGGTTCTGTTTATAAAGTTTTAATATGATTTAGCCTTGCTTTTGGGGGCAGGTGGATCAGACGACCTCCATGGGTCCCTTCCAGCCTCAGTTATTCCATGACTCTCTGAACCACTATTGGAGGTTTACTTATAGGTATTTTCTATGGCATCATTTACCAATCCAGAAAACATTGATTTATGCCCATACCAYGCTGGTAACACCTATCAACCATCTGCTAGCCCTATAAAAAACCACCTCGATACTAAATGTAACCCAAACCCTACAAACCCAGCAAACATGAGAAAAATTGTTAAGTAAAGCATTTTCTTTCCAGACACGTCTGAAAGCACAGAAAATGGATCCTTCCCCCAGATGGAGCAGATTTCATCTCGAGCATTTGCTATCTGATAGAACACTGTAATTGACAAATTGTCATGGAATAATTTTTACCACTAACTATATCTTTATAGATTTCTCAAGTCTCGCTGTGTTTCTAAGGGCATTCATGATCTCCTAACATCTCAGCTCTCTCTAAACAGAAGGCAGAAGCCGTTGATTAAGTAATTAGTTATGTCAGTAGGCAGAAATCACCAGCAAAATCATACTTTCTTTTGGTATAAAAGAAACAAAAAAAAAAAACCCAGAGAATAGATTTGTAGTAAAAATAAAAAAAATCCATTTATCATTCGTCAATATTCACCTTGGCACTTTGAATCCCTCTTGTGCAGAGGGTAAATGGCTTACAGCCGCCCCCCCCAGCACAGAAAGTACTCCCAAACTGGGGAGGAGTCCCACAAGCAGATGGCATCTCCACATACAGACATGCTGCGACTTTCATTGATTCTCCTGTGGGACAGGGGACAATATGCCCCTTTCTCCCGGCAGAGAGTGACAATCCCGAAACTTTGTGAGACTGTGTGGTCGTGTTTACCTAATTAACTTATCCTTGGCTAGAAGGGAAGATGTGGTCTTGCTTCAAAATCTGTTATCAATTCTCAGCAGGGTAACAGAACCCAGAAAAGGCATTGATCTGTCAGACCACATGCACAGAAMGGGGGAATATTGAATGTTTCCTTCTGCTAAGGAATCCACTGAGAAGAAATATAGCTAACCTTTGTGGTTTTTTCCATTCACTTATAAAAAGCACAATAACCACATCTTAAAGGCTGAATCATTGTGAGAGCAATCCTGAAAACTAATAACATGAAAGCCAGTATTGATGAGACCGGGGTCAGAGAATAGCTATGCAGCTGCTTCTCCTGTAAACACAGGGAGCGGGAAGCCTGCTCATTTCCTTGTGGGCCAGAAAAGATGCTCAGGGGATGTAGATTCCACCAGTTTCAAATCAGAACCAGATCACRTTGGTTTACAATCCCTTCCTCTGCTTTCAGAGTGATTACTGTAGCAGCATCATATCACTTCTTATGTGATGTCAGTTTTATTTCCAACTACTTTACATAATAACACTTGATAATTCATTACATATTATTTTGTCTCAGTGCATACGCTCTCACACAGTGAGTACAGCACATACTTGCAGAAGCAGATCTCCAGCTTCCCCTCTGCTATGTGCTTTTCTGACTTGGCATTATATAGGCTATGACTAGGTTGTTCTCTAAACRCACATCATTCAGTTTGTGGCCCTACACATTGATGACGGATTTGTGCTTTAACATGGCTGCTTCTAAATAAAGCTTTGGTTTGTCTGAGGTAGGCTGTATCTAGTTGGTAGATGATATGTGCTTTGCCAGTGCTATTTTGTAGTCAAAGAAAACCTACTTAGTATCRGGGTTACATATAGCTGGACAGTGAACAGTTTTATAAACCTGATCATGTTCCTCACACAGCATTGTCAAGGAGAAAGTAATATAATAATAATAGGCAAGTGTGCTGATCCAAACCTCACTGATTTCCTAAAGTGTGTGGCCTATTTAGTGGGTTTCAATCTTGTCTTTACTATTATCACCATATGACAAGAGAGAATAGACTTTTCTCRTATTCAGCAAGCAAACCAGCCTGTCATGCCCTGCAGCCAGCTGATGAAATCTTAGAGCCAGTAATAAACTTCGTGGTCTAGTAAACCTCTGCTGCTCACCTTGACAAAGGAATCCTCGGTGAAGCAGTATGGCCTGTGCCACAGGGGAAGTTGAAACTAAATGTTAATGACTCCATCTGGCCTTAAAACTTTGCATTGGGTGGGTTTCCTTTTCCATTTTTTGGACTAACRTTGCCCAGATGAATGGAACTCCTTCAAGCAGCCTTTTATAGAGGTCATGGTGAGATGTTCAAGAGTACCTCGGGTTCTGCAAAAAACCCTTTTTCTACTGTAAAGATTATCAACACAGTAAACAAAAAGACAGGACTGAAATAAATGTTTGTGTAAATTCTATACATAAGRTATTTTCAGTATGGTTGTGGAACAGTTTTAGAATCAGTTTCAAAGGAACAGAAAATGGCTTTGTAATTACAAAATAGATTTTGAATGACTGAAGTCAAGTACATTTTCTGAAAAGCATCCTAAAAACATCTTGGCATTACAGAGCCTTGGATGTTTGTTTTATGTTCTGTCTTGGGAGCAGATAAAAATCTGCTTTTTTTCTAGACATTAACGTTTGCTATAAAGTGTAATGAGAAAGTTAGCTGGATGTAGCAGAGGAAGTGTCCTCATGCTCATAAAAAAGTGTCCTGAGGAGCAGGCTACCTTCCTGGTTGAAGAGCTGCTGGGCAGGTAGCATCACAGCAGCTGAGGGGAAGCAAGCGCATGGGAATACAGCCTCGGGATTCAGGGGGGCAAAGAAGCAATCCCTTTGCTACGTAGCCCCTTGGGTTCTGCAGCAGGGCTGGGGATACGATCTCAGCCTGTGGTGCTGCTCACCGATGCGAGGAGCGCAGAGGGGCAAACRCAGAGCAAGTGGGTAGCGAGGGGCCACTTACCAAGAGCAAACACGGCACGACATGCCAGAGGGCTGCCTCTGCCTGCTCGAAGCGCCCGGCGAAGCTGCCTCAGGCACACGAGCTGTGACTGCAAAGCCAGTCTGAAGAAAGGAGTAGATGGCAACTGGGTGAATGAAGAACCATGAAAAGGAATGAAAAAGGTCTTYGTGCCACTTAACTTCTGTGATCTGAATGGCTCTCAGGTAGTGCCCGTCCCTCCATCAATTCCAGAGGGAACATCCGCTGCTAACCAGAACTGCATCAAACTCTACTTCAGTTAGATGTCTAAAGCTAATGGTATGAACACCCTCTTCATCTCACTCCTACCCTGAGCGGCCTAAATTACGCTGCTGTAGTAAATAACAAGGCAATTTCAGTGCAATCACTTCCTCACTCCTCACAATTCTGCAGTTCTACACCTTTGCTCTTCACCAATTAATTCCTACCCTCATTTCGCCAACGAGCTCTTTTTTCCTTTTGCAACATCCACATCTTGGTCATCTAAACTGAATTACTTTGGACAGCTAATAGGACAACTGGAAAAGTCCAAACTCCATGCCATGAAATATTTCCATCTGTTGCAGGGAAGACAGCCCATTCGTTGGATCTTGGTCTCAGTGATTTTATTAGTCAGACTCTGGGGGGCACTAGGATCTCATGATGAAAGACATGGGATAGAATCACTGCTGTTTCCCACACTCATATTTGCAGCTATTTGGATTTTGAATGTAAAATCAGGGCCAACAGTGATTAAGTTTCAGATGAGCCTCATCACGCTTCAGAATTCCCCAACTTCCACTTTTACAAACTCTCTCTGGACCTCTTCAGCTGGGAAACCAGCACAGAGATCTCAGGAGAAAATGTTTATCCGCAGTTCTGAAACTGAATATGCAACATAAAACTGCAATGTGTTCAATACCTAAAAAGTCCTACATCCTCAGCTGTCATAGCAGGAGTAYGGACATGGGCTGATGTTCTGAATCTCAGAGCTGCTCCCACTGTACTACTTTCCCCTTCACCCCTGCCCTTCACTGTATATTAGTTCAGCTCTTGATACCAAATAAACCTACAGAACCCAGAGACACAAGCAGAGTGCTGTTTTTTTCCCAATGGCTTCTGCTCATCAGTGACTTTTCTTCTCTCAGAAGCACAGGGTGGGGTTCATGTTCTCTTATAATCGTTGTCTTGCTCTTCTCCATAATCATCTCAGCTTACAAGGACAAACCAACATCCAAAACAACTATTAATTACAATGAGAAAATTGCTCCTAAAGAGAAGTTAAGTTGATAATGGCAGGAAAAGTATGATTTGAGGTAGTGCAGGGAAGCCTTCTAGGATGTCAGTTGCCTGGAACACCCACATAGTCATTCGGCCTGTTCATAACAGTAATTAGGAACCACTACCATAAAAATAGCAATAATAAATAAATCCAATCGCAAAATTCACATTTCAGCCTGCTACTTATATGAATTATATGATATCATCTCTTCTCCCTGACTGTCTAATATGGTTAGCCAAAATGGCAAGAATGGCAAATATTATCATCAAACATGCGACTTGCAATTTAAGCAATAAAACCATCTCCGTGTAACTCCCCATCATATAAGGCAAAAATATCACAGAATTTGTGGAATTTGTCTATACACTGAATATTTCAAATGACAGTTGCCCACTAACAGTCTCAAGACCAAACAATTACAGTGAAATATGTTTAAATAAACCATACTTCTGCTGAAATGTACAGATTTTCAAATAACACTGAAAACCAGGAAAATCTCTTCAAATTTATCACTGCGAATTATTCAGTCAGTTACAATGCCAGTCATCTGTGCTTCGGAGAATAAAAAGCATGCAATTTATTTGTCTGGTTCTCACAAAGTGTCCACCCATTTCTTTAAGCTCTAYTTTCACCATGCTTTATGGGGACTGTTAGACAGCTCTACAAAAGCATATTAACAAACTGAGCTTCCCAAAGTACACTGAGCAGAAACTAGAACTTCTAGGTGAAATCCCCAAGAGGGAATATTTTTTGGCATCTTTGATAATTGCAGTCCTTATTGTCTTTAATTTCTAGATTAAAAGCAGAAGGAGGTGGGGAAAGAAAATTCTTTTTCACAGACTGATATTGTCATCTGAGGATATTATCTAACTATAATTTATGCTTTAAAAGCACTTCAAAAGGAACTGATATTTTTATAGATGCCTGAACTCTCATAATCTGTACAGCTGCCAGCTGTTAATACTCAGGAGAAACAGAAATTCAGTTACTTAAGACCACAAAGAAACAAACCCAAAAATCCAACATACAAAGCATACAAAGAGAATTCTAATTTGACCTTTGTCTTTAATCCAAAGTCAGAAACTGTTTGCCTGAGAATGTGGTAATTGCAAGATTCAATTCAATCCCACTYGGAAGCTGAGAAAGCTGATGTGTATCTGAGCCTAAGCTAAGTACAGACAAACCCAGCGTACAAACACCTACCTTCACAAGCTTTATAATGACCTTCATTTTGGAAAAAGAATCAATAGCCTGTACTTCTATCACAATGGTGCAAATGAACCAGCCGGAGCATATGTATGCTCATGCACATCTATACAGGCACTGTCACCATAAAAGGCTTCAATGCACATTATTCAATCTTTGCTTTTGATACACAAGAAGCTGTCGCTCTTAGTGTCACTTTTGCGTGGCACTCCCTAGAGCTACTTTGATGGGTCTTGAACTAAACAGTCTTAGAAGCTCTATCAAGAGCCAGATTTTGCTGCCCTTCACTTTCCTGGATAGTACAGCTCACCCCAAATTATCATGCAAACAAAARGGGTTTCTTAGGAGGTAACGTATCAGTCTGTATGGGAAAGAATGACAGAGCTTTGTCTACAGAGGGAATCCAATGCTGCACCCTGTGGCTGTAAGAAGAAAGAAGGCTTTGTCCATTGTCCCACGGTGCTTTGTCAAGTGCTATGGGGTGTCCAGATGCAACTGACTTTTCCAAGCCTTTGTCTTAAGATTTATCCATTGCTGCTATCCTTTTTGTGAGAGCACCCTAAACTCAATTGTCTTGAAGGAAATATCCACTAAAGGAACAAAAGCAAGCGAGCTCCTCCACCTGCAGGCCACTACACACCTATCCCTTACCTGGTCCACATTTTTCTGAGCCTTCCTGTTTCTTCCCCTGAGGATGATGCAAAGTCCAAGTACCATACCTGTCTTGAAAACCCTCAGCTCCATACCTCTCTTTTCTCTCAAGGGTGTTAGAAAAAAAGTATTTCTTACACCCAAACACCACTGCTCTTCAGTAAGTCCAAGCAGTAAACGCCAAGAGAAACAACATTCTCCTAACACCTGCCATTCCCCATGCTGCACCCGCAGTTCAGGCACCCACTGTCAATCAGTTCAGCAAGAAACCTGACTGAAACGAAGTGCTCCTGCTTTCCACGTCCGAGCACCTGCCATCCAAAGGCACCTCACCTGAGGGGCCGCTCCGCCCAGCTCGCCTTTCCTCCCCCCCAGAGTGAGCAGTGAAAACAGTGAATGCAGAAACCTTGGTCTGACTTCCCAGGTTGCCCTCTGCTTCCCACTACAAGACCATCGATTTGCTCACGAACACGACGTTTTAGAGGTAACCTGCACATGAGCAAACAGCAAGCAGGTCCCGGGCACGAAGCATCGGAGGGCCCTGTCGGATAAACTTCTCCCCACCTTCCCCTGCTGCAGCTGCTGAGAAACAGCAGCCACAGAATTCCAGTTTTAATCATAGTTTTGTTCACTCTCCACAGAGCAGTAATAAAAGGTTCAACTGGGGGGGTAGAAATACCGCAACTAGTTATTCCCACCAGCCATACATCTGGCCCTTAATTACCCTATGGTATTTATATAATCAAAAAAATATTCAACTTGTATGACTGATCATGTTGAAGCAGTGGAACGCATTAGCAAATAAATAGCAAAACACACAAATTTGTCAACAGATGGATTACAACCCAATGTAATTAAATGCAAAATAGTTCTGCTTTTAAAGCAATTGCTCATAAATTAGCCTGTCAGCAAATGTATGCAACTAATTGCATGAAAAAAAATTAGGCCATAAGACAATATTATCTGCACATAGTCTTTCCAAACAATGTAGAAATGATTGGGTACATTATTAATTGAAAAGAAGTCAAACTGCATTAGTTTAATTGCTCYTTTTTGTGCAAACCTATTAGAATAATTTATACCATATTTACTCCTTTTTACATTTGATGATAGGTATTTAACTCTTGTTTGTAGACTAACAATAATGGTTTCACCTTTTTCTCAGCTTAATAAATGTAATAAGTATGCTATGTTTGTCCACGGCAACGGTGAACTACGACTGTGTCCCAAGAGGGTTTAAGCAGAATGACAACTGAAGCTGGCCTCAGAGATACAGTCCTTTCTAAATGAACAAGAGGCCGTTGTGGAAATCAAAGGKTGCAAGAAAAGCTTGTTTGCAGAAAGGAAAGACTAAAGAACTGTAAAACATGTTCTAAAAAAAGTGTATTCACAGTGACACTGACAGCCCTGGCCAAAGCCAATTCAGAGCTGTCAGCTTTCACATCCAGAGCCTGGCTCTGAGACACCTAATTAAAGGTTTAATCCTGTGATTTTCAGCCCAGGATCTACCAAGGCTCTATGGGCTACTGATCAAGAACCTATGAAAGGACATGCAGAAAAGCAAGCCTGTTCCCTCACACTTGCTGTGCAGGATTTGGCGTTTCTGTTTGAGTTTGTGAACCCCCGCTATTTTCCTGAAACAGCTGAGAAACCACTCGCGGCCCAAGGCTGACAGCCATGAACACTAGGATCGCATTGATTTCAGGAAGCTTTGCTTACGTTCTGTAATCAAAAGAGATATATATTGAGCTTAATTCAGGTCTACTGCTGGTAGAAATGGGGAGAGCCTCTGCTGACATCAGAGAAACTACCCTGAAAGAATGATCGCAGCTGTGATGCATTTCATATACCTAATCAAAACATCTGCAATTTGAGTATGGGTAATGAACTGCTCACAGACAATTGTTGAACTAAGAATCATCCATGTAAATTATTCAGTGACTAATTTTGACTAATGAATACATTYGAGAAAAAATGAAAGCTATTTACTTTACATATCTTAAGCTTTTTTTTTTCTCCTTTCTCTACATGAATTAAAACTGGCAGAAMAGTAAGAAGAAACAGAATTGCATGCAGAAATTATCAGTTTGGTGGCAGRAACACACATCCCTCCAAAAAGCTCACAAGTGAGCAAACTTGTCAACTGAACCAAAAATGAAAATACTGATGATCCAACAGCAGTTCCCACCCGCCTGTGTTGGACATGTTTCTCAAAGCAATGGATACAAGGGGCTCCCGAAGCAGAGCCTTGCCTGTCAGCGAGCAGCCTGGCAGTCAGAGAACTGCCTGGGGACATGGAGAATCTGGATTCAAATTCATCACCTTGTTCCATATTGAGAATGAAGCCTTAATCATTAGGCCACAGGATATTCACAGTAGAGTTCATCATCTCTCTTATTGATGGTATTTCCTCTCATACGAAGTAACTGTAAATTCGTGGGATGAGAAAAGAAGAGAAAGTGAGAATGGTTCTGTTGTAACCCTGGGTTCAGTCACCTGGGACATGCACGCTGCAGTCTCCAGACCAGTGGATATTTAATAACAGCACATGAAGTAGAACAGCTTCTTTACATCAGCCTGAGAGCTCCTCCAGCCTGAGCCCCTAGCCCACGGAGTAGGTTTTAGCTCCTTACAGCAGTGCGTTGTTACTTAAAAGGGCAGAATGACACCTTTCATCTTAATATCTCACCCTGAAAAAGAAATATAAASTAACTTCTTTGGTCAGTATTTTCAGGTAGTTTCAGGGCACCACAAGCCACATTCTGGATGCAGGGATGAGTCTTCCCAGCCTCCAGAGAGTAAAATTTGGTTCTTGATTGAGTGTTTTAGCAGATGAAATCCAATGAAGTCTGACATAAGTCAGTAATGAAGAAGTTTCTTCAGCGTATATTAAAAAGCTGACATTTATGGATAACTCTCCAGAAGAGACTGAAATAATCGCAGGGGAAAGTGGCTTGTCAYTCTTTGTGTTTCTGACCTGGGACTCTTCTCTGAGATCTGTTTTTGCCTTCAAGGAAGGAGAGTACACAYGCAATGACGAAGCTTATTGGTGTCTCCACCAATAAGGTTTGGTACATGAGCACACAAGTACTTGAGCTTACGTGCAAATGAGCAACAGCATGGCTCGTGAAATGGGTGGAGGAGAATGTGCCGTTTACCCATAATAAGGTGAACTTCCTGTTTTTAAAATTGGAAGTAATTTATCAGCAGAGAATAAAGTCACATYGGTCTCGACATCTAGGGCTCGCAACCTTCTTGTACGTGGATCTGAAGCTGTGTACCTTTATGCGCAAGGGACACTCCGGTGCCAAACCTGTGGGAATCACTTAACGTGATGGAGACTGCTGAAAATGCAGCTACTGCTTTGARTAAGTGGGCACCATAGGACACTAAAGACACTTTCAAGTTTCCGCATCCCCACGTGGGATTTAGCAGAAGCACATCTTGTGCTGCCTATAGCAGATTCAGGGGGATCTGGAACTGTTACAAAACCACTCACAACCCACCCATTTATACTCTAGAGCCTTGCTAATTTTTCACAAAAAAGAGGAGAGTTCTCTCAAAATTAGCCCATTTGGACTTCCCAGGAAAAAGAAAACAGGCTTAAGATTTCCTCCTTCTACTCCRCAGGTTTGGTAGATACAGCCTGATAATGATGGATCAAGATAATRTTAATAAATAGACCAGTAAATTAAACAAGTCTTTGGTATTGCAAAGATTGTTTCCAGTTTTCTTATATTATGTTTCCTAAGTAGTTTTGGAAAGAGACAAAATCAAGGCTCTTAAGAAGAATCCCTTGATTCAGACAATGCAGRGGAAATGGAGAAACTGTGCCAAAAGAAAAGTGAAAATAAGAGTAGCAAATTTGAGCTCTTCACTCCTGGGCTTRTTAKTTTAGAGCATTATTCCCAGCACAGRATTCACCTTCAAAATCCTTATTTCACTCTATTGGAATTACTGGTTGCGGTTTTTCCAGAGTGAGCATTTGYTCCTGAGAAATTTGCATTATATGAGGTTTGGGAACATGATCAGAAATTTCAGTTAGCAACTCAGCTGCTCTTTCAGCCGATCTCCTATTTCCTCCAGACCTGCAGGGTTAGGAAGAGCAGATCAGGCAGAYCTGGAGCAGTGTCCAGCACCTCTGCCTTCTCAGACCACTGGGGAAAGTTAAGGCTACAGGGTGGTGGGTATAGGGCTGTTTGCATGGTGTGCACTGGTGGAATCCCCCAGAAATGCTCTGGCTTTACAACTAATGGCACTGCTAAGAAGAGGGGGGGAATAAAAAGCACTGGAGAGAAGCTTCTGTGACCACCTACAGTATACATAATATTTACAAAGATTTTTGCTTAGGGCATACCCTGTTGTGAAGTATTATGGGTTCCTAATGTCCTGAAGGAGGCATTGGGGATCTTTCCAGAAATCTCCCAATACCCACCCAGGTGCTGTTGAGCAAAGGAGCCCCCCTCATTGAACCTGAGCCTTCAGAAAGCCTTTGCAGGGAATTTTCCCAAAACAGAAAGAGCCTTTTTTTTTCCTTTTCACATTAGATCCAATCAAATAGTCAGACACAAGCACRGACTTGTTTCCCAGCTGGCAACTTTTCAATTAATCTAGCAAGCATCTTAGGATGCCTGTTGGTTAGGSAAAGCAAGGAGCAGAACAGCAGAGACTCCAACAGCCCTGGTAAACCTCTGCATCCGAGACAGAGAGGAATTTCACAACATACAAGGTACCTGCTGAGGCAAAGTTAGGCCCTACTTAAAGAATTCTAATGTATTCAGCAAGTGAAAAATAAACAAACACTCAACATAGGACAGTGTTGTATTATTCTTGAACTGATAATCAACTCTGCTTTCTTCCCTGATTGCAAGATTTGCTTCACAAGGCTTGGTAAACTTTTACAAGAAATGCCACAAAGCTGACAAGCATTTCCAGATGATGGTGAAAAGAAGTGCTATTAATTATTTGTATTACTGTAGGGCCCAGGAGCTATGGTGACAGACCAGGAACACAGAGCTACGCGCTTTGCAGACAAAGCAGAGAAGTTCTTCCCCCRTGTGCTTACAGACCAACAGGACACGGGTGCCTGAAGGCAAAAAGGCAGCCAAGGAAGCAAGGAGATAACACAGCAGTGGTGTTAGCAGAAGTCAGAAATTTCATAAAAATTTTAGCAAAAGAAGGTTTAAGCAGGGAATGGCAGAAAGGAGAATGGCACAGCCTGTGGGAAGGTCCTTTCCACTGTCTTAACAGCATAAGAGAAGTGATAATAGGGACATGAAGAGATCAGGCAGGGCCTTTAAAGTAAAGGCAGTTAATGCTGGTGGTTCTAAAAAAAAGGAAACAGCAGAAGGACACACAGAGAGAAGTTACGCAGCTGAACCAGCTGGCAAATGACGCTGGAGGAAGCACTTTAGCTAGCTGCAAGTAGGAACCTCTGTTGAAGTCAGAGAAGATCATGCTGTAGGAATTCAGTTGGTGAAGCCCCAAAGAGAGCCTGAGGTATACTGGAAAGATGCTACACTTCAGGCTGCAGTATGAATCAGCTGTAGTACAGACGTTAAGATTTAGAGAAAAGACAGTCAGAGACGGTGTCCAAATTATGGACCCAAGTGTCAGGGAGAATTCTGGGACTTTCCACTCTCAACTGCCAAAGGACAGAGAGAAGAGTGCTTGTATTATTCTTAGCATGACACTTCCTTTCTGTGCTTTAAGACRAGTAATCTGGATGCATGCACTCAAGGAAAAAAAAAAATCAAGATTTGCCAATGTGGGTGGATAAACCTGTCATTATTAAAATGAATCCATTAACTAAGATGCTTTATAAACTCCAGATGATCTCTCTCCTATTATCCTGTAAGGAGATTAAAATTTTTCATTGTTGCTTTTATGCAATTTCTTTGTAAAGGGAAATAGCTCAAGGTTAAATTGAAAAGCCTTTTCCATCCAATAAAGAGGCCATATTAATTCTCCCTCATCTTAGAGAAAATATATGGCCTTGTGAGATATAAAGTCTGTAAGTGTGCTTCTTTCTAGGCTCCTTGCTAATCTGTTTAWTAACGAAACAGTGCCTTGGCCAGCCATCTGCTTTACTGCAGTGCTCTGGGAGGGAGCAAGACTGCCCACGTCACTTCCAATCAGTTAAGTTCAATCCAAACAGGATAAAAGTTTGCAAAACACATTTTAAATCCTGGGAACAAGCAGTTAAGCCCTCTCTTGCAAATTAGGCGTTCAGTGACTCTGATCTTCCTTTTAATTTACTGCCTCCAAGAAAGGAAACAGAAAATAAGAACAATGTTTCACTCCTGGCAGCAGTTTACAGTAAGAATATGGGGACTAATGCCAACATAGTACAATTAGCAACCACACCAGAAAGTTAAATTTTGGCCTGTTGTGCACAAACACTGCATTGCATTTAAGCATATATACGTATACCCCCCTACACATTTGCATATATACACACACACACACACACATATAACCTTCCCCTTGATGTTACAGCTGCAGTAGAAATCCTGACAAGTTCCTCCGCATTAGCTAACTGATATGGCTCTACCCTGACCTGAAGAGAGAAATTTCAGGGCTTCCCAGATTCTGTATTAATTACAGAATTAATTACAGAATTAATACTTACATTTCCCTTTGGCCTTCCCAAGAGCCGACTGAAGASCGGCTTTTCTCCTGGCACACACTGCTGCACTCCCATTCTATGGTTTATGTGTCTCTCAACTTTCTCTGCTGCCCAGTTGCTCAGTGCCTGCCCAGCTCTCCTCTGCTCCCGCCCTCTCTTCAAAGGGCAYGGCCAACTCCACTACCATGGCTAACGCTTGGTGCTACAAGACTYTTCCACAAGTGAATTGATCAGTACAGGATGCAGGATGAGCTGTATAATCAGAGTATTGATTTTCATATCAGAAATGCTAGCCAAAGATCAGCTTGGAGCACACACAGTAGGYTTTTTGAGTGAAGCAGCCATGGTGCTGGCACAGACCRGCTGTACAGCACACGCACAGTYAAGAAGACTCACTCCAGAGGTACTSCRTCTCCCATCTTTCCATGGAAAGATGGAGTCTTGGAAAATCTGTATGCATGGCAGCCCTCAGCAYGGGTGAGCTCAGCAACTAAGGTGTTACCTGGTGTCCAGCCCTTTGTACTGAACTCTACTGGGACGCTTCAGTATGATTTGGGATATGAACGCAAGCGAATACCACAGGAGCAGGCATGGCCTCCGAAGTAATTTGTCTGTTTTAACTTAGAGCGGGGCTTACCTCTCTCCGTGGGTAGGAGCACACTGCTCCAGCCCCACCGTACATTTCTGAACAGTTAGCACTGTACCGCTCGGTAGCTTTGAGGTGCGTGAACAGAAGGGGAGAGTACCTCCACTGTGCACAGGGCATTAATGGCCCATGGCTGTCACCAGGGAGAAATCTTTCCTGCTGCTTTCAGTGAGATGATTAGAGTTTATGTTGGAATGCAAGCTTCCATTAACAGCCAAGGTAAGTGAACATCAGGAAATTATACGAAGCATCAGTTTTATGAGCTGAAAGATTTGTTACTTCCACCCACACAACTAAAGGCATTATTTTAAGAAAGTGTTTAAATTCTTAAACTTTATTCTTGATACATCAAAAGAAGGAATCAACTAGAAACTCCCCCTGCCCCTAATTCTAGTATGAACTCAACTCCCCGGGGTGCTTTTTAGAGGTTTTTTGATTGATAGCTTAACTCCTAATTGTCTGTTCAAAAACTCTGCTGTTTCTAAAGTTTACTCTATCAGAGTTGCCGCCAGGCGTGGTGGTGTCTGGGGCCAATGCCTGCCCCCAGGACTCTCAGGACACCAAGTCTCCGGGCCAGGCAGACAGAGCAAGCCACCACGAGTGCAGACCTGGCACCCCCCCCCTGCCCACCACTGCTCCCAGGACCCCTGCTCCAGCTCCCGCCATCGCCCTCCACCTGAAGGCAGCACAAACAGCCCAAGAGAGTTGCTCGTGTTTTACAGGGGATGTTCACTTCTGATGGGGGGCGTGGAGGAACTGACCAGGCAGAATACATGGGGGCAAAAAGGAAGATAAACACGGCCCTTCCCAATCTTCCTCTTTCACCAGCAGGTAAAAGGGCACCTGAGACCTCTCCATCCTTCCCCCACCTCCCCACATCACTCTGCTATATATTGTTTTAAATCAGTTTTGCTATTTATCCACGACACCMCAAATAGTCCATACTTGCTCTGCTCAGTTACAAAAATGTATTTTCATTTAAAAAMCACAAAATCCCAAAACAAAACTGCTAAGGTCACCAAGTGAAATAACACAGTTACATATCAAATGATTTATAAACATCAGACTCTGAAAAACAAAACTGGTTAAAACAAAAAGATTCTGATGCTTGCCATGACTCTCTGCAGAAGGCCAGAGTTATTTCACTGAATTATTTTTTGTAAGTATTGGACCTGAAGACGTAACAGTTTGGGAAACATGARAGAGTAACCTGCCATCTGAACTAGTGGGGAAAAAAGCATTAGAGAAAAATTAAGTTGAAAGCCTTTGCATGAATTGCCAAATGTCATAGAAGTATTCTTTTTCGCTTACAGAACAAATAAATATGGGAATCTTCTGCCTAAAGATGTCTTCCAAGACTCCTATCTCTTCAACACAGCAGCTGCCTACTTGGAAGAATTCAGAGTCCAGCTCCTCCTGCCTATGAATCAAACAACTTCTCTGAAATTAGCAGGAATTATTTGCCACTCACCTCTACTTCTTGGTGGGAATCACTGGCACACTTCTGATTCCATGTGCATCGGTCTTGCACATATGCTGTCAACCAGAAGTTGGTTTAGGARGATCTAGTATGACACACGACTTCTCTAGGCAAATGCTTGTTGATTTTGGATTTCCACACAATGCCACCTCTRAGTGCTGTTCCCCCTTACTCTCCATCAGTGAAAAGGGAGTTGGTAACTCTCTGTGACACACGGGTCTGTTTTTAAAAAAGCTGAGAAGGTCTAAACAAAATGTCCCTTGACTTGAATCTCCTAGTCATTCAAAGGTGCTCATATAAACTGACCAACTATTTACACAACTAATGGTAAATTGTTTGTTTAAATCATTCCTAACCAATATCTATTGATTTAGAAGCCATTTCTCCATGATCATACAGAGCTGTGGAGCAAACCTTCATTAACAAGTAATGTAAGAACATACTGCATCTAATCTAAGGATTAAAACTTCACCCCAAATCAAAACTAAGTCTGACTTGAATCTCTGGGATTTGAAAGAGCTTGGATAGTCCTCTTCACCTCCTGTATCTCACCTGCACGTATCTCCAGAGCTCAGGGTTTCAAAATACAAATGCAGCAAAAATCTGGTGCATACGAAGGAAAGAAGGAACTTTGCCAGTCTAGGAAAAGAACCTAATTCTGCAACATGGGCAACATGTCCTTTCCTCTCAGTAAAGTTTCAGAAGGTATTCAAATGTCTGGTGCTTTTTCAAATCCGATCTTTTGAGACAGCATTCTGCAATTTCTTCTTGCGGAGTCCAAAGGATGGGAGCAAAGCTGTGCCTGGCCCAGCAGCCTGCCTGAGCACACAGTTACAGGAGCAGGGGGTTGATGCTTGCCTGCCACAAGTAAAATTAAGTCTTCAATCTTTTTTCACAATTTGAAACTGAAAACCCGAATCAATAATACTGACAGTCTTCCTTGAGCTGCAACCAAAGAGCACAGGTCAAAAACTCTGTTACTTTTTTTTTCTTCCCCATAGCAATTCTTCTAAAAATTCAATCTAGCGGTTCAAGCTTAATTGCTCACTTTGAGACAATCCAAACCTCTAGGAGACCTGTCTGACTGAAGGTTTTGAAGTAACTTTGATGTTTTTGTAGCATCAATGCTCAGAGAGACATTTTCAAAAATTTATCCAGACTCTGACTCTTCATATGCAAACAACCAGACTAATCTAGCAGTAAAATTTAAGACATTTGCATAGTTTGGAAAATAATGAGACCCCTTACTATTTAAGATATCTGTTCCTATGTAAGTTATTAGACTCCAAGCATCCATACATAAAATCAATCTTAATTGTCCAGAACCAGCTATCAGTTAGATTTAGGAATACATCATTCTTATTTATTGCAAGTAACAGACACACAGCAAGTGACAAATACCCCTACCAGAARCACGTATTATGTTCTGCTCCCAATTTTCTAGGATCAGACACATTCTTTTAATGAGATGCTCTGCACATGGGTTACCAGAATGCCTGTCCAAYCCCAACTCAGCAAAGGACTTGTGTCCTGGTTTTGGCTGGGATAGAATTAATTTTCTTTCTAGTAGTTGGTATAGT
>JASVER010000101.1:1359250-1434554 GCA_030449065.1 Oceanodroma leucorhoa | reverse complement strand
ATGACTTCAGCTTCCTATTCCTTGCCTGCATCCTCTAAAAGTTAGCACTTCACTCAATTGCCTAATTGTGCATATGAAGCTATGAGTAGTCAGATACCTGCTGCAAACCTTTGCAGAAGTGGTTCCCCCAACTCCCAGAYTTACCCCACAATACAACAGAAGCTTCTCCCACCTGCCTGGGCATTGAGARTTTCCCTTTTCTGTGCTTCAGCCTTGCTCATTTACATGTAATGTAATTTATTGTGTGCTACCAGAAGTCCCCCTAACTTGTTTAGTATAATATGTGCACAAGATTTCTTCAGGCCCTCAGAAAGGCTTTGGTGCAGAGGGTAAAACTGTCTTACAGAAGCTACTGTACGATTTTGGGTTTTCCCTTTGGTAAGCACCAATGTGAGATGCAATTAAAAAAAAATGCACTGAAGTAATTCACACAACCAAATGTTCTTAAATGTTCTTAAAAGTTGCTAAAATACACTTCAGTGGTTTTCTCTTTTTCTCTCTTTTTTCTTCCTCCCTGACATGTAAGCACTACTTGCAGAGAAGTGTCTACCTGGACCTTTCCCTGCCCTCCATCCCTGTGTGCATTTCCTCACCGTGAGCTGCTGAATTAACTCAGTAAATGTGTACCGATAACAAAACAACCAGGACAGTCCTTGCTAAATTACTGGTGGTTTCAAACCCCTCAAGTCTCAGGCTGTCCCTGTAAAGCACCAGAGATGAGTACCATGGTGCTCACATGCCAAAAAAGCAAAGATGCTGAACTCTGACAGCAAAAGTTAAGGTGAAATAAGTAGTGCCTGCAGCACAGAAAGCTGCTACCTTTTCTGTCAGGTGTTTGTTTCTGTCTGCGCAGGGATCATGTTTGCAGCATCAAAACACGTGCCAGTCCATAAGCAGAGGGAGCCCATCAGGTCTGTCACTCTGAACACAGATGCACTTTTCTGCCATCACTAGTGGGGAACTGTCAGCTCCTGGACAGTTGACTGTCCTACAGCAACATTTTCCCTCTATCCTGCCAGCCTTATTAAGGCCATCATTTTTAAATGCTGTGGACATGACAGAACTGAGCCTTTTGACCTCAAGCCTTCACCTGACCTATGGCTGAATATACAAACCATAGGGTAATTACAGCCTCCCATGCATTACGCTGTACAACAGATGTCTGGTTTGCAGCAAAGAAACTCACACGCAGAAGACAACTATAAGCCTATTTAATACAACAGCAGTAGCAAACGGGCTTTTAACTCACACCAGCAAATGGTGTAAATCCAGAATATTAAAAGCACAAATGTGCTGTTAAGGAGAATAAGAGGCAAATTAAAGTCATAGCACCACAAAGTTTTGCGAAGATAGCCAGTAAGAACAGAAAAAGAAGTAAAAGCACTTCCTCCTCCATCCTTCAGGCTCATCCATCAYGAGAAGCTACAAAGTTAAGGCCTGTAGGAGAGTCACGGACCAAAACTGTGATGAGCCTTTCGTTAGGAAAGATACCCGCATTGAAGCTCCTTTTCCATCACATCTTTCAATCCATTCAACACAAAGGCTTGACAGCTCTAAGAAAGTCCAATCCATAAAGTTGTTTTTACAAAAAGAGCTTTCCGGCAGAACAGAATAAGACCTACACTGTTTAATCAGTAAGTGATCTTCTTCATTTAGCACTGACATTGTGGACAAAGCAAGAGGTCCAAGAACATTTAGCTGCAAGCTGCGGTAAGCCTTCCTCACGGGGACATCAGGGTTGCCCAGTCTCACTTGCCTGCCTCAAGCTTCTGTATCATTGCCAGCGTGATAGCCAAGGCGTATCACATCGGGGTGTATGGCCAGAACTGGCTGGAATGTATCAAAGGGGAAAATTTTCCTATAATAAAATATAGTTTAGATAGAATCAAATTGTTTTGCAGGAATATGGCAATGCTGGTCATGTTTTCACCAGGGAATTGTCAAAGTGTATAGCTTGTCTTTCTTACTGCTTTAGTAAAATGGAAACATTTTGTTTAGACAAATCAAATGAAGTCTTTCCATATTTGTGAACAGAATTTTGGCAGAATTTTTTGCTTTATGGAAAAGTTTCATATTCTGACTCCAAGAAGCCAGAATTCCTCCTGCATGCTGTCAGTCATAGCAAGAAATGACCAAGAAATCTCCTTGGGTTCCTCTTAAAACATGCAGCTGATAACAGAGACCTAAATACTTTCCTGTGTACTACCTATCTTCAATATTTCATTTTGATAATCATGTGAGGTATTTTTTATCTGCCTTGACTAAAAGAACTATTTAATGAGTGTTGCAACTGCATCAAAGTTAAATATCCCAGTGCTTTCTCCAAAGCCTTTCTTCCCRTAACTGCCATGAACTTACTCACCCAACCTCCAGACCAGCCGGTCCGTCCCATCCCTATGAGCTGAAGTGCAGTACTAACCAGCCCGCTGCAAAGGGAAAGGAAGGGGAGGTGGGCACTTAGCTCTGCAGAGGAGCTGACGGGGTATATCTACATTAGCATTTCAGTTTGGATGAGGAGAGTGCCGTTGACGCAAAGCTCTCAGGACCCCTGCTTACTCTGCTTTGGTTTRCACCACGCAGCTGTCTCAGGCTGTGCTAAGGGGAGCACTTTGGGTGACAGTAAACTGTAAGTTGTGCTCCAGGTGCGTGCTCCAACCTCCAGCGAGCATTCAGCCCATAMAAACTCTCTGAGAAAATGAGCAGTAACTTCCCCCACCCCCAGAACAAACGTGGATGGCCGCTTCTCAGKTTCAGTTGCTTCCCTGTACAGATCCACTCCTCCTGTGCTGGTCTGCTTGCTGATGCAGAGCCAGTCACAGAGGAGAGGTCGGGGGTCCCTTAGGGCACAAGCAATCTAACTGTGCTTTCTGACAATAACACCAGCGAGGGAGCACCTGAAAGACATGGGAGGAACTTTATGACACGAGAGACAGCAAAATAATTTCTGGGCTCAACACTGTCATCCAGAGAAAGAGCAAAGGAGTTGGTTCTGTCTCCAAGTCTGCCAGCCAACACGACAGGTTCACTTTGGGAAGCACAAGGTGAACAGAACGCGCCATTTTAGGAAACRAGACAGAGCTCTGATGGATTCCCAAGTGGGAATGAAAAAAACCACGGTGTTTGAAGCATAAATGGACAAAAGTGCAGTCAGGAAGAGATTTCTTTTTAGGGGAATTAAAAAGATTCCTTTCAGACTGYACGGTGTTTGCTGAGCAGATGCCTCAGAATGTGTTGTCAGGAATCGCATTCTCCCCCTTGTCCCTTCCATTTAATTTTATCTAGAAATGGAGTTAAATGCTAAAGACTGCTCCTCTTCACTTTGCACTCATTGTCAGGAAAAAAAAAAAAAGACACGCTCTATTTTATCTGCACTCTATAGCACAAGCAAAAGTTTTCTAAGTCCAAGCTCTCACTGTTACGATCTACAGACTGTTCCTATAGAGAAGGCCAGTGGTCCTTTAAAACCAGCTTTTTGCTTTCCGTGTTTAACTGCCATTTCAGAACTGGGATATCAAAAGCTCCACTCAGGGTGACACTGCAATATTGAGCTAAGGTARGGCAGTACCGATTTTAGGTTGTTTCCAGCTCCTGTTGAGAACGATGTGCACTCCTAGTCATGGGGAGTGCATCTAAGATCTCACAATCTAGTTTTTTACAGCAGCATTGTTTGTCACATTGAAGTTGAACAGCATTCATAATCTGAAGTTGCTACATTGCTTTAGGGAATTAGTTGCCATTTTGCATTACGTTATTACGTTAAAATTACTCTAAAATATCAGTTTTCTTGTAAAACCACAAAATGTAATTTCACTTTTTGTTCCCGTACAAAATTATTTGATTCCCAGAGTCATGGGATATGTCCTAGCCACTGCTACGTGCAGACTCTTCAAGAGACAACCCTGACAAGCTCAAGGCTGCTTCTGCCTGGTGGCACAGCAATATTATTATTTTAGTATTGGATGATTTGCATATTTTATAAATTCACATGAAGAAAATCCATTTAACTGGAGACCTACATTAACAGAAATTACAATGTAAATAAATAGTAAATAGCTCTTTGAGGAGAAGGGAGAATACTGGGCTCGTGGTTAGTAACTTGGAAGCCCTGGGACTTACCCTTCACGACACTGGACTCCAGAGTATCGGGGATGACTGTTCTGCTAGCAATGCATTTACATCTGCCAAAAGCCAGATGTAAAGAAAAAAAACCCTCAACTCTTTGTGGATGAGGGCCTGAAAAGAATCAGGGTTCAGTTACTGTCCCCCAATATTTTGCTTGTGCCAAAGGAAGGGTAAGTCTAGGACTCAGATGAGAAGAATTTTTTTTTTTTTTTAATCAAAACTTTTGATGGAAAACTTTGCTTATAAAGTTTTGACTTAAAAACTGAAAGAGAATAGTGCTCATAAATGCATAAACTTTTGCCATATTTGCTACCAAGAAGTAGGGAGGGAGGGACAAAGGGGAGAACTCAAGTTCGGATTTTCAGTGAAAAAAAATCCAAAAAAAACTTTATAGTAGAGACACTAKAAGAAAAAGCACTTTTAAAAAGCTATTAACAGCCATTTTGAAGCCCATTTTGTCAGTGGATGCTTAATTACAGAAAGACAAACCATACCGAAGAATCTAATGAGTTGAACCTATATTAGAAGGAATCCTGCATTAACCCTGAAGAAGGAAGAAAGGAAATGCATAGCCCCAAAGGACTAACTGCAGATCTAACTCCTTCCAACTTTGCTGCTGAACCTTCAAGACCAAAGAGAGACTTAGTAAAACCAGGGGTAAGCCTAATTGGTTTTTAAGCACATCAGCTGGCTAGGCTTTGCCCAGAGGTTGTTAATGAATAATTTGACCTGCTGAAAGACCAAATCAGAGTTTATTGCTTAACCTTGTAACCATAGTAATTGTAATTAAGTGGCAGCCAGGGAGAGAGTCCATTAGCATCATCCTGTTAAGGCAAAGCAGAAACTTAATGTTTAAACAGATGATTAAACTTGTCATAACTTTCTCATCTTGCACTCAGAGTGGTAATTTTAACCAGTACTCAAGACATTTTGCCAACTTGTTTATGTTGATTATCGGCACGGCACAATTACTATGCACAGCAGTGAATGCACTATTGTATTATTTATGCTGTGGAAGCACCTTGAGACTCTAGCCAAGGTAAGACAAATTCACAGGTCTGACAAATGTCCAGTCTAAAAATCCCAGAGGAGGGGGTAGGAGTGACTTTCTAGGCCACACCAAACATCTTGAGCAAGTATCCTCCTAACTACGTGACACAGCCTGCCTATTCCAATCACCGCRTTCTGCCCTGCGATGATGAATCACTGACAGGCAGGAGGATTCCCATCTTCCCACTTGTGTTATTGTTTCCTTATAAACAAATCTCTATTTAGAACACAGTAGTCAACACACTCATAGATAACAAACAATCCCTGTAGTGTATTTTTGCTTCCTTGCCTTTCTGAAACATTATGTTTGGTTGCTATGACTTTTCAGAATTTGCCACAGAGCATTTCTCAGCTATATGCCTGCTCCTTTTCAGGATAGATGCTGGCTTTTACCTGCCAAATACAGCTCCTTGCCTGACCTGGCACCAGAAATTACCAACCTCACCTCCTGTTAGTGGTCTGGCAGGATCAACACCCAAATCTTCAGGCTCTTCATCACAACTTSGATCAAACTTAATGTTAGGGTTCAGAGCCGCTGGGTGCCTCAGCTATACCTGCAGAGAACCACCATGCCATGGTTAGMCACATTACTCTGAAGGGCTGGATTGCTGTTTTTATTTGGGGCTTGATTGCCTTTCCCAAAGTTTTAAATATGGTGCAGGGTCAATCTAGAAGGACTAACGCACACCAGTTGGAACTAGGTCTACAAGAAAGAACTGTTGGGTGTAAATTTAAGGTTAGTGCAGCATACTAGCTTTTAGGGTTCAGTAGGCATCAGATAAGTRCTCTCAGAATTAGAAGCAAAACCCAGGGTTGCAGGGGCTGGTGAGTTAGGAGAAGAAATGTGTCCAGACAGTTCATTGGAGTTTGTTTTAGAATTATATGCTCTAGGGCTGCCTCTAGCAACTGGTTGTTTTAGGAGCTGCAGTTTTACAGATGGCACTTAATGTCCCAGTCCTAAAAGGAAAGAATATAAATTACATACAGTTTTGGCCAGACAGACCAAATTCAAGTATAACTTAGATCCTACTCTACTCAGCATGATTCTTCAAAAATGATGCAATTAATCAATTTGTGTCTTCAACAATGCAAAACCAAACAAAAAAACCACATCCCAAAACACAGACTACTCATCATGGCTATGTATGAGGACAACTACCCAAGCTAGCAAAAGTAGTATTTTTATATGTATACCTATTATACATAGGTATAAACCAGTGGTTTGGCACAGAAACAATTKAAGTGTTCTTTGTGATCATCCCTGTTAATCAGTATATGCATAAATGGACTTCGGCTCCCTATCCTACAGCCACATATGACATAGCTACAGATGTCCACTTTCACGCTTATTCACAATACTGTGCCCTGGAARCGTCTATTCGCATGTTTCATAAAAGCTGAATATAAGCAAAACAAGAAATCAATTAACTGTGCAACATTTCTGTTAAAGAAAGAAAGAAAAATAAAAAGACAGCTAGTAGATCAGCTGGGGTTCAAAAAAGAAGGCAGAGAGAAAAACATAAAAGGATAGTCCTTTGAACTGATAAAGGTTTTGTGTAATACTTAATCTATATATGGGACTAGACAAGGATCATCCTCACAAAGGATGACATAAAAGGATTAGTGACTCCCAACCAGCACAAAACTGCACAGAGACATGTTTATTACAGTTTGGAATTGTTTCTTCTCCAAATAAGATTTTAGAATTCAAATGAGTTGAATAAAGACAAGTACAGATAAAAAAGGGGGTGGTTTTTATTTTTTTCTATTTTTAAGATGCAAAGTTAAGAYGCAAATTAAGAGATTTAATTTAATAATGTTGATCCAGAGCTATAAAAAGGGTAAGATCCCACAAAAGTTATGAGATTGTCTTATAGAATCATTAAGGTTGGAAAAGACCTCTAAGATCATCAAGTCCAACYGTCAACCCAACACCACCATGCCCACTAAACCATGTCCTGAAGTGCCACATCCACACGTTTTTTGAACGCCTCTAGGGATGGTGACTCCACCACTTCCCTGGGCAGCCTGTTCCAATGCTTGACAACCCTTTTAGTGAAGAAATTTTTCCTAATATCCAATCTAAACCTCCCCTGGCGCAACTTGAGKCCATTTCCTCTCGTCCTATCGCTTGTTACTTGGGAGAAGAGACCAACCCCCACCTCTCTACAGCCTCCTTTCAGGTAGTTGTAGAGAGCRATAAGGTCTCCCCTCAGCCTCCTCTTCTCCAGGCTAAACAACCCCAGCTCCCTCAGCGCTTTCCCTGGCTCTCCCTTAATAAAGGATGATCYAATTATTTACATTGAACAACTGAAAAAGAAACCATTTCAAATATTTTTAATTTTCCTTTTAGGTTTGAGTCCTTAGGGTCCACTTTTCAAGTTTCCAACCAGGCAATGCCAGCTAGACTCTTTAAAATGAAAGCTSAGACTCATGTGATCATATGGTTCTCTGAATGAGGACTCTAAGGAAAAAGTGACGATATTGTCCAACATACAGGCTGCATAGCAATGAAGAAGTAACCTATAAGGTGATCATAGACAGACAGTAACAAACCAGATGGAGAACACTTTTGAACTTGCTATAACTAGGAAAAAACAGGATTTGTTTCTCTTTTTGAATTTAAAATAAATAAGAGACAATTGATTTTGCTCTCAACTCTGCATTGTCACTTTCAAACCAAACCACATAAATTGATTATCTGCTTAAGGACCCCAGCTTGTCACATATCTCTAGGACTACTTTCACCAATTAAGTTCTTTTCTTCTCAGATTTCTGTCCTTGGAACTCCTTTATCCAATGCTAATTCCCCTGAGGCATTAAACAGTAACATCCAAGAAGATATGTTGGACACTCAATAACTATTTCTGGGGAGAAAGAGGAAAATTCAACAGCAACTCGCAGCAATCTGGAATACCTTCCAGAGCCCATCTTTCAGATATACCTGTGTCGTGGTTTAASCCCASCYGGCAACTAAGCCCCACGCAGCCRCTCGCTCACTCCCCCCCAGYGGGACGGGGGAGAGAATCGGAAGGGTAAAAGTGAGAAAACTCATGGGTTGAGATAAAGACAGTTTAATAGGKAAAGCAAAAGCTGCACATGCAAGCAAAGCAAAGCAAGGAATTCATTCACYACTTTCCATTGGCAGGCAGGTGTTCAGCCAWTTCCAGGAAAGCCGGGCTCCATCATGTATAATGGTTAACGCACAAGGTAAGGTATCTCAGAGGAGTAAGGTGGACCAAATCCTTGACTTTGAACAGGCAGCTGCTTCTGCACACAAAGCCTGGGATATTGTCCTGTGACAAGTGGTCTGAAGAAAAAAAAAGTTAGTCTCCATAGAGTTTTCATTTCAAAACAGGAGGTGTCCATAGTTTTTTTTTACCTTCTGTGAGACTGAAAGAATAAGATACTAAGAGAAAGAAGTGCACAAATAAGCCTCAGCTATTATGTCTAGACTTAATTACAAGAAAGGTGGATTACAATAATTTCCTAACACACCAGCTCTCCCTGTTGCCTTTGGTGGTGCTAATGCAGACTCACTACACGGGAACAGCCTTATTAGGTATTTGCAGCACTTTGGGTTTTCCTGTGGGGAACCTACCAACACGACACTCGCACAGTCAGCCTGTAATATGCCCTATTAAGCAAGCCAGAGGAACGATAGCAATGTACTGCAGCAGTAACATATCAATATATCGTGTTCATCCATTTTGTGAATTTCAACTTCTGCATACCCACCAGGGCTCAGACTGAACTTCCCTTCTTCCGAAGTGGTACCACAATACTTTCTCCACACACAGGTCCTCACCTGGACCACACAGATGTGCCCAACTCTGCTAGCCCTCTCCATCATCTATTACTTTCTGTAGCCTTAATTCTTAATTTTCAGAATTAAACTGTCCTAATACATTTTTCATTCTTTCCCTCTGTGGAAAGTAAAATACTTTTCTTACTTATTTCTTCATTATTTTTATCCTTCTTTATGGAAAGAAGCTTCTCCAGCCTTTCTTGTGTGCTGTAATCACTCCTCTTGTTCCAACGTACTGTCTCTCATCTCCCCATTTCCTTGCCTCTTTTCAGTATTTTGATCCTCTCCCCTTCTTTCTCATTCTATCTTTCTGTTTCCTACCACCCCTGTTCCCAAGCTCCACTCCCAGTCTCAAGCAGAAGGGTATAATTTCTCAGTTTCCTGTTCTCCTATTAGTTATGCCACTGGTGAATCATCCTAATTGCAAAGAAGAACATACTCCCCATCATTTGTGAATTTGGTTTACAAATCTGATTGAGTGATAGGAATAAATATTACATAAAATGAATATGTAGAAATTAGCTAGCCGCTAAGCACAACACTAAGACTGTTCATACAGATAGAGAATATCCGGTAGGAAATCATAAGGTAGATATCCTGGTGTAATGTTTCATAGCGTCAGCCAYAGTTTATAGCCAAAATGTAATTTGTTTCTGCAGATAACTATTAAAATTGTCTGCTATTTCTACAAATGCAGACACAAAAGTCTGAACAGATCTGTCTGGTATTTAACAGAAATGGCAATCATAACAAATAAGAGAGAGAACTGCTGCATGCAAGTGAGATTCTTTCATAATCACAAGTAAGGCTTGGCTAAGGAGGACAGCTTTCTCACACACCAACTTGGTAAACAAGTATCACGGAAGCAATACATTAAATGATAAATATGGATGTACATTGGACATAAACTTGTGAAAGTCCCCAGTAAGTTGAAGATGGTGACACAGGTGGTTCAGATTTCAACGTGAGAGCCAGGAGTCCCACATCCCACTGGGCAACCTCCATTCACTCACTGGTAAAATAGGGAAAATGCCATTTGCTGTTCCTTCCAGGGATATTGTTAATTAATTAATTCTTAATTAAAAGTTTGCAAAACACAAATATCCTTGATTGAAAGACACTGTAAACGGGAAATCATTGTTAGGAGGATCAGAACTCTTGCCTGGGGAAGACCTTTGGGTGTATTTTCTCATTAGTGCTAATGGAAATTAACAGCTTAATGCAAGCCAAGCTGAAAATAAGATACTTTACATTTGCATCTTAACTACATTTGTTTCATTACTTATTTAGGACCACTGACACATGTAGGAAGGTGAGTCTTAGCACTTTGAGCTATAGTTTTTAAGTGGTCCTATATGCACAAATACATCTGAGTAAAAAAATATATGCAACTGTTATGACAGTACTTTCCTTAGAGCAACACGCATGGTAGTATGCAGGAATGTGCCTTTCTAAATGGACACACCAACCTACCAGAGAACAAGAGAAAATAATCAGGAAAGGCCGAAGACTACATCCAGGAAAACGAATTGGAGACTGTTAAAAAAGGAAAAAGTGAGAGAGGCACATGTGGCACCTACCTTTAACTCCTGTCCAAAATTGCAATTCTGAGAGCCTTTGTTACACCCTGGATATGTCTGGGTATGTTTAAGACCTTGGCTTTCCCCAAACACTAACAAGTTTTTGGTTTGGTCACGTCCAATTGCCTGTTCTGTCTTGACAGCCCAAGCTGTTTGGCACCTGGCCTATGACCTGTCAGATGCAGGGCTGGCACCTCCTGCCTTGCACTCCTGTGACACCGGCCCTGGTAGAGAAGGTCTCACTCGCACACGGGGACATAGAAAGCAGTTGCACCAACCACGTCAACACACCAACACAAAGCAGAAGAGGAGGACCAGTTTTTGCAGTCTCATGTGGAGGGAGCTATGTTACCTGATGGGAGCTGCTCAGGAGAGATGTCAGGCCCACTCCTCTCAGGGGATCAGACACCTCACCCTGCAAACATGCGGGTTCAGCGTGTCATTTCCCACCTCAAGCAGAGGAGATGGGGCATGGGGAACCTTCCCACCCCAAATCTCAGGTGAGCGCCCTAATGCTAGACTATCATGGCAGTTTCTGCCTCGGCCTTTCCTACAGTCCAAAGAATATGTAATGGCGTCATATAGAAGAGCTTCAAGAGAGAGAAGTGAAATAGCCCCATCCCAGGACACCACACAGCCCTACGTGCCTTTCAACTCCTACCTGACGACATAAGATCATATGATATGCAGATGCCTTTACTGGACAGGCAGGTGGGTGACCGTACCAACAGCTGAAAGTGTGCTCCTTGTGCCAGTCTGAGCTCTCTGTATCTCACACATCAAGTTACTCTTTGCTGGCTACCTTTCTTTTGCTCCCTGGTCAGGGGCGTTCCCTAGTTCTTGTACCACAGCAATCAAATACAACTACACCAATTAAAGAGGGGAACCACCTTTAAATGTAAAGATACTTGTTTCCCCTACACTAAGATGTTGCTTGTGTATGATAAGACCATAAGCACTAAAAAAACTATGAAGCTTACATAAGCATTGTGTTGAACACTAAGAATAAACCAAGAATCTCAAAAGAAGCCTCCAGAGCTTCCCTTCCACAAATCACACACTTTTAGAGTTACTTAGTAAAAACATTTGAGCAGGATTAGATCTTCAACCACTGACAGGGGCTTTTATTTTCCCTTCTAAAATGCAGTAATTCACAATATATTTTCTGGTTATCTGTAGTGTATTTAACATTCTATTTTAATTCCAAAGAATGAAGGGCCAAAATTGTGCATAAAAGGAATAAGGGGAATTTAGAATAATTTGTGTTCTCTTTGCTTAATAACTTCTGAGGGAATTCAAGGGTTAACGTCATCTGCATTTTCAATTATGATAATGATAAAAACTGCATAAGTCAGAGCAGTATATATATTTTACTAAGGTACAATTCCAGGAAAGTCACATATTTTTTTTTAAGAGTGATTTACCACACCAACTTATGCCTTTCCCCTTAATTAATCTGTCCGAAAAAGGTGTCATTTGTTTTGATGAATATGATAATCACCAGATTTTGCAGACTAAGATAGAGACTGATAATTGCAAAAAGATTCACTTGTGCAGCCTCACCCAAATGCACAGTTATCTGTTCTTCGCTAAGAAAAATATATGTCAAGCAAGCTCTGTATAAAACTGTGGAACAGAGACACTGTCAAGCACAAACTTCGTTCATTAACAATCCTCTGAAACCCCTGTGCACCATGCTGGGTCACAACAACTGCTGGAGGCAGACCCCRGGTGCTGTAGGTTCACTGACCCCAAGGAACAATAACAACGATTTCWTCTAAAGCACGGCAGAGCTTGGGACAAATCTGCAAGAGACCTCCACGGGACACAGAGCAGGCTGAAGCACAGCCTTCTGCAAAGAATTAAGAGCCCCTCACCCCCAGCCTCATCTTTTTCATGCCTTCCTAAACCTTGGACCAGGTATAAAGACACGGTGTGCAGGACACTATGCTTGCTTCTAGCCTTCCCGAAATAAGAAAGCTGGTTGGTAACGGGTAAACCTGGGGCTCTTTCCCCTCATGTCAGCTCCTGGGAGGGAGTCCCCGCTTACTCCCACTATCAGCCAGCTCTGTACGCCTTGTACCTCTTACACCATACAGCTACAGTTGCAATAAAGGGCTGCAAGGTGTCTTCTCCGTCACATGGCGTGGAAATAATTTTGAAGAACTGTGAAGGAGGGAGGAAGAGGGCTTTTAGMCTGCTTTTGGCTTCCCCACCTCTCCATAAATCCACACTGCAGTACCTGCAGCTTGGGAAGGCATAAATCCATTGATTCCCCAGGGTTGCAGAGCCAGTGGAAGTGTTCCTGCGAGCATCGCTAGGTGCCAGGTGGACACCACTTCCACATGACATACTGACATGGTCTCTTGATATACTACTACTGGGATTTGTCCTCCCCCCCCATCACCCTCCTGCAACAGCAAACAGCTGCACAACTCTAAGCAGAGTGAAATATCATCTGTCATCACGCTGACCTTTCAGTGCCTGCCCTCTTTCTTGCATTAAATCATGTTCTGCAATTTTGTCCAGATTCTTTTGGGAAGCATTTTTGTTTGTAAGCCAGTTCACTTCCCACACTGGGACAGAGGGTCATATCCTGTGATTACATCGCAGTGAAACAAAGAACAAATTTTCAAGTGAGACTTTTCAAACTCGGTTGTCCATCTATGTACCCAAACAGGTGGAAAATAYAAGCTGGATTGTGCAAACTGACTTCCATGATGCCATACTGACTTCTGCCACTTGAAAATTTGTCTCTCCTTTCTGAGGAGCACAAGAGTTGGCAGTATCCAGGTAAGGCTTCCTCCTTTTGGATAAATAAGTCAAAGCTCTATTCTGATAACTATTACTACTTTCCTGTTTACACCATTCTTAACCAAAAATGTGGTTTTATAGTGCTGTGGTATGSGTATGAAATGGCTAGATTCAAAACACATATTCCCTGCTATCCTAAATCTGCACAAGATGCCCTTATCAACTATTATTATTTTTAAAATCTTTGGCATATTAAGCCTAGAATTGGTCTCAGGGAAATATTTGGAAACCAGAAGMAATTTACCATATGAGATTATGGGGGTTAAAAGACCATTATTTGTATGAAGCCACCCAGTTTCCACTCCGTATCATAAAAAAAAAACAAAGAAACACCCAAAGGAAGGACTACATAAATAGAAGGTTAGCATTTTATAGGCATTTACTTTGCCAAGCTACAGTTTCATTTTACATGTTAAAACAACTGTTTCTGCTATATATTGAAAACAACCAAACACACACACCAACAAAACCCCAAACTCCACAACTCTCCAAGGCCAAGGATTAGCTACCTGCCTACAATCACTCTTGAGTCCAAATCACATGAGCTGATTTGGASAGATCTCTTTCCTGAAAATCTGCTTAACAATTAAGTTGCTTTCCAAAACAGCATCTGTAATTAAGAGGGGTGCTTGACTTGTTTCCATGTAATACCAGCCACAAAAAGCAGTCCCCTCCACTGGACCTTCCAAGTGGAAAGCTGTCAAGACTGCAGAGAACAGCAGATGAGAGGAGGCAGTAGGCAAAATCCTATGCCCCATAAGAGATCCACTGCAAACTTATTARGGCAGAGGATGAAGGCCAAGGACAAATGGAGTTGCCGCTCCAACCACCATTGGTTGTAGTCCCTCCTCATTGCATATGTATTGCCTGCTCTGAAAAAGAAAAGAGGCTGCAAAACTGTCTCTGCCTTTCCCTTCCTTCCTTCCTACCACCATTATAAGTGCCCCCAGCTGGGGCTGASCCTCTTCAGGACACGTTGGCTGCAGCTCACCTCTCTTTACAACAGCTCCCAGGGAAATCCGATGGATTTTCTCTTGGGTGGAGCCTGGTGCCCAGCCTGGAAAGCACTGCATTGAATCCTGAACTGGCATCCAGCAGCAGCTGAGGAAGATCAACCTACGCAGAGCAGGATCGAGCCAGAGAAGCAGGGRTTTGGAGCAATGACCAGGTGTTACACAGCCAGTTGCCTTTATTACAACTAGCTGCACACACACTTGCTATCAACCAACTGAGGACCAAGGCAGAAACTTCTCCTACCCAAGGGGGAGTGAAGAGCAGACTCCTGAGTCTCCTCCTGGAGAGCACAGAGCAGAGGTGCTTAAGTGAGAACAGCTAATTGCTTGACAGGACTATCTGTTGGTGCACAAAAGACTTTGTTCTACAAGACTGGTCCAAAAATATCTCAGTCTTTCTCTTTTGGGAAAGAAGGAAAAAAATTCAGAACAATTAGAAAGACGAAGTCYGCAACTGGCATACTTTTTTAAAAAAAGAATCACTGAAGATGCAAACAAGAAGAAAAGTCATCCCATACCGCAAAAGCACCTCAAAATACAATCAAGAAAATACATGGGTAGCCTTCTCCATTTCCCAGTATCTTATCACAAACCAGAGAAAGCACTCAAAATTATGGAGGTGAAAAAAGATGAAATCTCAGACAGGTTTTTCTTACTTGGAGCATCTTCAAGAGCACCATGAGTGGGCTGCTCAGCAAGGGGAGGTGAGCCAAGGATGACGATGACAAGGCAGGYACAGGGCAGCATCCRCTGCAGCACAAGGAACAGTCCCACAGCACTGAAGGGAGCAAAGTAGGCCCAGCAGTAGCAGTCAGCCTGCAGGGAGGAGGCAAGTCCAAGGTCAATTTAGCAAGACAAARCTGGGATTAGTAAGGTGTGAGGCTGAGCACAGGCAAGGACCTGGCCTGAAGGCCTGAGCTTAAATGCAGCTCCCAAGCCCSCACTGAGGCATGTCCCAGCTCGGTCTTGCACAGCTCTGCCCCAGCAGCCTGATCCCAGGTTACAGCTGCACCRTATCAGAGCTGGCCTTGATTAGAGGCAGCCAAAGCCCTGGGGGTGGGGAAGAGTTTGTGGCTCTGACAAAACATTAAGACAGCTATGAAAGGGAGCATGGGGCCTGATGTGGACAYCACTCGGAAAAACAAAAGAGAACACATGCCGATGGAAGTCAATGAAACCAGCATGAAGTGTTTTGATCCTGAAAAGGAAGAGAAGCAATCTCCTTCCCTCTTCCTACTACTTTGGGAGCCAGACTTCTGAGGAGAGATAATTAGAAAGTGAGTTTAAACCATGTAAACCTTTTTGCATATTTTCTCTGTTTGACAGAAAACTGCTASCAAAACAGAGGTGGAGAAGCTGCAGTGTGCCCAGATGAACACAATCAGTCCTCARGCATGCTGACAGCCCCTCAAAGTCTAAGTTGCAAACATGGTATTTTAGCTAATGAAKCAGTGTAGCTTATTCTTGTCCCTCTTTCCCCTGCCGGCACTCCAAATCCCCACACTGCTACTGCAAAGCAAAAACCACCCCAGTCTGTCTCCAGCGGCAGCTCCACTTGACGGGAACCAGGGGCACGGCAGGCTGCAGCWCACAAGAACCAGCAGCATGTGGCACATCTGTACCTTGCTCAATATTTAGTCTTATTTCATGTGAAGGTTCTGCACAGGGTTTGTAAAGGATTCAGAAAAGGAATAGATGTTTAAAAAATGATCAGCTGTTAAGAGTTGCACAGCTTGATCATAACCTCAGCAGGTAACCATCTATAACACTTTTTCCTGATCATCTTTTAACGGTCTATAAACACACACTAGTCATGTTATAAAAACATTAGACATTTCTTTCTCATTTATTAACTTATTATAAATGGAAATCTTGCATAAAAAGGAACTCGGTACTTACTCAAGTCTGCAAGCTTGATTTTCACTTTGCTTTTTTAACCATCACTTATTTTAATAAAAGGGACATTATCTGTTTTGCCTCATTTCTTTTGCACATTAAGAAATGCTCAGCTATATCCTTCTTCCTTCCCGCGCAGCAGTGCAAAGGAGGATATAGCACAGCACATTAGGGACGGCACTCGCTGAGGGAACTGTTCTTTCTTGCTGCTCTCCTCGTGGAGAGAAAACAGCTGGTCCCAGACGTCTGTGTTGGGAGACAGCTGGAAAAGGCAGGCAGAGGGCTGCAGGCAAGGGCAAGAATCTGCTGAAAAAGTAATAAAGTCCAAGGCCGCCCCTTGCAGACTACAAAATGTCCACTCAGTGGGGATCTGGGTGCAGGTGGGGGCAGTTGAAGTCCTCACAGTGAGAATTCTGAGGCACAGGGAGCAGCAGATTATCATTAGTGACCCTGGTTTCTTGTAGCTCCTCCAGAGTTTCCGTATTTGCTGGAGGATCCATATAGCCTGAAATCACTGCTATTCCGTGAGAACGGACAAGGACAGGTCTCAGTGTCCCTGATGATATTCCGTGGTGAAATACCCTCCCTTACCCTCTTCACTCTAGTTCCACCCTTCTAACCTGGCACCTGATTAAACACTAATTTTCCTGCCCAACAAAGGTGGCTTCCTTTGCCACCATTAACACTAAAAGGACTTCTATAACAAAGAGATTCCTCTTCACAGGCCCTAGATCCAACTGCTCCCAAGTGGAATTTTTGGATAATAGTTCTTTCAACGACTTTCATCCCAGCCTTTTCACATTCCCTCACATCTACCTTTTAAAAATCCAATAATTCTGTGCTGCTGCCTTTGAACGTTTYTTTACAAGTACCTCAAACAAATCCAATGGTATAATGACCATTTTCCCTCAGATGAAGGCTCTATCTTTTGTCACTTAGTGTTCATTTCCAACCACTACAGCTTCTGATCTTATTGATTGCTTAAGAAAAAGCAGCAAGAAAACAGTCCTGAAATAACCACCAGAAACATTCATCCTTCCCCAGTCATTCTGTAATTCTTATTCTAGTCAATAGCAAGGTCGTTAAAACCCTCCCATGACGACTGTGATAGGCTCTTTATGAACCTGCAAAAACRCTGGGTGCTCTGCCCTCACTTTCCATCCTGCAGGTCTATTATAAGTTCCTCTTACCTTTTYCCATCATTTTTATTTTTCACTTCCAGTTCTCTTTATTAGAGCGGCCAAGTCTGCCTAATCTGTTTTCACTGTAGACCTACTCCCAGGCTCACGYGTTGCTATTACCCCTCCTCTCCTATTGAATCTCTTTTCCGCAGGCTCTGGTTTATGGCAGTGGAAGTGCAGGAACACCTGCTGTGATGAATGTGACCTCCGCACATGTGAATGTGCATGCAACACAATGGAAGTACGTATTTGCTGGGTTGTTTTCCCTCCAGTTGCAAACAAATTACTGCTGTGATCGTAACAAATCCGTTATCACTGTAAGAAGGAAAATATTTTAAATGCTTTGATAAGTATTGTACACTGTACAGAAGTTTAGTCATGCTCTGAAAGAAGGTTGGTTGTTCTTCTATAGTGTGATTGCTCATACAAAGCATCTAAGGAATATGCTGGGACCTATTCYCATACATGGCCAAAGGGAACTCACAGCATGATCTAAAATATTTCAAGTGTATCAAGTCATTTATATTTGAAGTCTGATACTTTTATACATATCAAGTAGTATACTWCCAGGAAAAGAACATCCACTGATATCATGGAGACTACTCAAAGAGTAAATTGCTACTTCAGGTCAGTAGGCCTATCAAATTTTGGCTCACTGATCAATTTCTGAAAACGCTTGCATTGCTTTTTCTTGTGTTTAAAATATAAGGAGAATAGCAAACCTTGAATATTTTTTGCTCTTTGTGAGAACGATGTATATAATTTTATAATTTCAAGTTAATGATTAAGATTCATAATTAATTTCTATTCTAGAAAATCAGACTTTATTTTCTTATCTTCAGAGATGAAGTTAAAATTGCTTTAATAATGAAATCGACTTTTCATTTGTATTTCTGCACTCTCATTATCAATTCATAATTTAAGAATCGGGAGTGATTAATGGCTGCCAACACCACACCACATAATGCTGTTAAGAAACAATGGTGCAATTCAGAAGGTTTAGAGGCTCCCCTCATTCCACGTTACACATGTTAACCTGCACTGAAACTAGTCTGCTTCATCCAAATTCAGGAGGCAGCAGGATGTGGTCTAAAAGCCCCACTGGAAGTTATGTGAACTTACTAGAGGAAAAGCCCAGCAAATATTGTGAAACAAAATTTAAAAGAAAAGCAGACACAGTGTTAAGATTTAATGGTGCTGTGGTTTAACCCAGCAGGCAGCTAAACACCACACAGCCATTCRCTCACTCCCCCCACGGTGGGATGGGGGAGAGAATCGGGAAAAAAAAAGGTAAAACTCATGGGTTGAGATAAAGACAATTTAATAGCGCAGAAAAGAAAGGGAAAATAATAATAATGATAAAAGAATATACAAAACAAGTGATGCACAATGCAATTGCTCACCACTCGCTGATGGGTGCCCAGCCAGTTCCTGAGCAGCGGACCCCCGGCCAGCTTTTCCCCTATTTTATATGCTGAGCATGACGCCATACGGTGTGGGATRTCCCTTTGGYCAGTTGGGGTCAGCTGTCCCAGCCGTGTCCCCTCCCAACTCCTTGTGTACCCCYAGCCTGCTCGCTGGTGGGGTGGGGTGAAGAGCAGGAAAAGGCCTCGACTCTGTGTAAGCACTGCTCAGCAGTAATTAAAACATCAGTGTGTTATCAACATTATTTTCATCCTAAATCCAAAACACAGCACTGTACCAGCTACTAGAAAGAAAATTAGCTCTATCCCAACTGAAACCAGGACAAATGGCAAGCTTAAGAATCCAGCCAGGGCCCATAGCAAAGAGTAATACGCTGCTGCACTCCTGCCTGGGAAAGATTGGCATCTCATCCATCGTGGTTTCTACCTGCCCCAGGAGGAGGAGCAGCAGCAATTGATGCCTGCCAAATAGGGAGTTACTTCCCCGTGTTTTCAGCTAACCTGTGTGGGCTGAGTGAGATGGCATAAGAGTTCAAATGCTTGTCTGTTGCTTGCCTTCTCCTCCGTGGCACTTCACTGTCCGCTTCACAATTTTTCACAATGAGAACAGTCAGCCGTTGGAATAATCTCCCCAGGGAACTGGTGGATTCCCCAACATTGGACAMTTTTAAGATTCAGCTGGACAGGGTGCTGGGCCATCTTGTCTAGACAATGCTTTTGCCATTGTATTCTATGATTCTATGATTCTCTGACAAGAAAATAGTGGACTCRGGGGCTAATTTACTCTCTTCCCCTCTCACCCTTGTGATAAGGCCACTCCATGTGGATGAATGTCACAGGGAAGCAAAGGAACRTCTTCTCTTCCCATATTGTCTGACTCTGCTGAATGGATGACCTATGTTTTTGCCTTCAGTCGTGCACCATTGATGAATAAAGAAGTTTGATGGAAAGCTGGGTTTTCAGTTTTTCAACTTGTATTTTCTTGAAAGGGCAAATTAAAGGGTTCTAATACTGTTCTATCCACTTTGCAAATAGGCGTAATCTGGTGTATGCTCTCAACATATTGCATCTGGCACTGTGCACGGAACCTCGGCTATTGATTTTCCCCTTTTCCCAGCCTTCACTTCCTAGTGGAGGGATGGGATGGCAGAGGTGCTTTGTTAATGACATACAGAGCAAAGATAGAGCAGCTGTCATACCTGACAGACAGCACCTAAAGCTTTTGTCTCATCGTTTCCAAGTCTAGTTGAGCTCATATCTCTTTGCATGGTGTCTAACAGAGAAATGAACTGGAAGAGAGCAAGGAGTGCTGTGAAATACTAAGTACACAGCTCGGAGCTCCTTATCTCTTAGACATAACAGGACCCCATATTCAGCACAGCATCCTAGAGCATGCAGGAAGAAGCCTCTCCCAGCAGAATCTGAGATGTACAGAAGTAGCCACAATGACCTTTCCTGGTTCTTCAAGGTTATTTTGATGATGCCTTATCATTTGACCTTGGGATCAAATTATAACAACTTATAAAGCAATTTACAGATGCAGGCCCTAAAATGGAGCATCAGCACATTCAAGCCTGTGCTGCTGAGGGGCTCTCTGGGTTCCTCCAACACTGCAAAAAGGCACACATATGCTCAGCTTTTCCAAGGGGACTCACCCTACTGCTGCAAAACTAGCCTTAAGCCCAAGCCCACTGAATTTGCAGCAGTGGGGCCTGCGACTCTGAGTGAATCTAGTGATCAGTTCTGACAAATCTATATGACAGACACTGACCTCTGAATTCACTGGGGGGGGKTTAGGGTGGGGTGAGGGTGGCTAGGTCAGGGTCAGATTTTGCTGCATTACTTTTATTAAAGCGTGGTAATGAGGAAGGATATACATATTTATCGTGCAACCAAACATACTGCAGGTGTTACTAGTTGCACTGCACACAGCTGYGTATAAGCAGTTTGAGATTCCACGGTACTTGTTTTGCTTACCATATTCTTTATTTCTACTGACTGTCATCCTAAGAAAACTACAGATGATTTCTTATCTCCTTACTTTCCAACACCAGTAGAAGCATTCTTCTCTCTCTCTAATACCCAGACTATATATGAACTTTCCATGAGCAAACACCAAGCTCAAGAYTTTTCCAGACACCCTTCCTGTTAAAAGCTTGCCTGCATGGAGGGTGGAAGAAGGCAGGCCAGAGCTGAATCCAGTGCTGCATTGAAATAATGCACTGAAGAAGCTAACCTTGACTTGCAAAATAGSGGTGGTGATAGCTGGTAAAAATTGGGAGTTAGATATTTACCTTGCTAAGGATTTACAGAGCCAAGAAACACAAGCAGATTGGTAACGGCTGAGAGTACTGATCACAAGGGGAGTATTGCGTCACTATTTGGCTCTCTAGACAATAAGCAATGACTAAGCCCTTTGCTCAGGAGACATTTGATTCAGCTTTTGTTAATTTAATTTTCTGAGAATTAAGAAAAGGATGAATTTCTTATTTAGTTTTAATTTAGCTCCCATAGGAGTTGGCATTCTACTACAACTTTTACTGGAACAGGGAAGACAACTGTCTTCAAGATCTACTGGGTTGTACTAACTGGTGACTTAAAGTGTCCCACAACACCTCCCCAAAAAATGAAGAGAAATGACATGTTGAAGTATTGCCTTAATGCCTCCTTAAAAGTGCTGCTAGCTGGGAGATGAARAGACAACTTGATCCGCATCCCCTGAGATTCTGCAAATAGGCACACAGTACATCAGACACACTGATGAGGATGAGCCAAGCTTAAGTGCCATCACAGTGAGAAGCATCCTATCCTCATAATTCAAGTGGGTAAAGGGGATTCATTCAGATGATCAGCTCAWTTACTACTGCATCTGCCTGGCTTCACACTACCCTTCACATCACTTATCGTGCCAAGAAGGACTGCTGCAATCACTGAGGTGTTCTCCTGCATAACGCAGGCCTGAGTGYTTGCTCAATTCTTTTCTGGAGCAGTTCATACCTTCGACTACGACAGTCAGCTTTAGTCTTCAAATTGCCAGCAGTGAAGAGTCCAAGCACACTTTCAGAAAGATTTTTCTGGGTATTAATTATCCCAACCGCTAAATATTTGTCAGCCATTTTTAACTTCAAAATTTTTAACATGTCCAGCTACATCCACTAAATCTTGGGTCTTCTCATACATTTACTGGTTGAAAKGAAGCCTATTACCAAGACTGGATCCTCATGCAGCCACTCATATAGGGACATTGTCCTCCTTTTCCTCCTTTCACTCAAAAGCTCCAGTTTCCAGAGTCACAATGTAACGGCACAATTTCCAGTCCTTTCAGTGACGTTTCAATGCTGCCTCCCCCATCCTACCTTTCCCTGCCAGAACAAAGCCCTGGAGGCAGCAGCGGCGCGACACCCGCTCATTGCAGCTGCCCCTGTGGAAAAGTGGCTGCAAATGCCATGATGGGGAGCAGGAGGTGGTGTTGGCCTGAGCGAGGTGTCCAAAGAGAAGCGAGGCATCCAGCGCACCCAAAAGTATCACGGTGACTCTGACCCACTCGACATAGGGCCCACATCTGGTGTTCCTGCCCCAGAGCTATGCCAGCCCAACAGTCCAGATCTACCCCCGAGTCAGACTCTTCCTGACGGAAGTCCTAAGGGCTGTGCACAGCATGGCCTGCCTGCACAGGCCCATAGCCCAGCAGAGGGCTGGCTCCGGAGGCTGTGCCTGCCTGCTCCAGCCAGCCAAGGAAGCGCCTGGGACTTGAACAGGGAAGAGAACTTTTTCTTGGGAGTGGGATTCCCAAATATTAAGCAACTACTTCTGAATTTGGGGGAGGGGGGTAACGAACAGAAGGCCTCTGTCCACATTCAAATTGGTATGCTGCCTTCTTTGTTCTAGGCATAGAAATTTATATTTTGCCATGTTACAACATGTCTCTATCTCTTACACCTGCAACAGTGATCTGGCCTTTTAACTATTTATAACTCCAGAGCTGCCGTGACATCTGCAAGCTTTGTTCAGTAACTTCAGGTTGTCTCTCAGGTCACTGAAAAATTATTGCAGGATCTCCCTCCAAGCACACCAGCATGGTAATGACTTAGCTGCTCTCAGACTTCAACACCTAYCAGCCAGAAATAAAACTTAATAGGAATGAAGGTCATCTTGTATTGTTTCTCAGTCAAAATATTGCAAAGTACCAAGCAAAAGTACATTATACAAACACTATTAATTTAATAAAATAACTTTATAATACTATYGAAAAGCTAGTCTAACAGGATCCATTTTTCCACGAGCCAATACCAAGCTGTATTAATTAAAGAACTTACATATTTTAACCGTTTATTACAGGATTCATGTATTTGTCCTCCTGTTTTGTCTGAGTCTGATAGCAAGTTGACTTACATTTACCTGAATTTTATTTGCATGGATCGATCCATTTCTGCTTTTCAAATTCTGAAACATTAATTTCCCTCCCCACCTCCCCCCCCATCAGTCTTTGGCCAGTTCTTTTACAACTACAGGATGCGAGTTAATCTACATTTGCCAAACTCAAGAAGTGTAACTTCTGTACCTGAGGTTTAACACACTCTTCATTGTGAGAGATGGAAAGGTCACATTCTCATATGAAAAGGATACATCATCTTGCCTTTCCTCAACTAGAAGATAGAAACATCTACTGAAAATTCCCTCTTCTATGCTTTCACTGGCAGTGTTACCATGTCCTAGGAACGGACTGTTGCAACTGCTACATATTTCTTGTGTTTTAATATAACTTCAGCGCCACACTAACCAGGTCTTTCAATTGTCTTGCTGATGACTTAGATTTCAACTTTTGTTACTCCTCCTCTCCCTGAATTTGCAGTTACAGCTTTACGACCCACCATCTTCCCCCTTCTTCCATTTGCTATGCGTCAGACACTTTAAAACATTTTTCCCTTCTAGTTGYCTTACACTGCCCCTAAATCAGGCTCCTGGTTTTTCAGTGATGGTGGCCCTTTTTTTGACTGTGATGTTTTGGGGAGCTCGTAAGAGGAGCTAAAACAGTTCCAAACCTCTTATGTGTTCTGCAATTTTACTTCCAGCTCCTTACCACTATGCCTCAAAATTATCTGCAATGCCATGAAACAGGCAATGTTAAACCATCCAGGGAATATCCTCTGGTTTCAGACTTGCAGATAAGAAGCGTGATCCAATCACAGTCACTTACACTGAAAATACCTGGTTTACAATCACTTCATTTTTACAAGTGTCTCCCCACTGGATGCCAGACTTTCTGATTTTTCATTCTGCCAGTGAGAATAGTCAGAAATGKCAAAAGTGTCTTAGCACCAGCAGCATGAGCACCACTCAGGCTGAAGTCTGCTAGGAGTACAGTGTCTTTTTCACCACTGAAATGACAGATGGCTGCTTGAGAACCCAGCCAACTTGTTTTCTAATGCCAGTGGGTGGGCTATAGCAGCCATTGACTAGTACTCCATCTTCTGCTCCCTCTGTTAGGACATTGATTTACCAGCATTCATGATAATTTCTTTTGAGGTCTTGATGACTCACTAACAGGAAGGGTAATTTCCGTATTGAGCACTGCTCCTCCTTCCCTTTTGCCCATTAASTCCTTTCTAAACAGAAAAAGGATGGGAGCCTCAGCAGCCAAAGTCACCTGGGCRTAATGTGTCTTGTGCACAGCATTGCTGCCTGCATGCTGCTCTACAGCCAGGAATTCAAGTATACATCAGCTAAGCCATTGTATTAAATGGAGATTTGAGCAACAGAATTTTCAAGAAGCCCAAAGGAACCCAATTCAATTATGTGGGGTATCTAAGTCACTCAGGCTCTCTTAAAAGTCTCCAGCTTATTGCATAGTGAAGGAGCACAGTATCTGCCCCAGGAGGGGTATGTGTAACAGAGAAGGAAAACCCCACTCCAACAGCAGAGCGGGCAGAAAGCCTGCACAGGTACGGTTGCTTCCCTCTCAATGCCAGCATCCTGTAAGCCCCTGATCCATGACAGGGATTCTTCCTGGTCCCACTGCACTGACCATGTTCTTTAGGGTACAGATCAACTCTCTCCTCTGTGAACCTCATTAATTTTGCAGTCTGGTTGAAGGTGGGAAGCCTGGATCTGTCTTGGAAGCCCTTCCTCCGTTCTGGTGGTGAAGTTTCCGTGCCACAAATGGGCTGGGCAGATTTACARAGGGACAAGGAGCATGTTGTAGCAGGTGTTCCCATAGAGAGCCTGTGCTTCCTCTGCACGTTACAGCCGGGTTTGCTCAGCACGCATACAGACACTGGAAGATCTGCTCAGCTCTCATGCAAAGACAAGGCTGATGGACAAGGGATGGGTTCCTTGGGCTCCCAGTGGAGAAACTCCATATCCAGTATCCTTCTAAAGGGATTCCCCATCCTATGTTATCTTGCACTTCTTTCGCTGGTTACCTTTGGTTTCATACCCTACAGTCAAATCTTTACACCTGTGACCAGAATGACCACGTATAGTCCCTTTGTGCAACAGAAACCTTGGCCCAACYCCTCCTAAGAGTCCCTGCAGCCTCTGAGGCAGGGAAGGATTTAGAGTCACACAGTAATCCAGGCTGGAAGAACCTCCTGCTTCAAAGCAGGGTCCACACTGAGATCAGATGAGGTTGCTCAGTGCTTTACCCAAACTGGGCTTGAGAACCTCCAAAAATGGAGATGGTATACCCTCCTTGGACAACAGGTCCCAATGCCTGACTGCCCTCGTGGGGGAAAAGTTTCTCCTTATATCCAGTCAGACCCTCTCTTATCTCAGTTGATGTCTGTTGTCTCTTGCCTGCCATGTGCAACTGTGAATTGACTTGTGTGTGTGTGTGGCTATAAGATTCAAAGTGAGATGGGGAATGGAGGAGGGATGGCAGGAACAGGACAGAAGACTCAGGGGATTGTGCAAAGTCTCCATAACGGCAAACCCTCCCCACAGTTAGTCCCCTTCAGCACCCTGTGCTTGCACTCAAAGTCTGCAGGCGTACTGGTATCATTGCACTGCTCTTATGGCAGGGAAAAAAAAAAGTCACACACAGAGGCACAGCCTTGATAAAGCCTGTCTCAGAGGGAAACCATGTTCTCATTCTACAAGCAACCTATTAAACATATCTGCTTCTTCATTTACTTCATGCATATTGACAAACGCATTTTCACAATTCCCTTTGAAGAGACGTCAATCTTTTTCTCCACATAAACACTAAGCACCATTTTAGAGCCTCTCCCACTGAGCATCATTTTCCTATAAACACATTAGCAGCTACGGATTGCAACGAAGCAGCAGAAGCTGACGATAYGAAGGAGCAACAGTGAAAGGATCCAAAGGGGGTTGCTACCTCTTCAGAGATGTCCCAGTGTTAGATTTTTCACTTTGACATTGCACTTTATAATCTTCTTCAAAGATTACTATACACATGTACACACTTATTTATAACTGCATCCATTAATCACTGCTAACTGCGGCATGSAGCTCACATCCCCAGCACTTACAGCTTTGTCTGTGCTACCCCGATGGCTGTGAAGCAGCAGGAAGCAGCCTTTCAGTTAAACAAGCGATGACTGTAATATGTAACATGACAAAGTGGTGGTAGACAGGCCATTTAAAGTCACATTTAACATTTTAGTTAGCCTTACCCCAGGTGGCAAATGCTCATTTACATTATTCATAGTAATGGCCAAATTTAAAGAGGAATGACAAAACTAGGAAGAAAAATASGCTTTGTCCTGTAACTGCAAAGACAGCTAAAAGTATTTTTTTTTCAGGGTGTCCATGTTTCTCCCCTCTTACATAATTGAYGGGGTACAGCTCCGGCGTGAGATAACGGCCATGGCCTGAGCTAACAGCAGGGAGCAGCTCAGAGCCAGGCCTTCCCGTACTTTTGAATTTCTCACTGATGCACCTCTAGCCTCTGAATATCTTTACAAGGATGTAAGGGCTCTGCTATCCAACAGGGGCAACCAGAAATGGTGGCTGCTGGTTCTTTAGGAAGCTCAGTCCATTTCCCAGTGACCTCTGCCTCCCGGCCCACCCCAGGCTTCATTAGTGTGCTGTGGTCACCACTCCCATCATGCYTGTGGCATAGCCCAGGAGATCGGGGGACACTGAACACGGTGCTTAGCACTGCTCTCTGCAACAGAGTCCCTGGTGGTAATGACCCATCCAACACAGCAAGCGGTGGTATTACCAGCAAGCGGTGGCAGAGTTGCAGAGGAGTGTCACCTGGGGAACACCACTGCTGGGGAATGGCTGGGCAGTGATGGGTGTACACCATCCAGGGGACCTCACAGCCCCATTGCCCTGTGCAGATTCACAGGCCCTCGGGAAGAGAGCCACCGCCTCTCACCAACATTCCTTTTGCAAAATTTGAATCCCRCAGGAAGTCTGAAATTATGGTTTTATAGAGAGGAGCTCAAGGGACTTGAGAAACCTTAGAAAACCAGCACATAGCCTGGTACTTCTGTTGCTGCCACCAGAACCTGTAATCTCTTTCTGTCAGCAGAAAGAGGATTTAAAACCTCATGTCCAGCCTGTTCTTACAAATCTCCATTGACTGAAGACTCCATTGCTTTCCTAAGCAATCTGTTTCAGTGCACAACTTCCCAGCTCGATGCTTTGTCCTAGCTCTCCCCTGCTCTAAGCCTAGGACATTTTATCCCTAGCACAGTCAATATGCAGGGCAGTTTATTTATCTTTCGYATGCAGATTCTTTACGTACATGAAGATTAGTGGCTTCCTTCAGTTTTACCTTGCCTGGATTTTCAAATCCCAAATCTACCCTCAGTTTATAGCATCTTTGCATTGCTGGTTCTATCCAAAATAATTTTCATGGTCACAGCCTAATCTGCAATGGAAAGAAATGTCCACTCCCAAACCATCATCTTGTCAAGTTCAGCAGTGGCAAACGGCATTTTGCCACTTCCTCCTGCTGAGCTGCAGAATTTTCAGAGTACTGAAAGAGGCTGACACATGTAGGTAATGGGAAATTACCCMAAAATTCAATTACTGCTGTGTGCCACAGCACTTTTTAGACCTGCTGGCTAAGCACCTTACCAGCAGTGAGGATGAAATAGGTCTGATGACATGATTCATTGACATTATACTGTGTTTTGGATCCAGAAATACATTCATCAAATGTCAGTTTATAAGGGTAATATTCATAAGCACAGACCATCTTCATGATGACTTCCCCTCTCTTAATTAGGTTCTTCTGTTTTGTCCTAGAAGTACTGAGTTGAGCCTTCTGTAATTAGTACGAAGCATAGTACATGTATGGGGTTTACTCTCCTAAAAATTACCTAAGCTACGCCATAAATTTTATTACAGTGGAACAGCAAACATCACACATTGCAATGTTTGAAAAAAAAAAGTTATTTTGGAAAAGAAGAACAAACAAGATCTAAGAGAACAATATTCTGTAGATTATGAAAATGTGTTTGACTGTACAAACCCAGCTGAAAGCTATCAAGCACTGCCAACATACCCAAACCAATTACCGATAAAGCTACTATGAAGTATGGATTAGTAAGAACTTGGAGAAACCACCTTGGCATGAAAGTTCTCCTCACTCTTTCTCTTTCAAAGCTTGCCAAGGAAATCAACCCATGGAGATGTAATTAAAGGCAACAGAAAAAAATCTTCTAGGAAAAAACCCAACCATCCAACCAAACAAGAAGCCAAATTTAAATCTGTTTTGTCAAACTTTTTACAAAGTCATTTTTCCCTCCTCTCTCCTCCAGGCTGGTCTCACAGATAAACAGTTGAAATTAATGTAGCAATATCAGCAGTTTTTCAGACTTTTTTTTCATTTCTGGTCCAAAAGACAAAAGGGTTCACAAGAGTTTCTGCACCAAAAGATACTCATTTGCTAATTTGCATCCTTGATAAAGAGCCTCTCTGTAACAATTTCATGCGTTTAAAAGCACAGAAAATATAATTTTGCATTAGCAAGTGACAATAGAGAGGACCTTAAAATCTCTGGATATTAGAAATCCAGATGTTCCTCTGGCCAGATATAAGTGTAGTGGTTGTTCTYGTAATATCTGCTAAGGATAGACACCAGTATTTTGGAGCATCTGAAAGATGCTTAAGACCCTGGGCTAATGTAACAGCCTTTCAACCTAGTAATATATGATTTACTAGCTGATAAATTCTTATGCGAATCGTAGTAGAGCAAAAGGAGGYGAGTAATCATAATGTTCTGGTGATCAGATTTGCTCTCTTTTTTACCTACAAATACAGACAGCTGTAGAAATACCTACAAATTTGTACAAGAATTTCAGGACTATTGCACTGTATAAGCTGCTGATCCTGAAAGACTTCCCTTCTGGGAGAATTGCAGTTGGACAGTCAAAATGGATTAATATATAATTCTTTAATCTTGATTTTCTACAAGAGGGGTGAGTAGAAGTTGCTGACAAACAACTACAGCTCCTCATGCCTTTTATCAAAACATGTATATTATGTATGTTAAATAGCAAAGGTGATACCCCACTGAAAGTGCATGGCTGAAGCTTTCCATTCAGTATCAGACAAGCCCTTTTTTCSTGTGTGAGTATCAGTACATCAGTGACTCATTCTGTGCAACCCACTATCTTGACTAGTGGGACCAAGTTATGTYCATTTCAAATGGTCCAAAACTGAGGCTCTTCCATTTACTGAGATGGATAAACTCAATTTATATTGTCATATTGCATTGATTTTGCCTTGAAATGTGGGAAGCAAATTTCCTCTTTCAGAAGACACAGGAAAAATAGGGTTTCTGGGTGGCTGGGGTTGCAACAAGTCATTCTGTGTGCAATACTTACCTGGAATATTGGACTAAACAGCTAGGAGATGATTAATAAGGGCAGGAGGGAAGAGAAAGGCAGGCAACAAAAGTGAAAATGTGGTTTCCATGCCAATAGGACAAGTTGAGAGTGAAAAAGGAGAAGGTGAAGCCAGAGGAAGAACAAATTTGGTACCTGTGATTTTTTTAACTGCTTCTGTTAGAGTATAAAGGCCTGATTGCCTAACCTCTCACATCCCTSAATAGCACAATAGTATTAAAAGACATGCTGCAAAATACAACAAATTACTTAAAACACTGCCAGCAATCAGGTCAATATATCACTTGGTCCTAGCTTCACAGCAATCCSCAACAACAGAAAACCTATGGACGCAGCACCCAGACTCATGGCCAGGYGTGCTCCTCTGCAGAAGGACGAGCACATTGCTGCATTCAGTACAGCTCAGGGACTCCCAGCGTCCATGCTCAGGAGCAGCTTTCCCATCCAAACTCACTCAGGTGCAACCTCCATAACAGCCTTTGCATGCACTGGTATCGGCAACGAGAAGAGAGGCTGGTTCACAGGGACCAGGGAAAGGACAGCTCAGAACCAGGCAGAGACTGGTTCTTTGTAATCAAGGGACACAGTCTTCCATATGACTGCTGGCAGTAAAGTACTGGCTGTAGGACTGCTGTCCTGTTTTACCTGATAACAGACTATATAAGTTTCCTCAGCAGGGACCATTAGAGCAAGCTTAGTGGGCTATTGAACATCAGTGTTAGATACCTCGCCTGCTGTGTGCCTAACGGATAGCAGTCAAAACCTGCTAATTATTACAAACATCTGTCTGTTGAATACTTTATACACAGCATGGTGCCTCTGGAACAGATGCAAATTCTGTCTAGAGCAGGCAAATGCAAATAAAGTGCTGGAGAGGATACCTACGGTGAACAAACGTACTGCTGCTTGGCTGCCTTCTCCTCCAGCAAAACAGCACACTTGCCTTGCTTTCACTCATGAAAGTTAGATCTTTGCTGTAGGAGAGCGAGGAGCATCACACAGAGGCAGCATGCATGGATATAACTGCAGGCATCACAAGGAGGTGGAAGAGTTAGAAGGCAAGTGACTTTTTCTTCTTTAACAAGTCCACATCCACCTACAGGTTTTTTCCTCCTGTTTGTTCACTAAGAAAACACAAAGGTGAAACTATATTGCTCCACATCAACCTGCAGGTTGGTGTCTGAGCCCATCTCAAATATTATTGGCAAAACTGCTGCCTTGATGAACACTCTAGTATATAAATTAAGGATTGGGAGATCAGATRTATTCTGGATAAGGCTAAGGATGCTCACTACAGGCAGCTTAGTTTAAATTGTGTCACTGTGATCTGGGAGGTCTCTTCAGGCATAGACTGTCATTCTTTTCTGCATTTACAGTCACAGAATCATTTCCAGAACTCTAAATGAATACTGATCCTTTAAAAAAGCAAGGGGAAAAATTACTTAATTTTATTTGCCTCCTTCTTACTGTAAACATTTCTTAACTGGAAATGTTTAAAGCTCTACAAACTAAATGCCCAAATGTCACAAGCAAAACTAAATGCAATTGCTTTGTTCTGGTTTTAATACAGTGAATAGTATTAATTGCCTGCTCACATTTCAAAACAGTTTTGTGATATATCAGCATTAGAGTCAAGTAGACATTTCCCAGTAAAGCACTTCTCCAGCTGAAAAATGTTTCAATGAGTATTATTTTTCCAAAGAAATAAATTTATTTTGACTTTGTGTTGTGATTTGGATTAGCTTTTTGATAAAATTTAGAGTTCTGATAAAATTAACTTTTTGAATTCAATGTCAGTATTTTTACTTAAGCTTACTTTTAATTTTTTAAATTTTTTTGTTAAAACAAAAAATTGTTAGAAATCAATAAAATCATTAAAATGTATTAACTGTGTGACCCCCTGCTCTTTTAGATTGTCACTGCATTAGAAGCCCCATGAAGACTGAAAGTAAAAATTGACATTTTGGCATTTTGCACAAAACAGATTCACATGTGGATGCAATCGAGGAGACAGCATTAGGTAGATAACATTAGCTAGAAGTGGTAGTGCTTTGGTCTTTCTTCAGCAAATACTTCAGACAGCTAATCAAATACTCAAATTTAAGCAAGTGCTTACATGCTTTGTTGAGGAGAGTGATTTGAGCACATTCTGAAGGTTAATCATGTACTTCACATGCTTTGCTGAACTTATTCATGTGGGTCTGATCCAAAGCCCTTGAAGTCAATAGGATTTTTTCCTCAGTGAATTTGTGTATCAGACTTTAGAAGCAGCAGCTAATTTTTCTCTTCAAAAATCCTTTTCTCTGTAAAGAATATTTTAAAACAGTCTAGTATGAACTATTAGTATAGTACAAAATATTAGCATAGCAGTTATGATTTTTAAAGAGAATACAATATCATTCCTTCATATTTTTCATGTTAGGCATCTGTTGGCTTTTTTTAATTAAAATTATCTGCACTCAGAATGTCCATAGAGGATAAGGAGCAATAGAGTCAAAATGATAAGTTTTGGAATGTAAATTTTAATTTAAAAAATCACTCTGTTCACAAAAACAGCAAAGTAATTATGTAACAAAATCTATCTGCTATTTAACCAGCCTGTTACGTGTTGGTTCCCTATAGGCCTCACAAACTACACAGAAATCATCACATGGCCCTTCCTCAAAGTAATGAATGGCTATTTCAGCAGGACACGCAGGTAGTCAAAGCAGAGATGACGAGTGGCTGCTTCTTGATGTTAATGGTGCTGATGTTAATGACAAGGTACTCTGCACAAGAAATATGGAGGAGTCAGGTTTCAATTTACAAGACCAGAAAGGTTAGTGTGCACCATTAATCTGTGATGGGGAGCCGGTGACACTAACAGCAGAAGCGCCATSTGGAGAAGAGTAATAGCACGTATTATGGAAATGTGAAAGTCATCTTCAGTCCGAAAAGGATTCTGACGGCAACATTTTATGATCCGTGTTCTTGATATCACATCACTACCTCTGACAGATRTAATAAATCCTCTTGGTTATTAAGTGAGCACAGGCGGTTAACCATAAGTAGCTGTCATTTACCCAGAAAACATATCCGGTCAACAGGTATTGCAGTGACATACCTATAGCCATGAGTGCTCCTCAAGCTATCATACCTGGTAAATTCTAGCGTAGAAAGAACACAGGAACCTTACCAGTACTATTTTATACACTTCAAGATACTACAGGAAAAGCCGTTTTAATGGACTTCTACCGTGTGGGAACCGCATAGCGTATATTCTTAGTCCACTAGTGATGATTGACTGGTATCTTTAATATTTTAGAAACTTTCACAAATACATCTGAGCAAGTTTGAGGAATGCTGCCAAGACTACATGATCAACGCAAGGACATATGAATGAGCTGCTAGAAGAACAGAGTTTCTGTGCAGACTTCTTCACCSTGCAGACGATGTAGTTTTCTCAGCCAGGAAAGTAAAAATGCCCAATTGCTTCCAGAACACGTTCAAGCAGGCACCTCAGCATGCTCAGCATTGGTTTGACTTCTGTGCTCCCAAAAGGCAGTTGTTGATCTAATTCTGCTCCCATTTAAGTCAACATGGAGAGCTTGGAAAATATCAGGTACAAGGAAGAAACCTCTTGGAATTTCAGGTAAGAAATTGACCTAATATGCAGAATAAAATACCTACAAGTGCAATAGTTACAGTGATACTGTAACACAACTTGCCAGGTTTATTCTCTGCAGTTGCACTGGGGATGGCAAAACTAAGAGAATTCCCTGCTGCAAAAAACAGAACTGAATACAGACACAAAGAACAAGGCAAGATTTTGTGGCTCAGGAATCCCAGAAGGCCAAGGTAATACCATAAGGATAATAAATTGAATAGATTTTAAATCCAAAAAAGGACCTATGTGATATCTAACCTGTCCTTCAACAGCACAAGTCATAAAAATTTATCTAGTGAGATTTTAACAGTAACAAATGAAATATTCCCGCATTTACACTTTGTACTGGTGACCACTCAGAAACTTCTGWCTTGATAGTGTCAAATGGATTTTACAGCAAGCAATCCTTGGTCCCTGGAAGGATACAAACAGGTACAGAAGAGAGGCAAGGCACTGTAGGTGTAACCCTGGTCACTTCTTCAGGGGACAAAAGTAGAAAGGTATAGGTGTCGAATGGTGCATTGAAAAAACCAAAAACACCCCTTCCCTACTCAACCCACTGTCAATCACTCCACTAACCATGAGAACAGAACAAATGCAGAACCTTACAGTACCAAACCTCTTTGAAATGCTTTTGASAGACACAGCCCAATTTCCTGTAGGAAAGATTAGAATCTTTTTACCTGTGCTTTTTTGGGTGCTCCTGAGCACACCTGCTTTCTACAGCTTTTTTCCCTACCCTCTCAGAATACCAAGAGCAAAATACTGTCATTGATCTTCCAACCCATCCACCACTACCTAATCCGAGTATTACCCAGCAGCAGCAGAGAGCAGTGTAAGCTCAAACCACCATTGTTTTGTCAAATTTCAAATTCTTTGAAATTTCTTAATAGCCATTTGATAGATATGAATGGATATTTAAAGTGCACTATGATAATGATTGTTGGACATGCAACCKAAATACTGCTGCAAAGACCTACATTTAATGAACGTTACCACAAATTTCCAGCCAGCTGCCCTAATGACTCATAAAGAATGCCTATGTCCTACTTGAATGAACTCTTATTTTACCTGAGCTTGAGAAGTCTAAACCAGCCATGTGRTAATATGTTTGAATGGTGTCACAGACCTGTCTGTACTAGAAGTTTTTAGAATATGCTTCTGATATTTTTTCCCTACATACACAAAATAAATGCACAGGAAAGAACAGAACTTCACAGAGACTAAAACAGCGTCTTGCTGTTTGCTTGTTTGCTCTCCACTACAACCAAAATTAACACAATACTAATGAACAATGTAGTAGTATCTCCTTCAAGACTGCATACTCCTCTCACACACAAAAAGAGATTTTTAAGACTATRTGCATCATACACCTGTTGACTTTTGCCAAAGCAGTTATCAAATCTCCTCTACAATGGGCACTGTGCACAGCTGTAAAATATGGCATTTGCAACACCTGTAATTTGCTTTTTATTGTGGCATTTCGAGTTGCATTTGATTTAGAACTGAAATACTGCCACGCGGAGATTAGAGCAGCAAATACTGTCAACTTACTATGAGTTGTAAATTATTGCTTTATGCTAGAGAAYAGAAGTTGTCCTTCATTAACTGCTTCCTTCCCTTCCTTTAAAACAATGGGTTTATTTTGTTCAGACACAGATATCATCATTTAATGAAATAAGGGCCACTCATAGATGAAAGGTGAAAAGGAAAAAGAAAGAAATGAAAAATACCATTCTTTAATACTTCATAACTTAGGTACATCTAAAAGCCCTAATGTGCAACTCTGATCTCTYGACCCCCTGCCTAGCCCATTCCCTCGCAGCGGAGGGATGTGAGGACGTGCTCTCAGCTGCCTCTGACATATCCAACACAGACCAGTTTGRGAGACTCTAAGGGAAAGGACAAGCGGACCACAGGTTTTATTATATGTTCCTATCTGAYTCTGCCTCGAAAGCAGATAAGCTGCAATCATAGCTACATTTCAGTGAACTTCTTGTGGTTGGAAGGAAAAATTACTTCAGCACCAGAAAATCCAGAATTCTTCCACAGATACTAATTCAAAACTGTCGCCTGCCCAGATGAATGCTTAGAAGAAATAAAATTAAGCTCTGAGCTTGCAGGTAATCACATTACACATTACCAGAAAGCTGTTGCTTGCTTGGATTTCATTCAGACACACCAGCTTCACTCTCATGATTTATGGAACTGCAGAAATATCCACAGATTTTTTTTCCTCTCTTAACCCTCTGGTTTAAATATAACACATTAAGCTGAGAAACTGGGAAGGCAATTTACTTTGCCAATATTAAACCAAAGAAAAAAAATCAATTTTTTTGTACCTTAGAAGAAAAAAGAAAATCGAACGGTTCTTCTGTCTTAAATGCTAACTGAAACCATCCCTTCCAGGTAGAAAGTATCAGTAAGATGAGACTAAGTTTCTCATCCGACTTTGGCAAAGCAGAATCACTGTCATTCAGAGAGATCCTGGCAGAAATCACAAAATGCAGAAGCACAAAGATATTATAGGAAAAGTCTAACAYGTCAGACTGTTTTATTCAATAAGTAAAGCCCTGCAAAGACAAGTAAATCTCTGCARAGACAAAAGTAGCCAGTTATGGGGAACAAAACTTAATTAACTTCTTAGGGAAGTTCCTCCTGCCTCACTCATAAGGGGTTTGCCTTACAAGGCRCCCTACCGCCATAAGAGTGGAGCAAAGGGTTACCAGAACAAATGCAAGTATTTCATCAGTGCTTACTGTAAACTACATAGGAGCACAAGACATCCCAGCATCAAGATACTTACTGAGTCACTACACAATCACAACTTGGAAAGGTTGTTCATTTATCAAAGAATCAAAAACTAGGACCATAAATTACCTCTTGCTTTTCATCTGCTAAGTGAAATTTAGCTGTGACTAGACACAACATTACATAACCATCAGATATGCCAAAGTGCCCTAAGGCCTTGGGTACATTATACATTTGCCGTTGCCATGGAAATAATTATTCCGATTTAAGAAGTGATAGGCAGCAACCTGTCACGGTGTCATTCTTGAACATCCCAAGGGAACCTTGGCAATGAACACTAGGCTGAAATGCCTCATTGTGATTCCTGTGAAATCTCTTTCTCCAGGAAGACTTTGCTGGTATTTTAAGGCCCCATCACAGAATTCTGATGCAATCGTGACTCCAGTGTTATGTTTTCTGGTGCTTTTTGTACTATCATTCTGTGCAGCTTACTGCGGTATTTACTGCTGACTGGAAAACAAAACTGGCATTATACACTTGATAAAACCTGTAATCCTTGGCCTGGAAGGTGCAGCCACAGAACAGACCTACTTAGAAGAGAGATGGTTGATCTCTGTTTTGAAGTGTAAAACACTGCKCAACAGTGACCATATAGTCAAGACTATATAGTTCAACAAAATTGTAAATGGAGTGACTGTGGTGGGATTCTTCTGTTTGTCATGTTTTCAGRTGCTCATTTTTCATAGTCCAGACTCTTACCTTTCTGCATTCAAATGCGAAATTGTGAACATATGGGCTTTGCCACAGTAAAAGAATGCAACTTCACCAACTCTCAAAGATTTGTCCAATTGCATAAGAAGTTTGCTTACTATAAAGACAGTACAAGTTGCATGCAAGCCCTATTTGTGAACACATGGTTGCCACTTCTTGAAAATCTTCTCTTATTTGTCTTTTTCATATTGTCATCTCCTGGATCCTTGACAGAATCACAAAGAGCTCCCCAGTTATTTCYGCCATAAAACATTTCACCTCATGCAAGGCTCACTACAGGAACCGCTGACCACACTACACAGAAAGTCAAAAAACTCCCATTCAGGAGCAACACCATTCATTGACATTCAGAATCTGTGCTACAGGGGCTATTCTTCCTGCCCAAGCATATGGCATTTTACATGTAAAAACTGCAGGCCTCATCAGCTGAAGAYACAAGCAAAATTTGTTCCTAGTAACGGCCTCATTTCTAACTCCTTGAAAAATTAGTAAAACACTACGAATGGTTATGCTTTTCAGCCCATTTGATTTCTCTTTCATGGGACTCTATTCATCAGTTCTGCTGATGCTATTGTAGCTGAAATCACATCAAGACTTTCCAGGAATTCATTAGATAATGCCAGGCCAGATTCTCAGCTAACAAAAAATCTGCCTTCATATTTCTGCTTCATTCTATTTTACAAAAGATTGCTTTRGTGATACAGGAAATGATAGACACAYGCACRAACCATTTTTCCAGGCTCAGAACACCAATATGAATATTATGCTATCTGACACCTGCAGCTTTCACTTCCCCGGAGAGGCAGAGGTACCCAGCAACTCACGGGACAAGCCTTTCATCTTGAGCTAAGCAGTTTTCTTTGTACCAGCAACTCTGCTTGGCCTTCCTTGAGCCAGCATCTTGTCTGTGATGGGAGGCCACATTCCATCACCTAAGCAACATTCTCTTCACAACCTTCAGGGTCTTTCAAAAAGAGGTTTGATGTTAAGGTTTCTAATTCAGTATTAAGCCAGTTGGCTAGTTCCTCTATCTTTATTCACTGGATATTTCTTGAAAGAAATCCTCAACTGCTGTAAAACCGTAGAACACCCTGGCTTCAATGGAACTTTGCCATTTTGTATCCATTGAAGATTTGACCTGTCTGGAAAGGATAAATTTTAAATCAACTTACGAAAAAAAAAAAAAAAAGAAATCACTGGTGAGGTATTTCTCCTGTTCTGCAACCTCATGCGCTCTGGAGGAAAAACCTTTAAGTACAGAATTATAGCACACCGTTAAAATATCTTATCTGTCCAGCAATTCAATAGCCTGTAAAATTACCAGGGCTTGTTCAGAAAGTAAACAGAAGAAAATACCAAAAGCACAATTCCACCTAGGTTTTCCCACTACTCCAGTACTTTCCAATTAACATCCAATCTGCTGTTTACATGCATGGAAGACAGAAGTTCATTTCATGCGCTTGACTCAAATAATAGCCTCAATGGCAGAGTACAATGGTATTCGATTCCAGTGCTTTCATTTTCAGTGGTTCATTGTCCCCTCTGCCAAGAACACAATTTGGCTCAGCCCACTTACTTGGGGAAAAAGAARAAACACCACCTGCTGGTGTGTTCTATAGCAAGCACTATTTTCTGTTGATATCAAGGATGTTTAAAGTCATGTTTAYTTTTTTATTTTTAATCATAATAAAAAATTGCCTACATTTTTCATTTAACTTTTCTTTGGTGTATGCATGGAATTTTGATTCACCTKTGCACTCTWGTGGCATCTTTCCAAAACACACAGGGTTTAAGGGCTTTGCACTCAGCTATTTATTTGCTGCAGAACCCCAGGGAAAGGACAATACAATATTGTTCCAACCTGGGAGCAAACAGGGAACTAAACAGTGAAGCAAAACATCACTATTTACCTTCTAATCCACTGCCCTTCCCACCCCGGGCAAGGAAAGATGTTTGCCTCAGCTCCTTAAGAGCACAGCCTGCCTTCCCCAGGACACTGTTCCAGCGGCTCTGACCTATGTGCTAGAGGAGGAAGAACCATGGATGTCTCCAGGTGATGCAGAACAGCCATCATGCGGAGACAGAAAGGATGCAAGACTACCATTTTTTTTCCCTTCTACTGTGAATAGGCTCACTGAAATCAATGAGGATAACCACAAACTGAGCTACCAGTTGAGTAAGAGCCAGAATCCAACTTTATTTATTTTATTTCATGTTTTGTAATCAAAGTGTCATTTTGATGATTGCTACCATGCACTGCAAGTCACTTATTTCAGCAGAGCATATTCTYTTTGCAAATAGCATGCTGCTCCTTTTTGTGTGATTTGGTACTTTCCCCTTTCTACACTGTGGCTTTTATTGTACGGTAACGGGTAGTTCAGACCAATGGGGCTATGGGACTTCTGGCCAGAATGTGGTTTTATGCACCATTTCTACAGCAAGCAACCGTGGTCTGCACTACTCTTCCCATACCAGCATTACMTTCCTTCCCCACAGTGTCAGACACCCCTTCCTGCTCCAAAGAGGATGTGTCACACTCTGGTCAGGGACTGGGAACCATAAAACTCGTAAGGGCAGTAAAAGAGAAAAGAGAGTCAAACATGCCTTAGAGATGCAGGTAGTAAACTCCCAGCAGGAGCATGAGAATCTGTATTGACAGATTCCAGGAGCAGCTTCCTCAGAAATGGTCATTCCTTTATAAGTAGAATAGGCMCCCTTTTCTTACCACAGCAACCTTTGAACTTAATTAAACCCCTCAATTATCAGCTCTTAAGAAAAYAGCAAATTCCTCATACAAGCTTCTGAGCTGAATTTGATTCCTAAACTAGAACAAGCACACAAGATATGCAACTATGTAATAGGTGCTCCAATCACTAACTAATGTCCAAAACTAGTACAATCTTTCCACCAGACTGCAGACTTTGAAGAAGGCTTTTACAATCTCTTAACTAGACGTTCAAAAAGATAACAGCACACTCCATTTTAACCCTTCAAAAAGTCAGTGCCCTAAGCTGCTACGCTCCCTAGCACAGCCCATTATTAAGGTGAGACCCAGTCCTCTGCAGACATACTGGGCACTGCTTGCAGTAAACTGTTTCTTTCAATGAGGTTAGCCAGCACTGGAAAGACCAARCCATAAAAAAAATTCAGCGTACCATCTGTACAGTATCACACAATTCCACATGGAGGCAAAAATTCATAAATAACTCTGGGGGGAAAAAAAGCATTACCTTGAAAAATTGGCAGCTCTACTGCAGTATCCTGGTCTTCTATGTCTTTTAGGCCATCATTGGACAACTATAAACTTGATTTTTGCTGACTACATATGATATGAATCTTAAAGTAAGAGAGTTTAAAACAGTAGTTAAGACTGGTGTTAGGAGGGGAATAAAATGTACTGCCTAAAAGTATAAAAGAATGAAGTACTTTTTTGACTGAGTAATTTATAATACTTAAGACCATTCTTGTCCTTTCTTCAGGGTGAAAAATATTACATGATTAAGAACATTTTGGAAAAGAAGAAAGTTTGTAAATTCTGACTATAAAACCCCTTTTGTGAGCCCCCTCATAAATAAACATAAGGTAAACATTTGATTTTATTTTTATTCATTTGTAATTATTTAATAATAAAACATAATGCAATTATTTTGCTTAAATCATTGACCCAGGCACTCCATGTTATAAGAGAAAGACTAAGTAAAAAACTCAACACTGGCAATAAAGTAATTGGATTCTTTCCTGAAAGAATAACATTTGTAGAGTATCTGTCTGAAGATTTCAATTTGTCATGCAAGTACAAGGATTGTTATATACGATACACTATATTTTTTAATCTCCGGTGTGCATACTGACGAGATAGTTTAAGAGTTGATATAAAATGTATTTTAATTCTATGAACTCTGTCAGCCTACTGACTTATTTATATGACGTCATTTACTTACTACATTTGAGTTTGACAATTCCAGATTTAGTATCACAAATAAACCTTCCTTTTTGATACAATACTAACTTCATGGCTTTGCTACCTAAGAACTCCAAATAGAATAAATGTGCTTCAGCTTTGGATTTGCAAAGCAGAAGGAGTTGTTACAGCCCCATGATATTCCACTTCTGGTTAGTTTACTGAAAAGCGTGCACACATTTTTTTTTTTTTTAAATCTCAGTTGATAAAAGCCTGGCACAGATCACAATTTGCACCACTTCCTGATCTTCAAGAAGATTTCTTTGTTCTGATTTTTCACACACCTAATATTTGTGAGACTCTGATGTGTGCTGGTATAGGTTGCAGTTGTTCAGCCAGTGCATCCAGGCGATTTGGACAAAGTTCCGGCCYTTGTGTTTGTTGGGCCAAATTAGCAAAAAAACACGCAATCTTAATCATTTCTTTAGTGACGATAGTCTGATGAAATGGAACTGGTATTCCCCTAACACATAACAGGTGAGAAAAAGGCCAATGAAAGGAGTCTAGCCCTGACTTTAAACTCTGATTGCAGTCTCCAACACAGCATGCATCTGGGAAAAAGAATACTCATAAACCATTACATTTAATACTCAGCCTAACATGGAATTGAAAATAATGCATTAACACTGGAATGTCAAGCTTGCTGCCTTGAAAAAAAAAGGGTATCTGCTGCTCCTGTACTAAAAACTGTTTCACTATTACGGACGAAGCAGCTCAGTACTTCCAGCATTGTTGCAGGTTTAAAAAAAACCTCAGACACTCATCGTCTAGCAGGGCTTAATTGGTACCAGCAAACAGATACACAATTTGTAAATTTGGGCTCCAATTCAAAGAAAGAGAGCATAGACATGCTAGATTTAAACATATTTTTAAGTGCAATTCTGAAGTGCCTTTACTTTCATATAACAGTAGGAATAAGGAAGGACATCCCACCAATCTTAACTCTAAATGAGTCTACTAAATGCAAGCATATATATATCACCAACGTGTTGCTCGACCAGATTTTGTGAATTATCACAAAAGAGGAAAAGGAGGTCTATAAGGGCTCACAAAACACTGAAAATAATATAATTTAATCCCATGAGCAGCAAAGATGATTTCCCAAATGCAGCCCTAAACACAGAGCAGGTTCAAAAAAAACAAAAATCAAAGTTAAACAAGGTAATTATTAACCACATTTCTAGCTCAACTTCCTGACACTACTGGCCTCCAATGGTTATTTTATACAGTCTGTATCGTCGTCTTCCTCTTTTCTGGTGAGAAGGCACATATAACTAACCAACAATAGAGACAATTTTGTATGACCTTTTCAGACTAAGTCCATCATTCAAAGAACCTACAATCACTCACCAATGGAATTCAGAAATAATAAAATAATACCTCTTGCACAGGGCTACCACTCTGCATAATTCTGAATAATTTGACTTTAAGCATTATGTAAATCTTGTAATAGCCGTTATCCATTTGGTTCATTTATCCATCTAATCTGTTTATTTTTAAGGTGTGTTTTCACTGTGGAGCTAATTACGCCTGGGCTCTGAGAACTTGGATTAGTTTAGCWGATGCATGTACAGCCACACAGAAAAGCTAGATGAGAGGACCAGTGCTAGAACAAGCAGCCTATAGCCTAACTRCAAAAAGGCATGAAAGGAGTAACCAAAGCCTAGTGTACACCTGCAGCCTTATCGGCTGTATTGGACTTAAAGATCAAAATCATTTAAGAAAGTGTTGCAGAATTTGTGCATAGACAGGAACAACAACCACTAAAGAGCTGAAATTAATTTTGCAGAGAGAACACATGGTTCATAAATATGAAAGCTGTATCACATGTAGTTGCATTTGTTGGGTAATAATTAGAACACAATTAAATAGGGTGCCAAAGGAATCTCAGTCATTTTATTTACGATAGAAACTTGGAGGATTTTTTTCCCCAGCTCTATAAGAGACATTACGGCTATTTATCATCCTGGTAGCAATACAGTAGTTTTCTACAGGGACATATGGAACTAAACTAAGCTTGTGTTTTCTAGGTATGACTTTCAAAAATGAATCTATTCAGATTTGCTTTCATTTCTATAAAAAATTTTCAGCCATCAAATCCATCACTGCTTTCCTGAATGAGCTAAAAAACTAAATTCACTCGGGAGTGGAAAGTAGTATTTAATTCAAAAGAAGCACCAGTATGTAACAGTACCAAGATCYGAAAAGAGCATAAGTACACGAACCTTTCCCTAAATGCAGTCACATTTTTACAGCCTGAATTTCTATTAGGTTTTCTTTCTTCTTCCATTTTACTTTTGAAACCAGGCTCTGAATTAGCTCTTTCATTTATCTTTTCTGTTCAAAACAAAGAGATCGAATTTATGTCATAGATTTCTTTTGTAAACACTTCTCTGGTCTCAGSTTTAGAACATACAGCTCAGTGTATTTACTGGAGTGACGTGAATAAGACYTAATATATGCATGGAGCCTATACTTTCAAACCCAAACATTTGGAGGGGTCTGCTACAAAACTGTTCTAAATTAATAGAGGTATTTTCTCTGCAACAGGGGTTTGGCCTAAAGAACAGACATAAATCAATCAAGTCCAATCCAGAAATGGTGACTAGCCGATAACGTGCAGGAATTTTCGTGAATCAGAAACCGACCTTATGTATTATCACTGCTCTTAATCTACCTTTCATTTATTTTTCTCTTCTTTAGTTTCTCTGTTACCATTTCAAAATCAAGAATCCATTTTTGGYATAACATATCTTTAAAATCTTAGAATTCAATTAAAACTCTTAGAACTCAAATSAATTCAGATCTGCATGTAATAGCGGAAGGTTGATGCAGTAAGTGATATCCRTATCAGCACCAGCTCTGCTGCTCAGCTGCTGTGAAGAAAAGCTTTGCCCCATTTTCTAACACTAYGGGGGCTGAAAGAGCGCATTGTTTCACATTTAAGTACGTAGGACATGACAACCAGTCCAAAGTAGTTAAGTTCACACTTCAAAAATTCCCTCACAGAGCTCTCACTACATTTCTTAAGTTATCCTTACTGGTTTTCCCAGTAGTATGCAGCTTAAAGAAAAAATTGTTTTCAAGTCTGGAAGGCTGTAGGCTGGATGCTTGTTTCCTCAAGCAGATGCATCAAGATCTTACCATCTAAGCAGTCCATGAAACTTCTACATTTAAATGCACAGTTTTGTTAAAATACATGCCATCAACATGACACTGATCAAAATAATATGCCATTATGTTGCATTTCTTTCTACAGTGATTTAATCCTTTGATGGCTATCAATTTTTAATCTGCCAATGGTTACACTGTAATCAAGTAGAATGAAGCTGAAAGACATGTCAAAAGAAAGGAAACATTATAAACAAAGAACAAATGTGGATGTGCCTTTAGGGCCAGAGATCTATCTCTGTGGTACTACTTACAGTTGGGAAGGGAGTACTGAACTAAAGACAGAAAGGTTATTTGTTAAACAAGATTATGATTTTCAGCTTCTGCATCAAGATGCCTAATTACAGGGGTCTTTAGCATAAACATTTCTAAAAGTTCAGAGTTATTAGGAACAAATAAAAAACCATGAAAATCTGATACTTTTTTTGCATCCCACAGACTTGMAAAACACACCACTGATTTTAGAAAGTTAAGTACATACATACATTTCTTCCAAATCACTATTTTTAAGCCAAGCCTTTTCAGGCCATTATATAAATCCTTGAAACCAGAGGTTTATAATGAAAAYACCATCAGACTCTTAACTAAAGCACTGTAATTGGTGCAGCAACAAGGAAGAAATTTTATCTGCTCTATATTCCTCTCAGAATGAAATAACCATCTCTCAGCAAATCCATGTAGAAAAGGTTGTAAAAATAACTTCTGTGAAAAAGATTCAAAAGGGCGGAATGAAGAATTAAAGATAAAATGAAGAGATTCCTGTAGGAAAGATAATAGTTTCTGTGGGAAAGATCAAAGTGCTGAAGGGCTTACCTCTATCTGCGCARTAGGGTGTATCACTTGTGCTTCTTGCTCTTGGATCCAACAACAGCACCACAGTGAGCGGTTTTATTCTGGATCATCTGTGAATGAATCAAAAGCAAAGATGCTTTGAAGGAGCTGTGCAGGTTAAAAGATGCTGTACAGGTTATACAAAGCAATGGAATAAGGGACATGTGAAGTGCTGGGCCCTGGTTTTCACTGCCTTCCCTCCGAAGTATCTCTGAGGGAAGGTTCAGTGAGGTCTCCCTGCTGTATATTTCTAGAGATGCAGGTGGCCAGGGAAGGTTGAGATCCCTGCTCTAATATGTAGGATACAGTCACACCCTTTGGCTGACCTAATCTCCTGAAGGACACTATGCTCCTCTCATCCTGCAATCCACATTTCACGGGACTTCAGGTGAGCAAAGCCAACATGCTAATCAGGCAGCCAAAAAGGGAGTGAATAGCTTCTGCAGGACCAGCGAGGTGAGTCATTCCACRGTGCAGTCAAAGCAGCAGCAGAACTTGTTTGAGCTTGTGGCTATGAACACACAAGGGAGAAGGAAGGACTGGGACTGCCAGTGGCACAAGCCACTGCATCAAGCTTTGCTGTAGCACCTAAATGCACCAAGAAGGACTTGCAGAAGCTGTGAACTGGTGACCAATCAGATAACATACATACATTGTAGAAAGAAACGCAGATTTGCTCCCTAGTGCAAAACCACTAACTGAGCTTTGACAGGGACTGTGGCAATGAGATGCATCATCTACAAGTTAGGCCTGCTGTTATGGCAGCAGGAACCTAGAATTAACACGGGGTTGATTTGTAGACCCAGTCCTGATATTACAGAGAAATCTTGGGACCTGGAAAAACTGCCTGTCAAAGATGGGCAAAATTAGGCTGAACTGTAGAATCAAGCAAAAAAAGGGGGCAGCCGTGCCTTCCAAAATGAWCCAGAAAAGCCATCAGATTCCCTGAAAACATGGGCAGCCCCTCCATGCAGTCTCCATTTCATTTTGCCAGCAGCAGAGATTACTAAACAGCGCTGGGTTAGTTATGGTTGGAACCGGTTGGAGGGAATGAGCAAGCAGGGGAAGTAGAAGCCTGAAAAATTTCTGGTAGGAAGTCAAGAGCCAGGCAAACATGGGTATAAATCACAGGCAGAACCACAATCTTGGACAGGCACAACAAGGTCTCAGATGGGCCTGCTGGTACGTTGTCATTGCTGGTACCCAGAAGCTTCCCTTAGACTAGTTTTCAGTTGCAACTGGCTAACATCAAAGTTGTATTGCAAAYTCTTTACTGCTTTCAATATTAACATATTAATGGTCTACTGCAGAGTTTGTGGGCCTTTCTCCAGGCTGYGGGTGACATAGCTTGTTTCTTTATTAAAGAAGCTGTAAAAACTGTTTGGAGATGTAAATGAGGTAAAGCAGTCTCCCTGCCCAGTTTGTCACTAGCATGCTTTCCTCTCCTCTGCGCTGGTATTTATTTTAGCAACATTGTTCAGCTCACTACCAGATTTTGCAATCTAATGCTGAGACAGCTGAAAAGGTCAATTAGAAGAACATATCCTAACACCAAATTCCATTCCATAAAATCACTCATWCATAAAACAGTATGAAAGAGGATGATCATTATAATAAATTGTGCATTCAGCTAATTGTAAATTCCCAGTTGTCAGCTAGATTTGTGGCTTTGCCAAAAGATTTGTGTAGGAAGAGCTGTAGAGGTGCCAGAAGGCAACGTACTGCTTGGAGCACAAATTCCTTCTTGCCCTTCCTGTTTGGCAGAAAAGTGCTTGTTTGCCATGGCATACAGYTCAAAAACCCCTGCTAGATGAAATCTCTGCTCTGCTGCAGCACATAGTYCTATATCACCCATCTCTAACTGGTGAGACTATCCAGATCAGTTGAGTCATTGCAATATCAATTTGAGGACATCTGATTCTCTAGTAGTTTTGAGACAGAATGTTCTTTCAAGTAGTGTAACCACCTACTTGTAGCTCCCATTTTAGACATTTTCTTTTTTAAGCACTTATTAAATCCCAGCATCCAAAACTCTTCCAAAGACTTGTGGATGTAAGCTAAAACCAAAGCTGGCAATCCTTCAGACTGTTGTACCTGGTGCTTCCTGATAACTAGCCTGAGTTCAACTGTATTTGTATTCAAAAAATAACACCAACACGAGAAGGATAGAGTGTAACACAATTCAAAAGGACCTGGAGATAGAAGAAAAGAGAGTGATCAGGAAGAACTGGGAATTTCAGAGTAATGTGARAGACTGCCCAAGTCAACTGTGAGGGTCAGTACAAGGTGTACAAGTCAAAGACCCCTCCAGTCTGGAAAGCAGCTCTTGTTAAGTCAGAGCTTCAACAAGCAGAGRCAATTTTTTTTTTCCCCTAGATCGATACTTAACTTCTGCACCCAAGGAGAATAAATACATAGCAGAGATGCACACTTTGAAGGGGATATAATCAAGCAGCCCAAGCCACGCCACTGTCATCRCTGTAAGAAAGGTGAGGGATCAGGCCTCAAGGGGAGCCCTGTCGTGTGAAGCGGCCTTTGTGGGAGKAGGTCTGGTAGATCCACGGGGAAAYAGACCCATTAGACAGAAGTTAGAATAGATTCTCTACATAAAAAATGGTCTCAAAGTTACACAGGCATTCATTTAATTGTGGTGGGGGTGTTTTGGKTTTTTTTAAGATAAAATTGATGGATTGTCTTTCTTCCCAAGATAAATTGTTTGGGATATGAATTTCATTGATTAAGTTAATTAAAAGTTCATATAATCAGAGAAGGTAATTCTGGCTGCATTTGCAATTTATAAGTAGTTGGTAATTTGTTAAACTATGRAAATTGCTTAAAATGCTTCCTTACATTTCCTTACATTTTATTCTCCAAGAAACTAGTTATGTATTGAAATTACAAGAAGAATGGTACAGTTAAAATAATTTATTATACTGCCCTATGAAATATGTCCAAGAAGGTTATAAATGTCACTCACCCATACAGAATCTAATCCTGCACACATCTTAAATGTGTAACAGGTCCAATCCATGTCAACAGATCAGYTTCCAATAAAGAGAAACTTGTGGGCAAGTGCTTGTAGGAATGGAGCAAAAGCTTCCTAGGCAAAAAAMCCCTTTAAGCTACAGCTGGAATGTATACAATTTATCCCTATTTCCAGGGCAAACTAAAGTACAGGTTTGTTGTCACTTTTCTGAACTTCAGCTGAAGAACAGACAGCAACCCCTGCTCACGTACTTATTTCTATTGCTTATTGTCTGCAGTTACATTTCCGACTTCCTTTACACCAGCCAGATATTCCTTTTTTAWCCCAAAAATTGCAGACTACAGGCCTCCTCTGCACTCATCTAGTCTAGGGAGGAGAGGACAATAAAGCAGGTGAGAGAATCACACATCAGGTTGTGTATGCCTGTCCTGCAGTTTTATTTTTCAGCAAAGACATTGCTCTCTCTGAGCTGGGTTAAGTCCTGCCTTTGCCCCAGCAATGGAGAGGGTTTTCTTTTCCCTCTCTGTGCCTTCTCTCCTTTAGCAGGAGGCTGAAGAACTGTGACAGTCAGCCTTTGTTGTCTGGGCCACCTGTAGCTTCTTTTATGGCCCAGACCCTGAAGGATCTAGCACAAAGTTTTAACGGCTGCACATGGCACAGTGGTAAATATTTTCTCCACTTTACCTGGCCAAGTGCTGAAATAAAGATGGTCAGAAAAATCATTTTGTCAAGAAAAATCTCAGAAAAATTGGAAGTCTGTTTTCATCCCATGTTTACTGTGGAATCCTTACAGATGTTAAAGCTTAAAAATCTCAGGAACCTTTTTCTTTACCAGCATTTTCACAGAATCTTAAGGATTTTTGTACTTTGAAAGACTTAGGGTGTATTTGACAGCTGTCCAACTTAGTAACTAAGGTTATTAGACTATGCAGAAAAAACATAAACACAGCTAWTTTTTTTTGGCACAGCCAGAGTTTACTGTGATTATGATTCATCATTTACAGAGTTTGGGGGAAAATAAAGGATGATGTCCATTCAGGCAGAATCAACAGTTAACCTGACACTAAAGTTGCTGAATGTATTAACAGGAACTGACTCAGAGTCAGCAGGAACAATTTTTCTTCCCCAAAGACTTCCTCACGGTGCAACTTGAATAGCCATATACACACCAATTCAGGTGTGAATTCTATAGTTCCCAGCTATTAACTTGCCTTCCTCCATACACACGCACTCCAAGGAGCAGAAAAGAAAGGAATATTGCTGCAGCAAACTTCAGGGAAAAAAAAGAAATGACACCTTTGACACATTTAAAGAGCRTTATGGATGAAAGAATGCATGTGTATACATACAAGGGGAAGGGAAAGAGGTCTAATGAGTAAGTGGTAAGCTCATCACTGCTAAGCTACAGAAGTTTTAGTTTGTTTGTTTGTTTTGTTACAGAAGGATTACTTAGTACAGAGTACATGCATAGGACTATTCAAGTACACCACTACTTCCCTGGGGGGCTCCTTTTTACTTAGAACAAACTACATGAATCTTTAGCTTTGCACAACACTTGTAGTAGTAAACTTTTTTCACCTTATTGGCATAGGGYTCCAATTTCAGAACTACTGGATGTAGCTGCCTCCCTCTCTCTCTCTCCAGATAATGATATTTTTTACACACCAGCTCTCAAAACAGCTGCACAGCTCTCAAGAAGCAAAACACTTCATAGACAGGGCTTGATCTTTAGCATTGATGAGGAAATAAAACATGATATCAAACAGAGTAATATATTGACACAGTATAGAAAAACAACATTGCCCTTTATGGCCTACAACATCAATACAGGCGCAAACTGAAAGAGTTCTCTTGCAGCTCCAGCAAGAGACCCCAGGTGTGAGGCTGGATGATGTCTAACTCCTGTTCTCTTTCATTTACAACTACCTGCTTGCAGCTCACTTGCTTGATCCTTGCAGATCAGACAAAACCCCGTATCTGTTTGTACAAGTACAGACGAGYTTTTCTGAGCATACATTTTCTGCATGCAGATAGCTCTTGGCATGCTCATATTTTGCATGCATAATTTGAATCTTCTTTCTTAGCGTTTTGTGCACTCAAAAGTCAGATCATAGAGCAAGGACAGAAAGTGAGCCTACCACTGATTGCCCCAAGGCACAGGGAACAATTAGTCCTCCCACTGGTCAGGGTCAGTGTTTGCCCYTAATGAGCCTTGGGCTTTTAACAAATCACTCCCTTCCCTACTACTGTTTCCCCATCACAGAGGCCAGTTGTGAGTCCTCCATCACCCACCTCTTCACCGGCTCCCACCCACTTCAAACCAAAACTGCCTACCACAGTYAGAGTGGGAAATCCCTTTTCTTTGAGTCCCTCTACGTTAAACAAGCTCAGCTCTTCTTTCTCCTGATTTGAGTATAGATTTTTATAGCCATGCTTCATGAGACAGCCAGACCTTTCAGGAGTTTCGCTGCCAGATTAATTGTGTACCTGATAGCTCTTTCCTGTGAGATAACAAGGGGAGGTCTGACCCTCGGCAGAGCCCTTAAAGCAGGCTTCCATTTTGAAGAAAGGCTATAGGAGAGCGGAGATGGTCCACACTTACTGCTGCTAACTTCCCAGATCAAGTGTGGACAGAGGCATTACAGCTTCATCACCAGAAYGGAAAAGGTCTTTGCTGCAGCTGAGCAAGGAGATTGGGTTTCCTTGTATGTAGCAAAATCATCATGGATAAATGGGTGAAGATTAAAATAAGCATTCAGTGCAGCCCAACAGTTTTTAGTGAGTTTGACTGGAATAAGTTACTCACAGGAGGCAATTTCAAACATGTTTATATATGTTTAAATAAAAATTAATAGAAAGCAGAGTAAAATACATAAAAAGCAGAGTGCATCAGAATTTCCAGTTCATTGAAGTTTATCTTTGAGTAAGAGCTTGCTCCTCAGCGTCCTAGAGTACAAAAACTCCTTTAACAACAGGGKTTTTTTCCTGTTTCTCGTAACTGCTGTCCTTAAATATTTGTGGGTCTAGAAATTCTCCATCTCTTCAGAGGATGTATCAGTTCAGCTTCCACACTTTYTCCTCTCTGTTTATGTGTCAGAATATTAAAGCCATTTACGACTTTCCAATAGAAAGTCACACACATGAGGAAACAAGAGAAAATTTAGTTGAAAGGGCATCATATCCTGCCTCCTGTGCTCCAACAGAAGCTCAGCCATCTTACACCATCCCTAAACAATGTGCCTAACCTGTCCTTAGTAATAGCTGCTGATTTTGAGTCCACATTATATACCACTGCTTAAACATATTTATGATTAAAAACTGCTTTTTCTTCCAATTTCTTTGACTTCTTTCTACATCCAATGAACACTGAAAACAATTTATTCTGTTTTTTTAAACCACCTTATTCATGTGTCTGTTAGGTTTCCCCTTAGTCTTTAAACAAGCCAAGTTCATTTATTCTATTCTCACAGATCCTATCTTCTCATTTAGATTTAGAAAGTACTTTCATTCATAAATCCAATTAACCCTCTAYCAAGTACCTTTAAAACCAGCAACACATCAGTAGTTCAGAACAGCAAAAAGTTTGAGAGTTCAGATAATTACATTTACTTCCAAAACACCAGGGTAACATGACAGCACAAACTGCAATATATACATTGTGCACGTATTAGAGGACATTGGGACATACAGACCACAGGCTAGTGAGCAGGAAAACTTCCCTGCGCTATCCTTCCCTAAGCTTCTGGAATTAAAGTGTTTATATTTCCATACCAGATCTCTGTTGCTCCAGGATTCAGGCCTGCTCACATCATTCCAGTCTACAGAAAACTCAGCCTCAAACTATTTAGTGCTCTGCTTCTGGTACTGAAGCAGAAGCCCTGCAGATCAGTTTACTCTTCTATTCTCGGTAAATCGTAACCTGGAAATGACTAGCCATTTCTTYTGAGCGCCAAGAAAACAGCTTCAGCACAAAAATTGCTCAATTCACACTGTCAAACTGAATTTGAAAGCAGGCTGCCCTGCTGCTGCCTGTTCAGTTTCTAGGAGGCTACATTGTTTGCACATTTTATTTTTTGTGGCACTTGGCCTTCCTTGTCTTTTCCTATTTCTTCTCCTTGTAACTGAGTCCACCCCAAGAAAATCCATTGAGACATGCTAACAGAATGAATCCCTTTATATAGCCACAACTTTAATAACAACAGAGCATCTCATGAAAAAGGTAAACAGTTATTTCTATGTCTTAACCCTCCACTTCAATTTGTGGAAAAGCCATGAATCCACCTATACACCTGTAGGTGTATAGGACCTATACACCTAGGTGTATAGGACTTGGTCCTTTATAAAATCTTGCTCTAGAATATGCTGAAAATTGATTCCCTGGATGAATAGGAAGTGGCTGCCAGAAAATATTTTATTTAATAAATCAGATGGTTAACAGCAGGAAATTCATTGAAAAACAATTTTAAAAAAATTCTTCTCCGGTCAGAGCAACACAAATCTAATAAAAAATCTACAGTTACACCAACTTACCTACAATAAAAAATTACTGTTTTCATCCAGCATGATGTAGTAGTGATAACTATTGTCTTTTCTATAGCGATGACTGAAGTTAATGTTTGTACTTTTGACTCCCAGCTCACCTTCTGTCATATCAAACAGGTAAACTCTTTGGGAACTTCCCTTCCCCAACTATATGAAACTAGAAATAAACAGTCTAAGAAAAGGTTGAGTTGACAGCATGACTCTTGGCAACACTAAAACCATGGAGTGAAAAGCAGACATCTCTTTTCAAAGCAGGAGGCAAAGATTGCCAGACGGAAGCCAAATAGTTGGCATGAACATCAATGGTATTTCTGCTGGTTTTAGAGTGCCTTTTTCTGAACCTAGTGAGAACAGGTCTTGCCTCAAGCAAGCATACAGTCACACCTCTAGTTTTGCTGTGACTGCTTATAATAACAGTAGTTCTCCTGTAGTTATTTAAGGGGAGAACACTGTAATTATTACAGACAGCATTAGTACTGGACCTTCGAAATGACTGATGTGTAAACGCAGCTCAGAGAACTACGAGCAACTACAGCGGTGGCCATCAACATCTCCAAAGGGAAGAGTACTTGGGGGCAAAGGTGGTGTGGTAAAAGGAAAGGTCCAGATGAAGAACAATCTAAGGCTACATGGTGTGAATGGAACTGTCAGAGCTGTCATGCTGTGCATGACTCATTCAAGACTTTGAATTTTAACTAAAAAAATGGATAAAATAAACCAAGTTCTTGAAACCTTCTGGAAAATCACGTCCATAACATTTTCAGACACCTGTTTTGGCTACTGAAGTCCTGAAAGAGGGAGGACTGCACAGCACTTACAGCATTAATACATGACATGAATAACATAACGACCATCAAATGTACATCAGAGAGATTTATGGAAATGGAATACTTAAGACAAAGATATTTGGTTTAGAAAATGCAAGATTGTTTGGAACAGAGGAATATTTTCTTGAAGTAGATTGCATTAGCTATTTCAGTTAACTTACAAACAACATTGGTATCCAGCAAGGACTCCCAGTGAATCCAGTGGATGTTGGGCAAGTTTTGCATTTCAGAAAGGTCACGCTGACATCTAGTGCTACACATACAGGGCAGTCAGGAAAATTCACCATATCAAATTTAAGAAAGTATCCAAGATGTAGAAGAACTGAGTGTATAGCTCCTGAAGCCTCCAGAGTARGGAACTGCATAGTTTCCATAGAAAATAAAACTTCTGCAGCAGTAGTTTAAACAAGCAAAGAAAGATTAAGAAGAAAGATCTCATCTTACAATACTGGCATCCACCTCCTCATTTTGGAATCTCTGAGATAGCCAGTACTACGTTTTCTTCAGTATTTAATGTAAGATGCTATTTCCAGTCTAGCTTCTTTATAAAATGCCAGTGTACCTTTGGCACAGTCCTGGGGGAAGACAGACCCAAGTCTGTTTTCAAAGACCCCACTCCAAGCCATGAATGCATCAGGGTTATACTCATATACAAGAAATCAAACTGGCTATGCCAGSCAGCCATGAAAAAACAGATCCTCAAGGTGGTCTGAAGACATCAGAGATAGAGAACAGGCTCATTATTAGGATAACACAAAAATGGTTTCATATCATCCTGTTTTCTGCATTCCTGCTGGCTGAAAGATCCACTGTGCCTTTTAGAAGTGCCTTACATAATCCAACCCATAATTCTCTGGATAATTTATTAACAGAGTCCTGAGGATATAGCCTGACAGGTTAGTACAAAAGAAACTGTACTGAATCCTCCCCAAGCTGGCTATCTTAGCCATCACTGTAAGCAGAGTAAAATTTAATAAACCATTTGCTTTTCTAGATGGAAGAAGTACCACCTTATTCCTACATTGCTTTTAATGCTGAAAACAGTCATCTGCTCTAGTTGATGAAAGCAGAGAAATTGGCAATTTCGGGGCCTTGGCAGAAATACTCTGAAGTGTTTCTGTCAAAACTCGTTAGTGTTAGCATAGAATCCATATGAATGGCCTTTGCGGCAAAGATTAATTGGTGTGGTTTCTTTGGGAAGATGGCACTGTGCAAAGTGTGTTCAAAAAATTCCCTGATGGATTTAAACATAGGTGCCTAGTAACCCAAAGTAGCAAGGCAAACCACATAAAAGAGAAGGGAAGCCCAGAAAACTCAGTTTTGGATAAATAAAGCAGGGCCCAAAAGGAGAAAGAAATGCAATGCACAAAGTCACACCTCTGCTACAGCTGTTTCCCTGTGACTGAACACTCTCAGGTGTGCTTCGCCCTACTATCAACTTAATTCCTCAGCTGGGAAGTCTGCTGGCCAAATCCTACATACTGACAGATCTCTTCTTTGAGCGGAGGGAGTTAACTCTAAGCCTCAAAGAGTTAGGTTCATCCATAAGCCGCCTTTAAAATTTCTGTTGTTCGCACAAAGGGATTTTTATCCCCCTTAGACACTTGTGACCACAGTCACAGAATCCCACTTCTGTCTTAAGTCATCCCTTGCACAGGGCACCGGAGCAGGACAGAGACAGAGCTCTGCGCAGCTCTGACAAGTACTGCTAAAACATCTTAAGTAAGCCACTGGAGTGTCAGTGTCATGTCTCTGTACAATGATGGGATAATCATCTTCTCCGTTAAGGGTTTTAAGAGCTTATGGAAAGTGATGTGTAAGAGCTTGGTATCTCCAACATTTGTGCACAATTAAGAACTAAAACTGGTGAAGAGCAGAACTGCACAGAACTCTTCCCATCAAGAGGCTCTCTTCAGCTACACTTTTCACGATAGAAAAAAAAGAAAAAAGAAAAAAAAACACAACTAAAAGCACCTCCCATGAGCATCAGTGCAGAGGTAACTACTGACATTACAGATGAGGTCCCAAAATAACACAAACCCAAGTTAGTAAATTCTAAAGCCACATACAATATCGAAACAGATTTTCCCTTCTGGTATGTTATTCATTAGTGCTGTAATCCTTCTGAGGAGCATGACTGATTCTTGGAAGTACACCTAATATTACCTTCCTTAAGATGTTATTGGAGGTATAGTTACTGAGCAGGATTGGGGCTGCCTTAGGATCAATTCCTGAAAGCACACCTATTATTATAACAGCCTCTCAATGCCTGGCTACTAACAGGCTGGATGTTCTCATGGGAAAGCATGTTGATTAATTATCTTAGAAAAGGTAATGCAATGGAAATTTGATTTCACTCTCCCCCACCCTCAGACTGGAACTGGAAATAAGAATTTTCTAAAATGACCCTGCAGTGTGCCATTCTTGAATCTCCATCCACGCCCCAATTCCATCCATACTTTAGATTACACTTTTTTCTTTTCTAAGATGGCTGAAAAAAATKATGTTAAGAAAATATGACAGACAGTGAAACTGTTTCCACTGCAAACAGTAATACAACACCTTCCTATTATTTCAATTTGTAGCTTGTTAGGTTGTTACTGTCTTTAGGGATATATTCCAACATAATGTTCTTCGTCTCCCAAAACTGGCTAATTCTCCTCATGAAGGCAATGCTTACAGTCTGCTACCCTGAGCAAATGAGGGAAAAAAAGGGTGATGGTAGGGAACAATTTAGCTCTATTCTTTGGCATAATTTCCTCTCCTGAAGTATATAAGAAAATCAGCCCAGCTGCCTAAATATTTGAAACATATATATATATATATATATATATAAAATACTGCAGAAGGTGTCCAGACGCCAAGCCTTCCAACAAAAGTGTGGTCCCACAGGTAGCGATGAAGGAGGATTACATGGGGCTGTATTTTGCATGATCTTGTATGGGTTCAAACACATGGAGATGCTTTGATGGGTGGGGCACTGCCATATTGGCTGGGTCTTAAAATACATCTGATACCTATTGCCTAGATGATGGCTTTCACTTTCTCAGTCCTCTACTCTGGCAGACTCATGTTGCACAGATCATCATGGGAGAGGTTAGAGATGTCACCAAATCTCCTCATCTTCTGCTCAACCTCTCCCTGAATCTCACAGCAAACTGCTTAATTACCTTTACCAGGCACAAAAATAGGAGTTTAATTTAAAGCATCTTCTCACCTGCAAAGGGCTATGTTCTGTCAGATGGAGACTGTATAGGAATAGAGTTGATGGGCTTTAATAGATTAATCCATAGCCACAGGAGGATGATATATAGAACAATGTCATAAAAATATTAACAAATAAGTACAACAGTCAAAACATGGTAGGAGGATCAGCAAAGAGCAACAACCTAGAGAAGCTATGCCTGGCCTGATATGTTACACCATCACTCAAAGCAAGCAACTCAGAGCTACCATCTTCTGACAGCTCTGCTATAGCAAGGGGCAGAGAAGGTGTAACAAATGAGCAAAACCATCTTCTTGTACCATCTCCCCATCCACTGAGCTGACAAAAAAGTAAACTGAGTCAATTGCGGGGGTGAAAGAGACAACTAAAGGAATTCCACCTCCAGTAAAAAAAAGGAAAAAAAAACCCCACTGTCTAACTTCATCAACAGTTTCCTACTCAATAACCCCCCTGGGGTATTAGCTCAGCAGCTTTTCTTGGAAATAAATTTTTTGATCTCACAGCATATCCTGGTTTAACTCTTGTTTTCAAGAGGATCAGCTGCAATATTCAAAGTGTTGTGAGTGACGCACCTTGTGCCAAAGATAAAAGTGTGATGCATTGCAATTGCAAAGGCTATGCTCAGTGTGAAGTACTGATCAGTTGGGATCTACTAGAAATCTATTAGTACAGTGTGCCTTCTGTCCTGGCAGAAAATTGTAAGASTTTCTCATGAAAGGATTCAGACTGCCACTCTCGTGACTGGTAGCTGGCACGAGCCATCCAGTGAGGAGCAAAGAACTTGTTCTCCCATAGGACAGGGAAGGAACAGAGAGACTCCTTTCCTCCTCTTCTACTGGAAAGGGCTCCCTACCTACTAGCAAGAATGCTGTTTCCAGTAGCAATTCATTAATGGAAAACATGACAATTATGCACTATGTTGGCACAAGTTGACTCACACATGCTGAACCAATGTGACACACTGTGTGGTAGCACCAAGACTTTGTATCATCACATCACATCACTGATGAGTTTCACAGAGAATGGAAGAGACCTCTCACAGCTGAGATTCTCCCCCAAAGTTTAAAAAAAAATGAAAGAAGTTATGGACCAAGTCTCCAAGCCTCTGGTTTTACTAAGAAACCTCTAAAGGAATGGGAAAGGATATTCTGACATCCACCTCCCTCCTAGACACCTCCATGTGAAAATATTAAATGCTGAAGTGCTGCTTGAAGCCCTGGAAAACAAAAAAGAACTTTGTAATTTGAGGGAGATGTGGCTTTTTTTCCCATGCTAAGAATAAAAGGATGTCCTTATTTATTCTGAAGGTATCGACCCACAAGKGTATCAAGATCTCCCCAAGAGTATCAAGATTTTACAGAATAAATAATTTCTGCATCAAACAGAAAACAGGCTCTGAAATTTAGAACAAATTACTCCCAAATGTAACAGAACTCAGACGTGTCATGTTTCTCCCAATTAAACCTTACTGAAATCTAGGCAGAGTTGAAAATTAAGGCAGTTTAGAATTACTGCTATTTTTGCTCCAATTATTTAGACGTGGACATTACTTCATAGTAGGAACTGATAAAAAGTGTTTTACTGTACAGTATTTCATGTTGAATTGCTCTCCCTTATAATGCAATTTCTTATGGTTTTTAATGGCAACATGGTCACAGTSCTCCGCTGCACTGATAGAAGGAGAGACAGAGGAAAGGAGGAAGGAAGAAGAGGACAAAAAGTACTTTATAATAGCTTGATAGAAGATCACAAGCACTAAGTAACTGGAATTCAAACTTCAGTAGCTGGGGAGTACTGAAATGACAGAGTTTAGGAAATCTGAGTACTCCAACTCTGCATTTAAAATAATTAGTATGGATGGATCTTTTGAATTTAGTATTTAAAAGTCCTGCACAAGAATGAGAACTTGGAGGAAAAGTGCATCATGTCGCTGTAAAAAGACACTTAAATGTCACATTATGCACAGCTGTCCTATGAAGCCGATAAAATCTTTCATATCTTTGAGACAATGCAGAAACTCCCTACAATTAATATTACAATTAATAAGAAGTGACAATGTTCTCATACTGTGCTGTACTCTGAATTGTTTTGGAGAAAGGTTTAGGGACTTTGAGGCTGCATTGGTAGAACATGTATCTAAGTTTATAAAAACCTCCCCTTGCACTTGTACTGTAGAACTATTTGAAAGCAACTGGTGTTYCGTGGTACCTCGCCCACTCCAGTATGCCTTACACTAACGTAAATGGCAGAGACATTGCTAGGACAACCGGACTGAGTGCACAAAGGTGAAAAATGAGCAATGCTGCAAGGTCCGCTCCTGCTCTGAAACAATCCTACTCCTGCAGCACACTATTGTCCATACTCACATAGGATATGTTGAACTTGTATCAGGTGAAATCCCATGGCAATTCTTTTGTGAAATATACATAAAAACTACTGCTTGTCTGAGCACTATTAACGCTCGTTAATACTTGGATCCCTAACCAGAGGCCTGGCTACAGAATGATACAGCAATACAGATGCTAAATAGCTGCCAAGGAGGGGAGGGGGAAAAAAGAAAAAGAGAGCAAGCCAGAATGCTGTTGCACTTTATTTCTTTTTCCTATGGATTCCCAAGAGGTAGTTAAGTACCACTACGCTTTCAAAAGCAATTGAGGCAACATGAAGTTTTCTGCTCCCACCAGTCCTTTCCAACAGAGAACTGCAGGAGGGTAGGATACTGCTGTACACTGAGGTAGAAATCAGTGCATCCAAATTACGGCAGTCCTATCCTGACTGACACAAGAATGTAAATCCACATCGCATGAATGACTGAAATGGACTCGTTCCAGGGCACAGCTCCTCATCATTTCTAAATCCTAACTAATGAATAACTAATACAAYATGAATCCTGCTGTGGTATCTTGCAATGTATTGTTTGTGTTGTCTGAAATATGGTGAATAGGATTATCTGACTGTTGCTTTCCAGGGTCTCTTACAAAAATGATGTTTCTCAAGAGGCTCTTTCAAATAGTCACATTTCCAATAATGCACAAAAGAAGATGAAGCTACAAGGTTTTTCCCTCAAATGGCTATCAGCATATCTGTGCTACTCCATCAGAGATCAATGCAAAGGATGTGTGGACAATTCTGTTTTAACTGATCCCCCTCCTCACCTCACTTCAATCAGGAGAAAGCAGAGAAACAGTTAAATTTGCACTCTGTTGCAAAGTCTTATATCTCTGTCCTTCACAGTGGCACTGTTGCTTCCTCAGCAGCCGCCTCTTTCCTCCACCTATCTTGCCAGAAAGTTCTAGAAGATGTTCCCAGATAAAGGGAGCAAGGCAGGAACCAGAAGCTTTGCAGGAAACCACTGGAACACTCGGCATTGTCCTGAGTCAGAAGGTAGGAAAGGCAAATTTACAATGGAATGGCAGCGAAACAACAAGAAACTACAAATGAAAACTGAGGAAAACGATATTTCAAATGAAGTGTAACTTGCTGTAAATATCCCCCCCTGACGCGAGTACCTCCTCTTAGTACCATAGCTCAAACAGCACAACCATGAAACAGATAGATTACAGTGCAGAGCCCAAAAGCTTTTGTCCATCTGATGATGCAATCCTTGCTTTCCAGCTACTGCTAAGTACTAAAAGTAACAACTACACCAAACACTTTTCTGAAAGTAATTTTGCCAATTACTGCACCTTTCACAAGAAGATGAGAGAAATGTGCAGCACCTGCACACACCAGCACCTGGTCACATTTAAAAAGTGCCTACAATAGAGAACCACCCTATTACTATACACACTGAAAAAGATACAGGCTGGGGCATGAAGGGATTGAGAGCAGCCCTGCCGAGAAGGACTTGGGGGTACTGGTGGATGAAAAGCTGGATGTGAGCCGGCAATGTGCGCTCGCAGCCCAGAAGGCCAACCGTAYCCTGGGCTGCATCAAAAGCAGCGTGGYCAGCAGGTCGAGGGGGGGGATTCTGCCCCTCTGCTCTGCTCTGGTGAGACCCCCCCTGCAGTRCKGCGTCCAGCTCTGGGGCCCTCAGCACAGGAAAGACATGGACCTGTTGGAGCGGGTCCAGAGGAGGGTCACAAAAATGATCAGGGGGATGGAACGCCTCTGCTATGAAGAAAGGCTGAGAGAGCTGGGGTTGTTCAGCCTGGAGAAGAGAAGGCTTYGGGGAGACCTTGTTGCAGCCTTTCGGTACTTAAAGGGGGCTTATAAGGAAGATGGGGGCAAACTTTTTAGCAGGGCCTGTTGCGACAGGACAAGGGGGAATGGTTTTAAACTACAAGAGGGTAGATTTAGACTAGATATAGGGAAGAAATTTTTTACAATGAGGGTGGTGAAACACTGGCACAGGCTGCCCAGAGAGGTGGTAGATGCTGCATCCCTGGGAATATTCAAGGTCAGGTTGGACGGGGCTCTGAGCAACCTGATCTAGTTGAAGATCCCCCACGGGATCCCCCCACGGCAGGGGGGTTGGACTAGATGACCTTTAAAGATCCCTTCCAACCCAAACTATTCTATGATTCTATGACTCCTTTCCCTACCAGAAACGTGTATCCCTCAATCACTTTCGTATCTTGTTTTACTTTAAAAACTGAGTATTTCCCTATAAGGGGAAACTGGAAAATTAATGAACACAGCATGATGAACTTGTAATCTCTCTAGCTCAACAACAAAGTGTCCTGGTTTTGGTTGGGACAGAGTTAAATTTCTTCCTAGTGCTATGTTTTGGATTTAGTATAAGAAGAATGTTTATAACACACTAATGTTTTTAGTTGTTGCTATGTAATCTACTACTCAAAGACTTTTCAGCTTCCCATGCTYTGCCAGGCGCACAAGAGGCTGTGAGGGAGCATAGCCGGAACAGCCAGCCCAGCTGGCCAATGGGGTATTCCATACCATGTGACGTCATGCCCAGCATATGAAGGAGGGGGGAGGGGTCCAGGAAGCAACGATCGTTTTGGCCATTTTCTCGGCGGGTGGCGAGCAATTGCATTGTGCATCACTCCCTTTGTATATTGTATCATTATTATATTATTATCATTGTAATTATTATTATTCATTCCTTTTCTATTCTATTAAACTACCTTTATCTCAATTTTTCTTCCCGATTCTCTCCCCGTCCCGCTGGGGGCGGGGGAGTGAGYGAGCGACTGTGTGGCATTTGGCTGCCTGCCGGGTTAAACCACTACACAAAGCTATTCTTAATACACCAACTCCTTTTTGCTGGATGCTAGTTGTCTGTCATTCCTTCAAGCGATCATACTCATGTTGTTTACAAGCATCTTCAACAACTGAGCATATGTTTGATTTCTCATTCTGCTATACAGCTGATTCCACATATTCCTTTCTTCTGTTAACTTAAATCCTTACTGCAAAAGAACTTTAGATGGCATGTATAAACACCCTGTGATTATCATGGAGACTCCAATAACAACCTCTGAACTRTATTTCAATGCCTTGAAAAATCCTTACTAATGAGTAACTTCACTATTTTCTCCAATACAGTTCAAGAAGTGCATGAACATGATGCAATAACACACAAAGTCACAGGCAGGTTTCAGTGGTAACTGACACAAACTAAATTCTCCCATCAGCTMCAACCTCTGACTGCAGCTGCAGAGTAAAAAGGCTGACTAGCATTGTTGAAAAGCTTTAATCTGTGACACAGATGATTAATATTCATTATTATACATGCACAGTTATAATAATCATGTTCAAATAGCTGCAACACAAGCAGATACATACAAATGTGACCATAACAAAGGCAAAAGGTATATTTCTGTTTATTTGGATTTGGCAAATTTATGTGAGGCATACTGATTTTACCGGATGTTTGCACAATAGTCCCCTGCAGATTCTACTGCTGATCTCCGAAATTAGTAACAAGCCACTATTGCTAAATTAAGGAGCAGAGACTCATATTTCTGTGACATATTTTGTCAATAACCCAGAGAAGAGACATATTTATAGCTGTGTATTTTAGGCAAGTTCATMACTTAAAACAAAATTGACAAAGACGTAACACTTCATCAATAAAGAACACTGTCATTTTCGAGCAAGAAAGATAGAGACAGGTACAAAGAAAGMCATCTTCATTTAGGTAYCTGTAGGCACACTGCGTTTCAATCACAAGAAAAGTAGAATCTAAGTATTTGTCCTCAGAACATTTTTTGATGTTATATTCAGGTCCTATTCCACAAGTTATCCAACCTGATGCGGTTTGGAGACCTCCCAGAAGACAATGACATACTGTAAGTGAAAGATTGACAGCACTGGACACATGCATTGGTTAGCTATTCCCTGGCAGAAGCTCCCCTGGAAAAGGACATGACTTTCTCCTACTCTGACCATTTGGCATTTGAAGGTTAGAGGAGAATACATTTTGACTTATACAGTCAAACTGTGTGAAAGGGAAAAAAGCTGCTGTGTATGAACATCTATCTTCTGTCACTAGCATTTAAAGATGAAGATTTCAGTAAGCACACAAACCATAAATTGCCTGAGGTCCAAATAATCTGCTTCTAAAATCTAGTTGTGCATAGTAACAGTTGATCCATAAGCAGCATTTATATTCAAGATTTTTTTCTTATTCACAAAATGACATATTGRCACAGGCTGCATTCCAGTTCTGATTGTATCTAATCTGGAAGTACATTAGAAACAATTTTGGGTTGTGCTTCTAAAGTTTATGTTACTTCTGGTAATAGATCTCATTGTCCTTGTCTTTACTACAATGTCCACACATGACAAATGAACACAGATTCTTCAGAGAGATTTGCCAGCCCTGAGCTTTCACACCTGCTCACCTCTCAGTTTCCTAATTTGCTGCACACATTGTAAAGAGCTGTTCTGGATGGATGGGGATATAAGGGAGAAAGTTGTCAAGCAGCAGCTCTGAACGAGGGAGCAATGATACAGCTAACTCAGATGGTGCCCACCTCCACCACCAGCACAGGCAGCTCTCTTGTCTCTGGATACAAGAGGAGAGGTACTGCCCCAACATACCTGTTACCTATCTAGGAGTAATGGCAATGCTCCAAGCAAAAGAAAAGCTACAATTCTTACCTTGAAAGTAGACAGTGAAGCAAAAAAAGGTCTTTCAACATCATCACCAACACCTCAAAACATCCATGACCTCATTAAGGTTGCAGCCTCTAGTTTGGGAACTGTTGTCTTAAGGTACTTGAGACAAAGGACATGCTTGGCATTTGCTGCTGGTTTGGARGAGAGGTGCAAGGCCACAAGGCCACTCTGTTGAGCCATTCCCATGGCCACCTCTATCCAACCGTTGGAGCTGCTGGCACCTACAAGGTCCCATGTCACCGGTACCCAGGCTCTATGTTGGTTTCACTACCCTGCTTTGCGCCCACTAAGTCCTCCTTGATCGCAATGGCAATTTGGTGTCCATTTCTTTCCACTGCCTGGTTCTCTTGAGGATACAGTGTGCTGTCAACCTTGAGTGCACAGTATTCAGCATCCTCATAAGTGATTTGAAAACAAAGTGAACAATGGTGAAATCTGGTGATGATACAAAGCTATCTGAGTTATTAAAGATAAAGACCAAATGTTGCAAAAGGACCTTCCAAGACTGAACAAATATGAAAATAATTAGGAAATTAAATTATATGTAATGAAATGTGAAGTCATACACATGGCAGAAAACAATCCTAACTTTACATACATGATTAAGGACTCAGAGTCACTATTACCTCTTAGTACCTTTACATAACCAGATTAAACTAGCAAAAGGCAAACGCAAAACCAAACAAACCAGGCTTCCCTCCTTGAACACTGTCAAGTATGGAATTCCCTGCTACAGGACACTGCAAATGCCATATAGCTTAGAGGGGTTCAAAACTAACTGAGTATATCAACAGAAAAGTGATCTAATGTGGATTACAAAAAGGTCAGAAGACCCTGAGCTTGAAGCTACTGGAGGCTGGGAGACTATTCAGTGAAAGTCTGAATAGTGCATCATTGGCATGTTTTCACATTATCTTACAGACTTCAACCACCGRCCATAGCCAGAGATAAAGTATTGGGTGAGACAGACTTTGGCCCAACCTCCTACAGCCGCTTATATCTTTACCCTGAGCAGTCCTGCTGAACAAACCTAACGCTCTTCCTCACTCTTCCCTCCTGTATGTYTTCCCCTCTACCTTTCTGCAGTTAAAGCCTCAGCGTACAAGGTTTGGACAAGGCACATGTCCAACAGGTTCTAGCCAAGGAAGTTTCCAAATGATTTACAAATCCTAACCAATAAAAATCATTACTGTATAAGCTCTTTCACAGCCACTCCTCTCTTTGCATGAGGTTTTGTAAATGTGTCCGCAAAGCCACCTCTCCTGTTTTGCTTACTTACACAAAGAATGTATAGCGATCTTTCATGTTCATTTCCCAATTATCTATTTTCTGCAGCCTGTTAATAACTATAATAAGACACATTCAGCCAAGAACATCTAGTTAATTCATGGATGCAAGTTTTAAAACTGGCATTGCTGTAAGTGGTATTTCACAGGCATTGCTCATGCAAGCAGAGGCTTACAAAAAGCAGGCTTACCCTTTTCTTGATGAAGAAACTGTAAAGAAAGTAATCTGAACACTTAAAAATAACTATTATTTTTCAAAAGATAACCCTGGGATAGCAAAAGACAAGTTCTTAAAGGAGTAGATGGAGATTTAGCTGTGCATTTCCTGCTGTTATTAGCACAAGTCATGTGGTTGAATCCTTGCATAATGCTTTGAAAATACAGCTGTTAACATGCTTCTATAGAAAAGATRTAATGATGGAAGGGGATCTCACAGCCAGCTGTCACATTTCTCAAAGACTGAAGGAATCAGTTAATGATCAAGCTCCACCCTGAGCTGCAAAAAAAGGCAGAAAATTCTGACTCTTATCATAGTAGGTCTGACCAATTTTTGAGACTGATCTTTCAGTTCTACTTTTAGCAGCCAAATCAGAGTTACAGYTCCTGAGAAGAGTTTGTCAGACTAGTGAAACTGTTGATTAGGGCTAAATCATGTTTTTTATGTTCCATTGCTAAGGAGGGGTCACTGCAGAGGCAATACATCTCTTAGAGGTACACACTCTCTCTCCAACTCYCTGTTCCACTCTGCACAAAGATTATCCTGGGGCTCCATGATTTGAATCAAGAGGAGTTACTCTGCTTCATGGCAGCACCCTTTAGCAGGACAGTGAGGAACACCAGGACTACAACCRCTTGTTGTTAGCCCTGTCCTTTGGTGAGGAAGCTGATAAGAAATGCAGAGAAGAGCTTGTGCAAACAATGAAAAAGTAATATTTTTGCCAGCAACCCTTGAATTTCTCCTGCATCTGCTGGAGGAATAACCAGCCCTGTGACATGAATGGGACATGCCTACTATGCTCCAAGCCATTACCCTGTCATGGAAAGGCACAATAATCCCTTCCAAAGCATAATAATGCAGCACAAGAGTGGCAGCCTCATTTGACAGAATACTGCTGCCCATTCTCCAATGGTCAGCCAGTCTTTARGTGAAGAGGCAATATAAAGTAACAAATACCATGGAGTACCTTTGAAACCATTGTAACTGTGTTTAACAGGATAACCTAAGTTACTGTGCAGYCATTATCTTAAGTAATACTACCAGGAATTCAAAACAAAAGGAAATAAATGTAGCTTTGTCCTGCAACAAGCCCACTGCAGGAATACAAAGGGTGCCGCAAACACAAGAACAGATATTCAGGGTCTGACTATGGATTTATCTGACCTTGTAAACTTTACTTTTGAGTAGCTAATAGCAAATTTTYACTTACTCTTTCCTTAAGGAAAACTCCTTATAAATGTTTATTTCCCTGCTATATACTTCAGGAATCAGTGGCTGAGGGATTTCTAGAAGCTGTATCCAGACCTTCAGGCTTCTTGTCWCCAATGGAAACTCTCATCCCTGAACTTGTCAGTCATTTTTCTAAATCCATTTCCAGTCTCCTCTATAGCCTCTGGCAACATTCCAYAACTATTACTATGCAATGTATGAAAAAATACCTCCTCTTGGTTTGTTTCAAAGCAGCTCATATTATTGCATCAGAGGCGCTTTCTGATTTTTGTACTGTAAGAAACACGATCTCCCCATTCACCTTCCCCACAGCACTTGTGACAATGGAGACCTCTGTCCTAACTTCATCCCCATGCTTCTTCAGCTGTCTCTGTCTATACAGCCTCCCCTAAAACATACCATGTTTCTGATGAGRCCTTTGCACTACTCTGAGCTCTAACTATTGTATCCAACCCTCTAATACTCACGTTGTAGAAGGAACCAAGCATTGTAGTTCTTGCATTCAAACAAACAGCTCAACTTCTCTGATCTCCCAATATCAAACTACTCCTGACACACAGCTAAGAGGAGAGAGCTTACCCTCAGACTGACCTGCAGTGCAGCACTGACACACATTTGGGGGCACAATTAATTCCAGAAAGGGGAGCAGGGGAAATCTGTTCCCTGCTTAGCTCCAAAGGAGAGAAGGGAAGCTCTCCTAGGAGTGTCATGCCACCCCACTACAGAATGGTGCGATTCCAGGGGAGCCGTACGTTCAATTGTACAGGCTATCATCAGCAATTGGAGGTCTATTCACTTATAAAACATCCAAGGAAGGTAATTTTTTTTTTCCTCAGCAATTCTCGGATCAATGTTTTACCCTTAAGAGGCCAGTGATGCCAGGAGGCAACGTTGCTTTCACACACATATAAGTTTAGGCTGTATTTGCTTCCCAAGACTAGACAGTGCTTATTAGACAAGATTAGATACCAAAATTAGACAAGCTTATTTTAGCAAACAGGTGAACATTAACTCACCTGAAGGCACTAGCCACCATTCAGATGACAGACAGTGGGAACAGTTAAGCTGCTGACCTCCACTAAAATGAAGTAGGATCACTTCCTTTTATTAGAATAACTGTGTCCTTGGAAATCCTGGAACTGTGCAGCTCTATCAAAGGGAAACTCACTGCAGGACCAGGGCCAGGTTCTGGTAATTACCTAGGAAAAGGAAGAAACATGGTATTTAGAAACACCTTTGCTTCTAAGTTTAGCATGAGTCAGTAGCAGCTTTTTCAAAATTAATGTGCAGTTTCTTCAATAGACTGCTGGAAAGGGCTGTACCATTTCCAGTAATGGAAGTTTTTAAGAGCAGTTTAGAAATGGAGTCCCTACATTCAAGCAAACACSCCAGGTTCTCTGTCCCTAATCTCCCAGTATCAGGTAGAGGTTACTCGAACACAGGTATCTTACAGAGGAATGGAAAAGATTTCTTCCAGCTCCATGATTCTGCAACACAGGGAAATTACAGGCAACTATAATGAGGAGTGAACTCATGACAGTTATGGCACTGTACTTAAAGAGTATTGTTTGGTTGGGAACATGCTTCTTGAATAGTCGGTGTCTAACACATTGCAGATGTAAAAAAATTAAAACACCAATAATATTCAATCARGTCAAGTCTGCATGAAAAACCCTTGTTATTTGCAGAGTGACTGGAAAGCCAGTATTTTTACCGCATCAGTGACTCCTATGCGTTATGCAAAAATATAGAAATACAAAATGAAGTACAGTAGTACTGAAGTGGTAAACTAGTGCCTTAATAGTAACATAAAACCATAAAACTGATTGTTCACATTTAATGGTAGAATTTTTAACATCACAGTTCATTGAAATAAAAGTGCAGAAAAAAGCAAAAAGAAAAATTTCACTTGGCATCTTAACTCAGCTTGGGTTGTACCACTGATTTAAATAGAAGGCTGTCATGGCCAGGTAGAATTTTATGGAAAACTGACCCAGCGTTATAGCAGGACCCTCAAAGGACATAACCAGAGGCACCATATTAAAGTGTGATAGCCATCATTTCTCCCCCCCAAAAAAGTGCTCAAACTAATAGCAACATGAGCTGCATTAAGTTTCAGATGCATCCATAATAAGAACATGGTATGTGAACACTGTTTACATAAGTATACTAAAGACTACATGCAATTTGCATTAATGAATATAATTTTACAAATACAGTCAAACTTTAATATTTAGCAGTGCAAATAGCTCAACAAAAATCACGTGCATCTGCAAAGCAGCTACTTCAGTGAAACAATATTTGGACTTTACACATTCTTCTCAAATTAAAATATAAATTCACACAGAGTAAGTATTACTTCAATGGCTAGCTTAATCTGTGTGCCCTGGGTTTCTGCTGAAACTCTGATATATCCATGGGCATAAGCAGACACGCTGAACTAGTCTGACAATGGCTGGAGGAAAATCACACCTACTCTGTGCATTCACTGATTGTGATTACTTGGGACCTATCAATRCAGCCAGATTGGCAGTATTCCTTTAGGCAGCTTATGACAGCAGAAGAGAGTACTCCAAATCTATCAAGGTCCAAACACCCAAACTCTGTGAAACATAGCAGAGTCTGTAGCGACAGTGTCTGAAGACCTTCCTGCCTTGGTAACAGGCCCTTCTGTCTCTGCAGTTCATTGCAGTTGAAATGAAGTCAGTTCCATCCTGCCTGTACACAGAGAATCTGGACCACCTTTCTATAACAGGCCTGAGCAGAGCCCACTTGGAGGCCAAGTATTCTCGATAGCATACAAAAGATAAACATTTAAAGCAAACAAACYAACTGAATTGGGCGCAATAAGTTTTGTGCTGTTAAAAGATCATTTTATAAAATCCAGGTTTGTTATTACAATTACTTCAGTTGTGATTCTGGTCTATTTTATTTGCTTTTGTCTCCAAATTTATTTATTTATCAACCTATTGAGCAATAGGCAGTTTTCAGAGTATTGGTCAGAATCAAGAAATCCAAAAAGTTTTAATCAAGAAGATTATAATCCCAGCTCTGGCCAAGACACTCTCATTAAATGCCAGGACAGAAATGGCTGTATTGTACATGTAAGTTTTTCTTGAAACAGCAGCTCTGACCTCTCCCGAAGTCATCCAGCTTCACTATAATAAAAATTAGTACTATTATCTTTATCTTCCCCATTCTGCATAGCCAAGATGGGGAGAGATTTTAAAGCAGCATAGGTGGTAATTCCAATTTTCTCTGCAGYGCAGTGTATCCTGACAGAGCTCAACAGCTTGTGCCCAACACTGCAATCCTGGACCTCAGCTGGTCAGCTGAGACGGGCACTGTGCTACACCAAATAGACTGACTAGCAGGACTGGCATCAGCTCAGAGACTTGGGCATCAAGCTCCACTCCACTCCACAGACATGCCCAGMAGGATTTGGTCATCTGTTACACTGGCATGACATCTGGATTGACTTCGGTCCTGGCAGTGGAAGTGCTCCTGAGTTAGCTTGCACCTCTCCCACCAGATTTAGGTCAACACAATTTTAAGAGTGGTCGAGGAAGTGGCATTGAACTAAGGTGTATTAGGACCGGATCTCCTTCTGGCTCCCACACAGACTGCGTAAGTGGTTTYGGGCAACCCATAAAAATCTCCCAGGGTGGGATCCAAAGTCCACTGAAGTTGGAAGGAGTTCCTCTATTAGCCTGAAGTAAGTTTTATAGGGGACATTTTGGCTTCTCTTCTTTCCCCATAAGGTGGGAATATGCCTATGACTGCACAACAAAGAAAAAAAACCCAATATTTTTAAGTTTCTCAGGCATTRTAATAGTGAATAACTAGAAAGATCTAAATAAAACAAATGATTCAACATTTATTGTACTTTGTTCTGATTCTCTGCCTTTATAAAATTGTGGCTATATCTGCCTAATTGCTTAGGCATTTGGCTCCCATAAATGTAGTATTTGAGCATCTCAAACATCAACGCTTCTCTAAAACTACATTGGTGGTTTTTTTTTAGGGCTTCTGAAAGTGATTAGATTGACAGCATGGACTAGTAACTGTCTTAGTACAGACAGACGCACTGCACATATCTCTTCCAATACACTTCACATCAGATGCTCCAGACATGAATTTCTTAAATAAAAAACRGCAACTGTGATGATTTGTCGACAAAACTTTAGATGATATTGTGATAAATAACTGCCCACCATGGCCTAACTGCCAAGCTGGCAATCTTGATTTGAACTCTAGCCATATATAAATTCTTCAACCCACTGAACTTTATGAAGAGGTTTCACTGATCTCTGTTCTGGCCTTCACTTAGGCATGTAATTTGTCTTCACACATTGGTGTTTCCTAATAATCTAGCCTGACATTTTGAAAACTTCCTGAAGGTTTGTCATCAGAGATGAGAACCCCCGCATTCCTTAAGCATGTTTGAAAACTTCTGGTTAAGTTATAAACTTGTCATGATATATAAAACTCTCGATGAGAGCTGTTTAAAATTTTCTAAAGAAAAGGGTGACAAATGTTAAGCCCACGAGAATGCCAAAGAACTAAATTAGATGAGAAAGAGAAGGCGTATCATGTTAGAAAACAGAGGTTAGGACTATCTTTGCAAGGTAGCAGGAGGGAGTCCTTCATGGGAATTATACAAATTTAGCGTGGAGGAAAGATCAGAAGGAAGTTACGGATGATCATGCTCTCTATACCTCCTTGTTTGTGCAGCAATTTTGGGAGGAAGGAGAGACAGAGACTAACAAAAAAAAGCCATTACCCAGTTGGCACGTCACAGGCCACAATGATTAAAAAAATCCCCAGACAGGCTTAATTTCAATTTTAGGAGGAAATAAAAAGGCACATCTCTGACCCAATGGTTAATCCCTACCAGATTTCAATTTCCTGCCTCGAAGAGTCAGGGCATTAGGCCTCTTCAAAGGAAAAGTCACCAGAATTTTAGCAGAGGTGAATGTCTTGTGTCCCAGCTTCATTCTTGACTGTGGTGAAGCTTTTCTGGCTCTGTGCCACCAAAAACTCCACCCTCCCCAAAAAACCCCAACCTCTAAACAATCAAACAATCAGTCTTTACCAAATATCTTACACTGAAAATTTCAGTCTCCTGATGTTCAAAGTTACAGATCACAGACAGTAAGACTTTATCATGGGAAGTGTCTGGTAACATTATTAGGCAATGTTGTCAGTTGTCCTAGAGTAAGCCCCARGCTGAAGTATCAGGATGTATTTTATATACAGAGACACACATGTAACTCATAGTAACTCTAAGCCCTCCAAAAGATCAAGAACCATACTAAGCTCTTCGCATATTGAAAAGACTTATTAAATATTGTGGCACTGATTAATAGACACCAATTAGAGAGTATTTAAAAATATCCAAGTCACCGAGGAACCTAAATTTTAAATAGAATAAGGCTGCTTGAAAGTCTACCCCTGCATCAGTCAGCCTTTTAGCAAGTTATATTGGCAAAGAAGCTGAAAACAAAAAAGAGCTTCTCCTGATTAAAAGAAGCGACTGAAATACTTCTCAGTTTGATCCTCTGAGAATTATTTTAGATGCTGTTCTCCACGCCTTTTGGTGAAATCCCAGACTTTAAAGGAATGCTATGACAATTCATTGCTAAATGACAATGGAATTCCTCTGTAATTGCACATTACATGCATCTACATTAATACAAGATAATTTCATTAGGGCTCTTACTATAATGAATACCAAATACAAAATGTGGGTCCAGACATCATTTTCCTAATCAGMAGTATCGGACCCCAGGAACTTTCAGAGAATAGGGCTATTAAAATGTAAATAGTTTCTTTGAAATTTAAATTGCCRTTTTCAAAAGCAGATGTTCTTCTTGATCACTCCCTGCATAGATTTCCAAAAATTGTACTCACAATTGCTAACTGAAAATCAACTGGATATTAGCCTCAGAAACTCTTCCTAATTTACATGAACAGTTTCATTAGAATACACTGCTACATTTTATCAGCTTGCAAATGGTGACACTACACATTGGTCACTTTTGATGAGGTGGTTTAAAACTAAGAAATAAGAAATTAGATTATAATGCATGCACATTTCTCTCAACCACCTAAAACTACATGCTGTGATAGAACAGGAAAACATCTGGTATAACCTAAAAGCACTGGACAAATTGGACAGAATACTATGTGTCCCTGATAGTTTAACACATCACTTTAAAACCATGGAGTTGAAAGTTGCACAACATCAACATTATTCTTCATCTCTTCAGCAAGATGCTACAAGTCAGGAAGAAAACTTCCTATYGTCACAAGAGAGAGCAGGTTCAAGTTAAGGTTACTGTGGTTAGCAATAAGTTCTAACAGCAAAAATTGCATGATATATGAATGGGATACATGTAACGCATCTAGCTCATTTATATAAGCAGGTGTACTCCAGCTGAAGAGGATAGTAGTTGGGGAGACTGTGCCATATACTCTGTGTATGAACAGCTGATGCTAAAAATCCAGTCCAAGGAGCTTTCTTTTTATGAAGTGCCCCAAGACACTAAAACCTGGCACCATAATTTTGTAGGCCACACTAAGACATGATTCTGGCTCCCTGTTGCTTTTAGTTCATTATGTGTGTTATTTAATATCATCTGCAGAGCAATAATTCTTTCAAGTTTTGCTTCTGTTAAGCACTGCTTTTCCTCAGACATCAGTAATTACAACCTTCTAAGACACTTCATCAAGAGTGACTTTTTATTGCTTAGCTTCCCCATTGGTGGAAGAACTGAGCTCCCAGTGACCTTTGGTCTGATCCTTAACATTCCTGCTTCTTACAGCACGGGCACTTCTGCAAATTAGAGTCTTTAACTGTGCCTATACACAATATTTGCTTTAAAGGAGAAACGTTTGATATGGGTCCACAATCACCAGTTTTCTGTGCCCTAAAAATAACTTGAATCCCGGTCTCCATGGTAACAGATACCACCAGTGAGCCCTAGCAAGTGTTGGTTATTTTTACTGACAAGATGATCAGGAAAACCATAAGGCTTCTATGAAATCTCTCATTACTGCCAGAGTCTTACATCTCCTTTAATCCTCAGTTAATGGTGTGCAGTAAAGGGTGCTATGCCTACACACAGCCATGTTTAAATACCAAGATCCTTCCTGTGCTTTCACATTATAATGCTGGAAATGCTAAGAACAATTCCCTTAAATCTTTCATGCCATTAAAAATTGACCGAGGCATGCATCTGACTACTCTGTATACACGCTGACTTTACAACGTAGAATAAAAGTCTCTTGTCAGGCTTGATGGCAACTTGCTGTTCCATGTGTTCTCACTTCATGAGAGTTATTCAGTAAAATAAATTGGTAATGTGATAACTCTTCTCACCTGCACAAGAAACAGTAAGGCTAGCCCAAAAAAATGCCGTTCTGATCTTTCTTTTAAACTGATATTGACTCTCCCATGGCTGAATCATTCCCTTGTAGACCCAAACTCGCAACTTCCTTAGCACCTTTGCTTATCACAAAAGCATTGTGATTTCAGAGAGGTGAGGTTATGCCCTAACTGCCCTTTAACCAAACTCACGAACTTCCCAGCCCTCCTGTATTAACACTCCACATTAGGCCCTTTTTCCRACTGGCAGGGCAACAGCTCGTCTCTCAGGTCAGACACTACCCCAGGATGCTAAAGATGAAGTACTTTCATCCATTCATGGCAATTCTCCAGGGCACCAGATTGTCCTCTGAGGTCTTTCTTTAGCATAAACCATGTTCAGGTCTGCTCTGCTATCTCCTTTCCCTGTTTCCCCTCCAGCAATGTCCCTTCACACTGCAGGCTAGTGTCGGAGCCAGCGTACTAAATCATGGTCAGAGAGGGATTTCTTCCCCTTCCCTGACCTGGGCTGCAGTTCACAGACCCAGCAGTTACTTCGTGTCACTGGGCATGATATGGAGCAACCAAAGCAAAGGTCACGGTCAGGTCCTAGCTCTCACAACACTCCCCTCTCCTGGAGGAAAAAAGCAATTATGAGCATATTTTCCAAATTTTACTGTAGAGCCTTTCTACAACTGCAGCTTTCCACCTGGAAGAGAACTAGCACCAGAGCACCAGTGCAGTCTCTCATCCGTTAGAGGAGCTGCAGTACAAAGCACAGTCTGTTCAGATTTCAGGTTAAGATTAGGCAGGTTGCTGAGCTGTCATCCAAACCTTTTACTCAGCCAGACAAAACTCTGTAGCAGAATGCACTAGCAGTTTCCTTTGTTTCCTGGACAAAGTCTTGGTAGCTTTTAAAAATGCAGATACTGCTTTCAGCACTTTGGAAAACCCCAGACTACAAATGAAAGTTTTAGTTAGAAGAACATATGTTCTCATTCGTTTTTAACTGTATATACTATCAGTAGCTGCAGGTTAAAATTTAAACAAGAATTATATTGCTGTGTCTAAAATCTCATGATTGTGCTTAATTACAGTCAAACAGACTAAATGTTAAACAGCCACTACATGCCGTGAAGTCTTGTCCAACTCAGTGGCACCTCAGCAATTTCTCCGGAATCAGTAGATACTGGGTACAGCTCTTTGCTTGCCACGGCAGTATTTCCTGCTGTTGTTTAAAGCACATGCCTCTTAGAAAGCAGCACGAATGGGCATCAGCTATTCAGTTACATCTCCCAGGCAGGGATCCTTGTAATACTAGTCTTCTTTCAAGACATCTCCCCACAGAATGGCCTATGGTTATACTACTGAAGGCACGGGAAGACATAGAATGAATCTAGGCATATAACGTCTGCCCTCAGGAAGAAATACAATGATCCAAACTCTAATAAGCCATTAATTCCCAATTTCAGATCTCCAGCTCAAGTTTAATAAAGACTCTCAGACTATGCTACATAATTTATATGGCATTCACAGGCAGAAGCCTCTGCATAAAGTTCTTCTTGGCTTTAAAGGTACAGTGACAAGTCCTAAGGAAATAAACTCTAAATTGAGAGACACTGGGAGAAAGTACTTGGGGGGGGGGCTTTCTGGACTTCCTGAGGCATTAAGAACTCAAAGATCTTTG